>WEZZ01037281.1:164010-175842 GCA_013400585.1 Chloropsis cyanopogon
CCCTTCCCCTTCCCCTTCCTCTTCCCCTTCCCCGTCCCCGTCCCCTTCCCCTTCCCTCCATCATGCTCTCCTGCCCAGCCAGGGATTTTTGCAGAGCCCAGAAGGATTTGGAGACCGTGAGTCTGTCCTGCTTGGACCTCAAAGCCTCCGGCTCCAGGGGTGGCAGAGGGCTGGCACTGGTGCAGGAGGACAGGGGGATGAGGAAGAAGAAATGAACTCCTCAGAAACCTTTTCTTGAGGAAAGAGCAGCCAAAAAAGTCTCTGATCATGACATGAACAAAACAATTGATGGAACAAAGGACATAAGGCTGGTGGAACAGCAGGATCGTGTTTTAAATGACAAGCCAAAACTTGTTTTCACTGTACTAATGCAAAAATTTTACTAAAACTAAAACTAATTTTACTAAAACCAACTAAATTTTGGTTTTTTAATTGCAACCTTTAATTAGTCTTAAATTTCTGACATTTTATAAGTTTAGATTTTAAACCTAGCTCTCACTTGCAGGTTTACATGTTTCAGTATTCGAAAAATGAGAAAGCCATCCTGGTTTTACTAATGGACATCAGCAGAATCACAAAGTTGGCACTTTTTAGTGCAAATAAGCCCCTGGGGAGTGCATATTGAATGATTTAATTTGCCTCCTTTGAATAGTTGGATCTGCTTGTGAGAATTTCCCATGTTTTTGTTCCAGATCACTCTGTTTCCCAGCCAATTATGGTTCAGAGAAGACCTGGGCAGGGCTTCCATGTGAACAGTGAAGTCAACTCAGTGCTGTCACCACGGTCAGAGAGTGGAGGGCTGGGAGTGAGCATGGTGGAGTATGTGCTGAGCTCATCTCCTGGAGACTCCTGCCTAAGGAAAGGAGGATTTGTAAGTGCCTGATTCCCACATTGCTGTTCTTTCCTCCCTTTGCTGCTTGGTTTGTTTGGTTGCGAATTGTTTCTAGGGCAGGGTTTTCTTTCTTTGCTCTCAGTTTAGCTCTTCTCTCAAACAGGGCAGGTTTAGTCCTTGGCCTGGGGATGTGGGATGGGAGATGGGAAGGTGTTGGCATTCTCTGGATCCTTGGACAAGCCCCCCAGGAGAAACACCCTGTCCAGGGTCCCACAAACCTCCACTGAGGCTGTGGCTGCCTCGGTGCTGCCTCAGAACAAAAAGGTGATGGTCCCAGAAATGGGATTCCAGCTCCAAACCCACTCTTTACCTGGTGATAACTGTCATGGCATAATGTTCGTCCTTGCCCTGTAGGTTTTCCTTGTGCTCTTTTTTGGGATAAAACCTCCCCAACAAATGTATTGGTCTCACCCCTTTCCCTGGAATTCCTGCCTGTGCATGGATGTGTTTGACAGCTGGGATTGCTGGCCAGGGATGTTTCCCCAGGGGAGGGAGCACAGCCTGGAATTTCTGCATGTGGGGACAGGCGGCACGGAGCGCAGCCCTGCCGTGGGGAAAAGGGCTCCGGGAGCTGTGGAAAAGCCTCCCTTGGCTGCTGTCCTTCGCAGCCTCCCTCAGCCCCCCTGGCACTGCTGGCCCTCATCAGAGGATGCCCAAGAGCCTGGAGAGCCCTGAGCTGAGCAGGAAGGATTTTTGGGATGTGAGCACTCAGGGCAAGGAGCCAATTTATCCCAGCTGGGGGTCGGGGAGGGGTTTGCTCCTCAGCACAATCAGAGTGACAGTGGTGACACAGCTGTCACTGCTGAACACCCCCTTGTTCAGGGGACTATTGCTCCAAAGCTGGATTTACAGGTGGCATTTCCAAGTAATATTAAGGAAGCACAATTTTATTTTCTTTCAGAAGCAACACCAAAAGATTTTTGCTTTCAGAACAGGTTTTTTTTCTTTTCCTCTAAATATGAGGGAAAAATCCCTCCCTCCATTCAGAGAGTGGGAAAAGGGTTCAGTGAATGGAGGCAGAAATGTTGTGTGCAGAGCACTTCTCCCTCCAGTCAAGTGGAAGGCAGGGTTTGGATGTCTGTCCCTGTGACAGCACCAAAGCTGCCTCTGATAAATATGTTTATGTGCCCCTTGCTGGTTTTTATCATAAATTATGTTGTTTTTCCTCTCCCTTTTGTTGTTCAAAACACTGCCCCTGGCATCATCACCCTTTATTCTCCTCCCAAGTGAAATAAAATGCAGACACGCTGCAGATGTAACACCACTCATGAAATGCTCAACAGAACAGAAATCCTTTTTTTTCTCTGTTTTTTTCCCCTTTTCTCCCAAAGAAATGTGCTTCAGGATTACAGGGACCAATGATTGAGGCAGTGATTTATTTGAGTGTTTTTAAATGAGCTGTGCCTTGAAATTCACTGTTGATGCCTCCAAAACTGAGGTGGTTTTCAAACTCTTGTCCAGTCAAGAGCTGTCTCTGACACTGAGCCAGGCACTTCGGGGAGGCACTAATTCACTTTATGACCCTGCAGCATTTGCTGGTGTTGATTTTGAAGGGCTTAAGTCCCATCTAGAAAGAGAATTCCTTGAAATTATTTTGGGGTGGGATTTTTAGAGCCTATAAAAGCAAACATTGAGTTACTAAATGAAGAAAACTAAATAGCTGAAACACTTCTTGGAAAAGTGAGAGCTAATTCCCTTATTTCTTTGATGATTATTGAATATCTTGCATTTTTACCCTTTTTTTTTTTTTTTTTTTTTTTTTTTGGTAGGAATTAATGTTTGCAAGTGACTTCTTTTATGGTGACATGTGTCTTTGATTTGTTACCATCTCGGGTAACAGGAAAATTGATCTGAAAACTCAGCTTATTAAAACAATGTCTCTTTTGCCCAGGGGCCAAGGGATGCAGAGAGTGATGAGAATGACAAAGGGGATAAGAAAAACAAGGGCACGTTTGATGGAGATAAATTGGGAGATCTGAAGGAGGAGGGGGATGTGATGGATAAATCCAATGGTTTGCCTGTTCAGAACGGGATCGACGCCGATGTCAAAGACTTCAGGTATGTGCACTGGTGCTTATTAATTAATCAGTTCATAATTAATCTAACCGCAGCCACCAGCTCAGCCCCCCCCGGCTCTCACTCCATCCCCTGCAGTGCCATGGGGGGCAGAGTTGGAAGGGGCAAAGTGAAAATTCGTGGGCTGAGGCAGGAACATTCTAATGAGGAAAGAAAAAACTGGGTGTGGAAGGGAAGCTGAGCCAGGAATTGATCCAGCTCTTCCCAAGGGAAGGTGGTCAGCCACCCCATTGCCAGGAGAGCTGGGCTCCCCTGCGAGTCACTGGAGCATCCAGGAAAGGCTGAGGGAGCTGGGGCTGTTCAGCCTCGAGAGGAGCCCCAGCTGAGAGGGGCCCTCAGCCCTGGGTGTCCCTGAGTGTCCCCATGTGTGTCCTTGTCTGTCCCCATGTGTCCCTGTGTGCCGGGAGGGTCAGAGCAGGGCCAGGCTCTGCTCCAGGCCCAGCAATGGCCCCAGAGCCTCAGGCAGGGCCTGAGCTCAGCAATTCCCCTGCACAGGAGGCAGAACTCCTGCCCTGGGCAGTGCCCAGCCCTGAGCAGAGCCCAGAGAGGGGCTGGAGTCTCCTCCCTGGGATATTCCAGAGCCCCCTGGACACACTGCTGTGCCCTGTGCTCTGGGATGGCCCTGCTGGAGCAGGGAGTGGCACCAGTGACCCCACAGGGTCCCTGCAGCTGCCCCAGTCTGGGATTCTGTGACAGGGACTGGTGAAGACCAAACGCCATCACTCCAAACACCCTCCCCTTCCCTTTTCCCTCAGCTCTGGGTGCTGTGTGGGCTGGGATATCACAGAATCCCAGAATGGTTTGGGTTGGAAGGGACCTTAAATCCCATCTGGTGCCACCCTTCCATGGCAGGGACACCTCCCACTGTCCCAGGCTGCTCCCAGCCCCAGTGTCCAGCCTGGCCTTGGGCACTGCCAGGGATCCAGGGGCAGCCATAGCTGCTCTGGGAATCTGTTCCAGGGCCTCTCCACCCCCAGTGTGACAAGCTCCTTCCTTTATCTGATCCAGATGATTTTATAAATAAATTATAAAATCTCTTTTATAAAATCCCATGGATCAGTTGGGATCAGCTGTCCCAGCTGTGTCACCCTCC
This sequence comes from Chloropsis cyanopogon, assembly GCA_013400585.1. NCBI lineage: Eukaryota > Metazoa > Chordata > Aves > Passeriformes > Irenidae > Chloropsis > Chloropsis cyanopogon. The sequence continues at coordinate 168,072 of WEZZ01037281.1, forward strand.
CTGTGTCCCCCCAGTCCCTCACTGGTGGGGTGAGGAGCAGAGCAGCCCCTGGCTCTGGGCAGGCCCTGCCCAGCCATAACTGAGGCATCCCTGTGGGATCAGCCCAATTCCAGCCCTGCACGTGCACTTGATGTTTTTGGAAAGATTTTTCCATGCTGTAGTGTCCCAGGATGTTGGGAATGTCCTCAGGGAAGCAGGGGGAGAAGGTGGGAGGGAGCACCTGAGGGCTGTGTGTGATCCCGCCTTACTGTCCCAGCTGTTTTCATCCCTCTGTGTGGGATTCCCGTGGAAACCCTCATGGGAGCTGTTGGCTCTGCTCCTCTCCTGCTCCCCAGTACATCTGGGGGTTTGGATTTGTCCCTTGCAGCTCTGCAGGGGTGAAAACCTCCTGGAATTGTGGCCCTGGATGTAATTGATACATTTGTGTTCCTTTCTGTATCTGTTGTGGTTCCTGGTGGCCTGTAGGAAAACTGGAAAAGCCAAACAAATGGTAAAATAAAAGGTAAAAGCCAAACAAGGTGCTGGGAAATGCACATTCCTGGCTCTTCCATGGATATGAAGCATGCCCATGAAGTCCAGTCCTTATTCTGGGTGATCAGGAGCCATGGCAGCTACCTTAGAATGGTGTTAAGTGAGATTTGGTGCCAGAGTGTCACACAGTTAAAAATCACCAAATGCCTCCATTAAATATGAGTATTTGGGGAGATTGTCTGACTCTCAATTGAGGAGAAAACAGAAACTGAGTTCTTCTACATTTTTACTGTAACAGGTGTTTGAGGCTGGGGACTGGGGGTTGTGGGTTATTTTTTGTTTGTTTTTAAAATATGTCAATTTCTATGTAGAATTAACTCAGACCGTTGCAGACCATGGTTTTTACTTATTCCCCCCTTTATTACACCACCTGCAGGCATTTCTGCCAGGTCTGAAGCTGGGCTGGAGCATTCCTGCTTTTATTTTTTTAAATACATCAACTTCTGTGTAGAGTTAACTTAGGAACTATTGCAGACCATCTCTTTATTTTTTTTCTTGTCTTCTACAACACTTCCAGGGAGTTCTGGTGGGTCTGGGGTGTATTGCTGCTGTGGTGCTGGGCCGGAGCATTCCTGGTTTTATTTTTTGTTTATTTTTTTCAATACATCAATTTCTCAGTAGAATTCACTCAGGGACCTGTTTCAGACCATCTTTTTTTCCCCCCCCCCTTTACTCCAATACCTCCAAGCAGTTCTGGTGGGTTTGTTGGCATGATGTTGGGATGGAGTATTCCTGGTTTTTATATTTTTAAATACACCAATTTCTCAAGTAGAATTAACTAAGGGAACTATTTCAGACCATCTTTTTTTTTTTTCCTGCCCTCTTCTACAACATCTCCAGGGAGTTCTGGTGGGTCTGGGGTTGTGATGGAGCCTTCCTGGTTTTAGTTTTTATTTTTTTAAATAGATCAATTTCTCCATAGAATTAATTTGGAGACCTGTTTCAGACCATGTGTTTATTTTTCCCTCCTGCACTCCAGCACCTCTGGGCAGTTCTGGAGGGTGGCAGGCTGGGCTGGAGCATCCCTGGCCTTTCTCCTGACCCATTTTCCCTCCCCACGCAGCCGCACGCCCGGGAACTGCCAGAACTCGGCGAGCGAGGTGGATCTGCTGGGCCCCAACCAGAACGGCTCTGAGGGCCTGGCCCAGCTGGCCAGCACCAACGGGGCCAAGCCCGTGGAGGACTTCTCCAACATGGAATCTCAGAGCGTGCCCCTGGATCCCATGGAGCACGTGGGCATGGAGCCGCTGCAGTTCGACTACTCCGGCACTCAGGTCCCCGTGGACTCGGCTGCGGCCACCGTGGGGCTCTTTGACTACAATTCCCAGCAGCAGGTACAGAGCTGATCCCTGGTCCCTGATCCACCCCTGAGGCTCCAAAGGGGTCGGTGTGGGGTGGGATGAGCCCGGAATCCTGTCCTGAGAAAAGGGATGGAGGAAGATCAGAGGTGTTCTCATTGTCTTTGTGCCGTGTGTGTCCTCCCAGGGAAGTAGAGCAAGAGATCTGCTTCCTGTGGCAGCTGGAATAACCAGAATTCCCACAGCAGTTCCCACAGCACTGCCCTCTCTGGTGATCCTGGCTGTCTCGAGGAGCTGGCATTGAGAAAGAGCTTTAAAGTAGTAAAAAGTGCAAAAAAGAGCCCCAAACACCCACCCGGGAGCCCAAGGAGTGACTGAGAGCCAACACCTGCTCAGCCTGCACTAGGCTTTGCTGAGCCCCACATCGGGTTTTGTTAAGCCCCAAACTGGGCCCTCCTGGTCCCCACATTTGACCCTGCTGAGCCCCACATTGGGCTTTACTGAGCCCCACACTCAGCTTTGCTGCCCTAGCCAGAGCAGCCTGAGGCAATTACAAGTTCAAACCTTCTTCTACCTGAGCCTGGATTAAACCCTAAGGGCAGAGTCCACTACTACAAACCTTTATCTGAGCCCGGCTTAGGTTTGTTTGACCTTTCTACCACACAAGCCTGGACTCCCTCATCCAGAGCCTCCCTTGGCTCCTGCTGAATGCTGGGCCTGGCTCCAGCAATCGACTCCTGCTCTGCTCCTGTTCCTGCTCGTTTGGGTAATGACTGTAAACTTTATTGCTCTCCCTTTGCAAGTCTGATATCCCTCAAAGTAGAAGGGAATCCTTTGTTGTAGCTGATTGCAGGGATATATAACTCTCCCTGGCTTCCCTAAAATATCTGATTTTTTTAGCAGAGGAGCCTCTGGCACTCTGGAGTGAGGGAAAGCATTGCCAAGTTTGTGCTGAGTTATCACAGTCTTGAAAGCAATGTAAATATCTGTGTTGGAGCTCAATTGGCTGCTCTGTTCTACAGCATCTTTGGGAGGTTAATGATGGAAAATTTAATGATTAAACTAAATAGCTGCTGTAGAGTTCAAAAAGGGAAAAAAACAGATAGTTCCAAGTCTTTGTCTTGCCCTGGTGTAAGGCCTGGGATGCCAGAATTACTTCTAAACCAGGAACGTTGTGCGTTTTTTAAAACACTAGGGCTCCACAAGTGAGCTGCTTCTGGAGAAGCATTAGAGATGGGGCTGGAACAGCAGGAGTGGGAAGCCTGGAATTTGCATTTTATCAGGGTTTTCTACTTAAGTGAAGGTTCATTTACAAGTTTAAAGAGTTTTTATTTGTTTCTTTCAGCTTTTGAAAATTAAGATTTCAAATTTGGCATGTCTGGCACCTCACTAGTAGAAATAAACCCTCCCAAAGGAAGGCAGAGCAGGGAAGGGTCCCCATTTTGGGAGCGATGCATTGTGGATTTCTGGCTGGGTTTGGACTTTTTATTTCATACCAAGTGGATGGGCACTGTCCATGTGGAGCTGATGTCACCTCTGTGTCATCAGCTGTCTGGGAATCACGGAATCACTGAGGCTGGAAAAGCCCTCCCAGAGCATCAGGTCCAAGCTGTGCCCAATGCCCATCTTGTCCCCAGCCCAGAGCACTCAGTGCCACCTCCAGGAATTCCTGGCACACCTCCAGGGATGGGCACTCCAAACCTCCCTGGGCAGTTCCAAGGCCTGATCCCCCTTTCCATGGGGAAATTCCTGCTGCTGTCCACCCTGAGCCTGCCCTGGCCCAGCCTGAGGCCGTTCCCTCTCCTCCTGTCCCTGTTCCCTGGGAGCAGAGCCTGACCCCCCTGGCTGTCCCCTCCTGGCAGGAGCTGTGCAGAGCCACAAGGTCCCCCCTGAGGCTCCTTTGCTCCAGGCTCAGCCCCTTCCCAGCTCCCTCAGCCTCTCCTGGGGCTCCAGCCCCTCCCCAGCTCCATTTCGCTGTGTGAAGCCCAAATCCCCTCTCATCTCTCCCTGATTTTGGGGGAGCAGTGGGGACACAGTTGCTGTCCCTCAGTCCCACCCAGGCCCTGCTGGGCTGTCAAACAAGATCTGTTTTTTTCTCTTTTCACCTTTGTTGCAGCTTCCACCTGCAGTGAAAGCAAACAGGAGCCTTTTATCAGCCTGAGGTGCTGTAGTAAAGATCAGGAGCCATTCCCCAGCCGAATGTGCCCTCTTGGGGCAGGTTATGTAAATCCAGGGGTCTTGTGCCCGTTCCCTTAATTCCTGATCCCCAAAGCTGGGGGTCCTTGCTGCCCACTGCCACTCTCAGCCCGCATGGAAGGAATCTGGCTTTTGCCGTTCTGTTGTCAGCAGGAAATCTGTCCTGAACAAGGGATCTCATCCCTAAAGGTGCCTTTGGGGCTGTGGGGAAGCATCCCATCCTTGGAAGAGATTACAGGCAGGCACAGCCAAAGGCAGTATGAGGAAGGGGAAGGTTTTACCCTCGTGTGATTTGATTAGGGATGTCAGATGTTGATACTGCAGAAGAAACTGGCTGAGGGAAACCCGATCTTCCGGAATGCCCATAACTGTGGGGTTCTGCTTCCTTGGAATCCCCTCAGTGAGCTCCTCCACGTGCTGGAAACCATGCTTCATTTGTCTGCACATGGAGCAGCCTCACAGAAACGTTGGGTGATCTCCCTGAACTCCTCCAGAACCGTGTCAGGGCTTTGTAGCTTTTCACTCCTAATGCATTTTCCAGCCGCCTGAAACGCCCCAGGTGCACTTTTCTGATGCCTTTGTAAATTCAGGTTAATATTCCTGTTGCAGAGGTTCCTTGTCCTGTTTCTCCTCCCTCAGTGCCACCCTGTGACATAGATCTGGAGGTTTGGAATGTGGGGCTGTGCTGTCAGCAGATGGAGACAGCGCAGCGAGGCTTTAACAGCTCTTCTTAAACACAGTGAGCTGATGATTCCCAGAGCTCCCGTGGCTTATCTGGCTGAGGAAAGCCTGCAGTTGGGATGGTTTTTCTTGGCTCTGCTTCCTTGGACAGGCTGCAGGATGCAATCTGCAGCTGCAGGGTTGGAGCTGGGCTGAGTTTCTTGTGAGGAAGCTGAGCAAGGCTGTGAATTACAGCAGGGAGAGGGGGAGGTCACAGAATCCTGAAATGGTTTGGGTGGGAAAGGACTTCGAAAGTCATCCAGTTCCAACCCCTGCCATGGCAGGGACACCTTCCATGGTCCCAGAGGCTGCTCCAGCCTGGCCTCGGGCACTGCCAGGGATCCAGGGGCAGCCACAGCTGCTCTGGGAATTCCAGCCCAGCTCCCCCTCACCCTTCCAGGGAACAACTCCTTCCCAAGATCCCATCTAAATCCCTCCTCTCTTAGTTTAAGGCCTTTCCCCCTTGACTTATGCTCTAAGAAGTCCCTCTCCAGCTTTCTTGCAGACCTTTTATGTCTGGAAGTCAAATTTTGCAGGGACCAGCTGAGCCCCCGGAGCAGGTAGACAACAAAAAGAGCCAAAAGCAGCAGGTGAAATTATTGATGGTGAAGTACTGAGGCTCTGAGTGGGTGTGGATTCCTTTTTCCCAGTTTTTCTGATTCCCAGGTGGTTCATAGAGTTGCATTTGGGAGGTGTGGAAGTCCTCACATGTGTAAAGTGAACACAAGTGGTTTTAGGGAGATAAATGCTTTTTGTGCCCTCAAGACAAGGAAATAATAACCCAGGCATTTCCTCTCTGCATCACTGTGACAGAATCCACATCAGCAGGCTGGAAAAGCATGTCCCAGGGAAGCAACAGCACGTGAAAACTCAAGGGTTTGGTGAAATTTTGCAGCTGAAGGAAGCTAAAAAGCTAAAATTGCTGAACTGATCTGAAAGCAGAGGAATCCACACTTCAGGAGGAAGCAGTTTAGGGGGTGTATATGATTGTTTCCCCATATTTGCTGATCAGTACGATGTTGCTGGTCACTCCCACAGAGCCACTATCCCTCACTGCATGTTCTGCAGCTCCTGTTGTCCATGATCTCTCTGGTGTTTTGCACTCAGGGATGTCAGTGGAACTTTGCCCAAGCTCCTGGTGACGGGTGGCACCTGAGCAGAGCTGCCACCAGCTTTGTGTGACCACAAATGGCACCTTAGAACAGCCAAAAGGACAAGAAAAGCAGGTGTGTTGTACACCCAGACTGCTCAGGGCATTTTATGGCCCAGGGAGGCAATAAAGGAACTGTAGATCAGATATTTTCCTCCACAAGGAACATTCTGATAGCCCCTGGGTGTTTGTAGGAGGGATGGGCAAACAAAGCCATTGTGAGGGTGAGGGTTTGGCACACAGCAGGTTAATTCTGACTCCCCTCAATGCTGCATTTCCACCTCATAAACCCGATGCTGATCCCTCAGATGAGTTTTCTCCACCTGAACTTGTAAAAAGACAAAAATAAAGGTGGATTTTCTCGCACAGCTTTGCTCACCCTGCTCTCAAGAGAGCCAACGCCAACTTTTGCCTTTAAATAAAATAAATAACAGAGTTTTCTTGATGTTTCTGGGCTTCTTCTTGATGGTTGTGGGTTTCTGCCAAAAATTTGGGCAGAATTATTGCTGTATCTGCCAGCAGTTCCCTTGTGTGAAAGGAGGACAGGATAATAGGTGTGAAAATCGTAGGCATTTGGGCATCCAAGTCTGTTCTGAGGGAGTGGAGGGAGAAAACATTTCTCACAGTGGTTTGTGAAGTCATTCCCACCTTGGAAATGATCCCTGGAAGTGAGGGGATAGGAACATGCTGGGTAATTTCAGAGATACTCAGCTGGTGTGTCCTTAAATGTTTTAATTAGAGCTGAAGATGGGTGAAATTAGGGATTTCCTTTAGGGAGAGGCAAAAGAAGCTGAGAAAGAAACTTTTAGTAAGGCCCTGAAGGAAGAAAAAAAATCTCAAACCCTCAGCAAAAATACTTCAAGGGAGTCCTATTCTTTTTTCTTAGTGAGGAATAAATTCTCAATAACCCTGAGAACTGAGCAGGGGTCTGCAGGTAAAGGAAGTGTTTGGGCTGGAGTTCGTGATCCTGAGGCTGTGTCCCCTCTGGTGGCTCTGAGGGCATCTTGGGTGTCTCAGACTTGGCTCTGCATCCCATTGCCATCCCATTGCCATCCCATTGTCATCCCATTGCCATCCCTTTGCCCGCTTCAGCCAGACTGGGAGGGCACACTGGTGTGGCCCCAACACCTCGGAGTGCTCCTGGCAGCCCCTGGGGATCCCCAAACTGCAGCTGGGTGTGAGCAGGAGCTGGGATAAATCCTTTGGGATTGGGGGAACAGCAGAGGGAAAAGCCTGGGGGTGGCTGTGCTGCAGAATGTGGGGTTTCACATGGATTAGCACAGGCAATTGATTGCAGAGCAGCTCAAGTCACTTGGAGATGTAGAGTGGACAATCTGTGGGGTTAAAGGAGATGTGCTCTGAAGGGATTGCTTGAAAAGGAAGGAGTTGCTGCTTTTTGTGCCTCAGTTCAGCAGTGTTGGTGTGTTTGTGCCTCAGTTCAGGACAGTGTTGGTGTGTTTGTGCCTGAGTCCAGCAGTGTTGGTGTGTTTGTGCCTCAGTTCAGCAGTGTTGGTGTGTTTGTGCCTGAGTTCAGGACAGTGTTGGTGTGTTTGTGCCTGAGTCCAGCAGTGTTGGTGTGTTTGTGCCTGAGTTCAGGACACTGCTTGTGTTTTGTGCTGATTTAAGGACAGTGTTTGTGTTTTGTGTCTGATTTAAGGACAGTGTTGGTGTGTTTGTGCCTGTTTTAAGGGGTGCTTGTGTATTTGTGCGCTGTTTAAGGACGTTTGTGTTTTGTGCCTCATTTAAGGACACTATTTGTGCTCCCTGCATCATTTAAGGGCTGTTGGTGTCCGGTTTAAGGGCTGTTGGTGCCCGGTTTAAGGGCTGTTGGTGCCCGGTTTAAGGGCTGTTGGTGCCCGGTTTAAGGGCTGCTGGT
>WEZZ01037281.1:176493-190920 GCA_013400585.1 Chloropsis cyanopogon
TGGTTTAAGGGCTGTTTGTGCTTGGTTTAAAGGCTGTTTGTGCCTGGTTTAAGGGCTGTTTGTGCCCGGTTTAAGGGGTGTTTGTGCCCGGTTTAAGGGCTGTTGGTGTCTGGTTTAAGGGCTGTTTGTGCTTGGTTTAAGGGCTGTTTGTGCTTGGTTTAAAGGCTGTTTGTGCCTGGTTTAAGGGCTGTTTGTGCCCGGTTTAAGGGGTGTTTGTGCCCGGTTTAAGGGCTGTTGGTGTCTGGTTTAAGGGCTGTTTGTGCTTGGTTTAAAGGCTGTTTGTGCCTGGTTTAAGCGCTGTTTTGCTCTCCCCACAGCTGTTCCAGAGGCCCAATGCGCTGGCGGTGCAGCAGCTGACAGCAGCCCAGCAGCAGCAGTACGCCCTGGCTGCTGCCCACCAGCCACACATAGGTGAGTCTGCCTCTCCTCCTGTGTCCCTACCTTCCAGGGGGGAAAGGATTGGGAGGGTTTAAAGTGTATTTTACAGATGATAATCAGCACATGAGCAGAAGTGTGTTGTTACAGATTTGCTTGTGGCTGTCTCTTGCACACTTGAGAAGCCTTTTAAAGGAGTTGCCTGTCTGGTAGGACTGACACTCACCCTCCTGCGGGTGCTGGTCAGTCTGGAGGGGCTTTGGAAGTCTCTAAGTGAAGCATAAGTCAGGGTGACAGCACAGTGAAGTGAGGGGAAATGCACGATTTAATATCAGCTGAATGTGCTGCCGGGGGTCTTATAAGTTTAAAATGTAATATATGCGAACACAATTGATGCTAATAAAAATTATTCATAAAATATATTTATTAACTGGGAAAAAAGCACGTAATCATGTGTAGAAAACCAGGAAAACAACACATTTATGTTTTTAGCACAGTGAGCAATTTGTGGTCATTCTTGCTGCCCAAAACCCCACTATAAATGTGCTGGGGCTCTTCCAGCTCCGTGCTGTGCCCTTGTGTGCTCAGTGGAGTTCAGGGATTGAAATGATTCAGCTTTTTAACTTCCTCCCCTTCACCTTCGCCTCCCCTGCACACCCCTCTCCACCCACCTGGGCTTTCTCTAATGATTAAACTGTCCTCTTGCAGGGGGACAGAATGTTTTTCACTCCTGAACCCTTTCCAGACTGACCAGTTGGAATCCTGGGATCCTGGGCATGGAGCTCAGAATGGGGTGGTTTGGGTCCTGATTTGCTCGCTGTAGGAAATACAGAGTAGTAACAAGCTCCAGTCTCTTGAGCAGGGTCTGTCTGCCCTGCAGAAGCACCTGAGCTGCTGGATATATAGAATTTTACCTCTTAAGGGGCATTGAATCCTTGGAATTGGGTTCTTTTTATGCCAGCTCTCTCCTCTGCCCGTCAGCACTCACTGGTTGTCAGTCCCTATAGAAAACCACCCATAAAAAGCTCAAAAACACAAGACCAGCCCAAGGTCGGTGTCGCCCAGGCAGCAGCAGGGGGGTTGTGGTGGGGCTGCAGTCTGTTGAGTTTGTTTTTACTGACAGGAATGTTTTCAGCAGGTTTAGCTCCTGCTGCCTTCGTTCCCAACCCCTACATCATCAGCGCGGCGCCTCCGGGGACGGATCCCTACGCGGCCGGCCTGGCGGCAGCTGCCACGCTAGGTGAGAACCCCCAGCTCCCTGCATGGCCTGCACTCCCTGCTCCACACCTGCTCTGGGTCTGCCACTGGGGAGGGAAGCACCAGTACCTCAGCATTCTCTGGGGGGAGAACTGGTGGAACGGTGTGGCTGGGAGTAAAACCAGAATTTGTCGTTAGAACTGGGGATGAAATAGGATCATTTTTGTTGAACGTGTGCTGTGGGCTCAGGCTCCCAGAGCAAATGGGAAGGGAACTGCTCACAGACACAAATATTGCTCCGGTTTTGGGCTGTTTTGGTGACTGACAGTAGCAAGGAAAACCTCTGGAAACAAACTTCAGAAAGGCTGGAAAGATGCAGGATGTGTTTCCTGCCAGGAAAGTTGTCTCTCCTTGCTGTTCAGCTTGTGGTGCATCCTGCAAATGAGCTCTTCCCTGAAATTCTGTTGGGAATTTCCACTTCCCAGGAGGTAAACACATCCAGATCTGCTGAGGCTCAGGCTGGGAACGTGCCCTTTTCCAGATGGTAGCGAGGATGGAGCCTCTGCTCTTCCTGCAGGATCTTCCTCCAGGCATTTGTGTATCAGTTCCCAAATTCCTCCCAACTGTCACAGCCAGAATTGGTGATTCTGGAGGTGACAGCTCCATGCCACAGCTTCTCGGGCACTGTGGGGGACACGGTGAGCGTGGAACTTCTGCTGGGGGTGCCATGAAGTTCTTGCCCAAGCGCTGGGGACAAAGCAGGAACATGCCTTTAGGAGAGAGTTTTTAAAGGAAGAATGTGCTTTTAGAGGAGGAGTTTTCTAACCATGCCTGGCTTTCCTGGAGCAAGATAGAGGGAATGTTCTATGCTGCAAATAAACACTGCTCTGTTTGGAATGGGGATGTTTGTGGAGGCTCTTGCTGCTGCCACACTCCACTTACAGCTTGTAAACTCACTTCAGTCCTCTTTTTTTGGGTGGCTTGTCCCAGATCAAACCCACAGGCCTGGGCTGTGTGTGGATCTGACACTCTGTGCTTTGGAACACAACTTTGGTCCAGCTCTTACATGACCCCTGCTGGGCTTTTAAGCTTTGAGGCCATCGTGGGGTCAGCTCTGAAATGGGAATTCAGTGACTGCTGCCCACTTGGATGGAGTTTTTAGTGGATCATGCAAATGTGTGTAAAGAATTTGGATTATAATTTGGGCTTTGGCCTCGGCTGCTGAGAATTTTGTGCTGGGGTTATGCAATGCCATGGGGAGATTGGGTGGAGGCATCAGCACGGCGTTGGCAAACGAGTGATGCCGTGATTCCGTGGGACAGAGCCAAGGGCAGGAGCACAAGGACATTGCTGCTGCTCCAGGACTTGAGAAACCCTCCTGTGATGGTGAGTGGAGCAGGGGATGAGTGAGCTGAGTGCTGCTGGCCAATACCAGAGGGGACTTCAGTCAGCACTCGGCAGGGAGGAGGCCCCAGAGCATTGGCAGCCCCCGTTCAGGCAGAGGGGGAGGTTTGTGAATGATCCCTGTACAGGGAGGTTCCTGCTTGGCCTTTCTGCATCACCTCAGGGCCTCCAGAGCTCATTTCTGGGTAATACCAGAGTGCACAGGAGCAGCAGCTTGATTTCATGGAATGACCACACGGAGCTGGGCCACATTTCCAGGAAATACCCAGTGTTGGCCACAGGTTTTGTTCTTTTTCTCAGCTCTACTGATGCTGAGCTGCCTGAGCTTTTGGAGCCTCTGAGCAGCAGAAAACCCTGTAAACCCCATCTAGGCTGTGCTTAACTTGGGTTTTAGACATTTGAACTGAAAATAACATCCCAAGGATACCTAAAGCATCCCAAAACTTGGCATTAAGGCCTCTACTTGAATGATTCTAAATTTATGACTTGTAAAAGAAACAAAACAATGTGTAATGTGCTGGGTGTATTTATAGTGTTACACCACTGAGAAGTAGGTGTAATTTTAACCCTCTCATCAGGCTTTGGACCCGTGAAATGACAAGATAAACTCCATGTTGATGTTTATTTCAGAAAAGTGTCTTTTCTGTCTAGGTCTGAGTAGGTTTGAGAACCCTTTTTTTCTGTCATGACTGAGAGCAGCACTGGAGGGACGTGAGACAATTTAAATGTTTATATGAAGCCAAAAAGCCTCCTTGATGTGCCTGAGAGTGTTAAATTGGGAGGACTTGGAGGAGCTTCTGAGATGGAAGAAATGAGTTTGGAGTTATTGGGAGTTTATGGCTCACAGTTACTCTCAGAGCAGAGAGGAAACTTTTATGTGTTTTATGGCAGAGATAATCTGTCAGTTAAAGTTCTGCCATTATGGCAGGTTTGTCACGATTGTGAGACTGGCAGCTTTAGGATAATGCTCTTCTCTTCCCAACAATAGCAGCATTTTAAAGAACAAATTTGAATGCAGAGGGAAGAACTTCCTAGAAAAAACCCTCATTTAGATTTTAAACTGTGGGGAAGATAGTGCTGCCTTTGAATTGCCTTCCATCATTTGAGAAAGATGTCACTCAAAAAACTGAAAACATGCCTTTTTTAAGGCCAGTTGGGAAATGGTGTCCTCTGGGATGGAGTGTCCAGGTAGAAGAGTGTTCCTGTTCTTTGTGGAGAGGTGGATAAATGCTGAGATAACCCGAATACAGGAAAAGCAGCGGCTCCCACAGCAGGTTTTGGGATTTTCAGCTCTGGATAGTAGGAAATGGTTCCCTCTGAGGTGAAGAGTTCAAAGTAGAAAAGTCCTGTTCTTTGTGGAGAAGAGGATGAATGCTGGGATAACATGGTTACAGGAGAAGCAGAGCCTCCCACAGCAAGTTCTGGGTGGAATGATCAGGCCCTTGATGCTGAGCTGGAGCAGGTGTGGGTGTGTGCACACAGCTGCCAGGACTGGGATTTGGGAGCACCTGCAGCTGGATTTACCCCAGGTACCTCAGCAGTGCCAGCCCAGACAGTCTCTGCCCTTCTGGACTGGGGAGAGCACCTCTGAGATCAGCTTCTCACTGCCATCCCTAAAAAGCAGCACTCCCTGGATACCTGGGGAGGCCATGCTGGGAATTATGAAGGGATCACCCACACAGCACTGGGAGTTCTGAAGGGATCACCCCACACAGCACTGGGAATTCCAAAGGGACCACCCCACACAGCACTGGGAATTCCAAAGGGATCACCCCACACAGCACTGGGAGCTCCAGAGGGATCACCCCACAAAGCACTGGGAATTCTGACGGGATCACCCCACACAGCACTGGGAATTCCAAAGGGATCACCCCACACAGCACTGGGAGTTCTGACGGGATCACCCCACACAGCACTGGGAATTCCAAAGGGATCACCCCACACAGCACTGGGAATTCTGGTGGGATCACCCCACACAGCGCTGGGAATTCTGAAGGGATCACCCCACACAGCACTGGGAATTCTGAAGGGATCACCCCACACAGCGCTGGGAATTCTGACGGGATCACCCCACACAGCACTGGGAATTCTGACGGGATCACCCCACACAGCACTGGGAGTTCTGAAGGGATCACCCCACACAGCACTGGGAATTCTGACGGGATCACCCCACACAGCACTGGCAGAGGCTGAGTTGCTGGTTGCAGCCTCTCTTGGAGCTCCCTGAGGCAGCTGAGCCGCTGTCCCTGCTCTTCAGGCCTGGCTGTTCCTGCAGGAGAGCTTGGGGTGGGCAGGCTGAGATGAATGCACAAAGCCCGTTCTGAACTGCTCCCAGCTGGATTTGCTGATGTTCCCTGAAAGGAGCAGCTGTGCCTGTCCAGGGGCTGAGGTGTGAGATGCAGCATGGGGAATATTTGCTTCCAGAGGTGCTGGAATGGCTTTTCTTTTCCCAGGAGTGCCCAGCTCTGTGTGCAGAAGCAGGTGCAGCGTCTCCTGGAAGGAGGGGGCAGCTCTGGGTGCTGCTGGAGTCTGGCAGTGATGCCACACTTGCCCTCACTGAGAACTCTGTTCAATAATGAGCCTCTCTCTCCTGTGCTCGGAGCAGCTGAGCCAGACTCGCAGCCCTTTTAAGCCCAGCTGCTGCAGACTTCAAAGCTTTTGTGGCTCCTCTGCTTTTATACACCCAAGGCTTTGGCAACAACCTCTGACTAGGAGAAAGCTCATCTAGGCTGTGCTTGGTTGATGATTAGAGCTGAGACTAAAATATCCCAGAGAGATGCCCAGATTTTGCCCAGATGAAGGGATTGCAGCAACTTCCAGCAGCCTGAGGGTGAATGCAGGTTAATGACTTGCATTAAAAGGGAGCAGCTGCAGCTCTTTCCCTGTTGGGTGCAGGAGAACCCTGGGAGTTGGGGTCTGATGTGCATTCAGTGATTATAAACAGGTTAAAATCACTCACTGCTTACCTGTCTGTGCCTGCTGAGGCACCACAGGCACCACCTTCGTGGCACTGATCCATTTGCTGCGGGCTTTTTTTCCATTTTAGCTAGCACTGCTCATGAATTTCCAGGTTGGAAGGTAAGAAATGAGTGGTTGCTGCTCCAGATTGGGGTAGGAGAAGCAGATCAGCCTCTCTGATTCTGTAAATCCAGCAAGGATGGGCTTTGGGGCAGGGCTTTGGGGCAGAGCTTTGTGTTGAGATACAAATCCAGGGGTTCAGCGTCTGCCTGGAATTAGCCAGCACCTCCCTGCTGTGCACAGAGTTGGGCATGTAAATCCTGAATTCATGGAAAGCACAGTAGTTAAAACCAGAATCATACAATGAGAGTAACTCTTACTTGTTTGAAATACGAATTTATATTTGGCACAAAACATGGAATGAATATTCTGAAGTGTGCATGTGGGAGCAGGAGCTCATACAGCTCCCTGACATTCTGCAGGAGTTCAGTTGAGCCTGTTTCTGTAAAAATCAAGAAGAAAGTAAAAAAAACCAAAAGGAAAAGGGACTTGCAGGATTTTCCCCAGAAGGGGTTCCCCCTGGGTTCCCCCTGGCTGTTGTCACAGCCAGGCTAACACTGAACACTCAGCACTGTGTTTGCACCTCCCTTTTTGTGTCATCCCTCATTTTCCATGGAATCCCAGACTTGGGCAGAACCCAAGTGCTGAGTGTCCCTTTAAAAAGAAAAAAAAATCCCTGTTTTTACTCCAGACATGACCAAGGTTCTCTAAAGATTTGTTTATTCCAGTGTCACACCTGACTCTGGCTCTGCCTGAGTTATTCCTGCTGTGGGGAAGGAGCCCTTGGAATGGGGGATGTATTTGGGAATCAAAGGGAACACTTCTGCTTTTCTGCTGACCTTTCCTAAAGATATCAAATAGTCATATTAAAAAATATTATTGGATTCCCATCCGTGTTACTGGGGTGGAAGGGCTCCTCCCTCCAGCACTGAGGGCTTCCTCAGCATTATTCTAACAGGGATTATTTAAGGAGAGAGGCTGCCATTCTGCTGTCTCCAAATTGCTGTGGTGTCCTGAGACCTGATAAACACAAGGAATCTTCAGAAGTGAGGCTTTTCCTGTGCCCTCCAAGATTGTTGTTACTATTTTTAAGCCTCTTAAGTTTGAGGAGGGAATGTGGGAAGGGACGGGATCATGCAGCCTCATTTAGGGAGATTTGCAAATGCAAAGCAGGGCTGGAAAAAGAGCATTTTAATACCTGAGAGTTGATGTAGTCCAGCTGTGAAGAGGGTTTGGTAATTTATTGAGGAGCTGACGGTGGATGGCAGCGAGCTGTGAATGTCAGCTGGGATGAGAAGTTGATCTCTATGCTTGAAACAAGGTTCCTCTGTTTGGGTTGGAGATTTTTGTTCCTGCTCTGTAAAAGCAGGGCACACCAATAAAAACCTGGACTCACTGCTGGCAGTTTGACCTCGTGCAGCGATGAAATTCCAGGTCGGACTTGAAACGTTGTAAGATGAGTGACACGAATGCCAAATCCCTCCATGTTCGCGGAGGGTTTCACACAGATCACATTAAACCAGCTATGATGAGCAGGTGGTTTTGGGGTGCTGTGTGCCCCTTGCCCCCACAGGAGCTCACCCTGCCCGTGCTGTGTTCCAGGTCCAGCTGTGGTCCCTCACCAGTACTATGGAGTCACTCCCTGGGGAGTTTATCCTGCCAGCCTCTTCCAGCAGCAGGCGGCCGCCGCCGCCGCCGCCACCAACTCAGCCAACCAGCAAAGCACGCAGCAAACGCAGCAGGGCCAGCAGCAGGTAAGGCCTGGGGACAGGGCCAGGGGACACAGGGCCAGGGAGTCTGGGAACAGGGAGCCTGGGGACACAGGGCCAGGGAGCCTGGGGACACAGGGCCAGGGAGCCTGGGGACACAGGGCCAGGGAGCCTGGGGACAGGGAGCCTGGGGACACAGGGCCCGGGAGCCTGGGGACACAGGGCCAGGGAGCCTGGGGACACAGGGCCAGGGAGCCTGGGGCCAGGGAGCCTGGGGACACAGGGCCAGGGAGCCTGGGGACAGGGCCAGGGAGCCTGGGGACAGGGCCAGGGAGCCTAGGGACACAGGGCCAGGGAGCCTGGGGACACAGGGCCAGGGAGCCTGGGGACAGGGACAAGGAGCCTGGGGACAGGGAATGTCCTGAGCTGGACAGAACCCCCAGGGATCATGGATTCCACCCCCTGGCCCTGCACAGACTCCCCAGCAACCCCAGCCTGGGCATCCCTGGGAGTGCTGGCCAAACTCTGGCAGCCTCAGGGCTGTCTGTGCCCATTCCTGTGCCCATGCCCATTTCTGTGCCTGTGCCCATTCCCATGCCCACTCCCATGCCCATGCCCATTCCCTCTGGGGGAAAAACATCAGAGAGAATTTCTTCCTAGAAAGGGTGATGTGGCAGTGTAAGGGGTTGCCCATTGGAGTGGAGTCACTGTGCCTGAGGTGTTCGAGGAAAGCCTGGATGTGTCACTTTGTCACTTGGTGCTGTGGTCTGGGTGACAAGGTGGTGCCAGGTCATCGCTTGGACTTGGTGATCTCAAAGGTCTTTTCCAACCCAGCTGATTCTGTGTAAAACCCAGCCTGAGCCTCCCCTGACACAGCTCCAGCCATGCAAAACCCTGATTTTTTCCATGACTGATCCTGACCTCAGCTCTGAGTAGTTTTAAATGAAGAGAAAGCCCTTTGGCCTCTCCTAAAAACAAAGGGACAGGAGCCATCTGTAGATTTGTAATTTGATTAATCCATCATGCACGTGGAGAGTGGCACATGTACATGGGTGGTGGTGAATTATGGAGTGTCGGTGCTTTGGAAAACACTGGTGGATCAGGCTGGGAATGGCCTGAGCTGTGCAGCACCTGTGGTGCTGTTGGTGTGTGAGGGGGAATCATCAGGAACCGGAGCCGGGCTTCAGTCCCCTCAGCAGCTCTTCTGTCTGGTCCTTGGGTGATGGAGGTGGCAAATAAAGAGCAACTGGCAGCTGAATTTTTCAGCTCAGGAGCTGAAAACCCTTTGAAAACCAAACCCCAGTGTCAGGAGGTGTTCTAAGGCCTTTACAGATGCAGCAGGCGTGAGCTGAGAGAGCTTCTGCAAAGGTTCAGGCCATTAAAATAAAATATCTCAATGCCAGTGGCCTTTATGGGATGTTTCATTACTTTTATGGCTGTGGAGCAGGCGTGAGTGGGGTCGGGAGCGGGGTTTGGAATGCAAACCTTGCTCTGAGGGGATGCAGCAGGGATTGTTTGCATTAAAAGTGCTGAGGCAGAGGCTTTGGGAACCTGGAGCACTGAGTGTGGACACTTGATTTGTGACCCTTGTGACATCTTAATAGTGTGTTAATAAAACCCACCAGCATTCCAGTGCTGCAGTCTGCACCCCCTGGAATTCTTGGCTCCCAGAGGTTGCCTGGGCTGGAGGGTTCCTGTGCAGGCTCTGGCAGGCTCGGGGGCACATCCCAGTCAGTGAAGCTCGGGATCCATCCCAGCCTCTCCGTGCACAAAGTCAGTGTTTCCTGTTAATAACTCGAGCAGGTGACACCCACGATGTCACCTTCGCAGCAGGATGTGCTGAGGACACAGGGATGGCTCATTTAATGAGCTGAGCTTGCAGATTCCTGCACCAGCTGCGAGTGAGGCTCTGACAAACCGAGCCTGTCCCAGGTAATTGCAGGGTGGCCACTCTGCCATCATCCCTTCTGAGGGACTCCCACCATAGCAGCTCGTCCCTACAAACCCCACTGTGGGCTCTGTGGTCATGGTTGAAGTTTTGTGTCACCAGGTCTCTGCCCTCTACAGGGGCTGGTGACTTGGACACACCCAGGTCACCTCCTGTCACCCGTCCCCAGCTCCTGAATTGGGCTTTGTAAGGTTTCTGCTCAAGAGGGCTTTCACTGGGGCTGTGGTGACAGGGAGCAAACATTAGCTGGGGTGGGCAGGTGGCTTGTACACACTTCTGGCAGAGGATGAGTGTTGGAGGTGAGATCAGGGAATTAGAAAGGTTGGAGAAGCTCTCTAAAGATCATAGAGTCCAAGCGTTAACCCAGCACTGATCCTGTTTGTTCCAGGCACCATGTCCTTGCGTGTTTTGCACACTTTGGGGATGGGGGCTCCACCACTGCCCCGGGCAGCCGGTTCCAAAGCCTGGCCACCCTTCAGTGAAGGAATTTTCCCTGACGTCCACCCTGAGCCTGCCCTGGCCCAGACTGAGGCCATTCCCTCTCCTCCTGTCCCTGTTCCCTGGGAGCAGAGCCCGACACCCCGGCTGGCCCCTCCTGGCAGGAGCTGTGCAGAGCCACAAGGTCCCCCCTGCGGCTCCTTTTCTCCAGGCTGAGCCCCTTCCCAGCTCCCTCAGCCTCTCCTGGGGCTCCAGCCCCTTCCCAGCTCCATTCCCTGCCCTGGACATGCTCCAGCCCCTCAGTGTCCTTTTTGAATGTGAAGAAAAGTGAATTAAGAGCAAAGGAGAGAAGGTTTCCCCCGCGGTGCTCCTGCCTGCTGGCAGTGGCTCTCTCCTGGGTCCCAGAATAACCCAGTGGCTTCCTGTCCTCTCCAGGTGCTCCGTGGAGGAGCCAGCCAGCGGCCCCTGACTCCCAACCAGAACCAGCAGGGCCAGCAGACGGATCCGCTGGTGGCCGCCGCCGCCGTCAACTCCGCGCTCGCCTTCGGCCAGGGGCTGGCAGCAGGAATGCCAGGTACAGCATTCCCAGGGCCAGGGAGAGCCTGGCAAATGGCATCTCCCAGGGCTGCCTTTGCCTGGCATCAGCAGTGCCTGCTTGGCTTGGTTTGGGGCTTCATCCAGGGGTTAATTCCAGGTGTGGGTGTGTGCCCACCTGGGCAGCACTGAGGGGTCACAGGTGACCTTGTGGCACAGGTGACAGCAGTGTTACCTCCCTGTGGCTGCACTGTGCTCCGGGAATCGATGGCTCCTGTGGAAAATCACCTCCAGATTTTTCTGTGGACCGTTGAAGCTTATGGGATCTGTATTTTAAACCTCAGAGGTTTCTCAGTCCCGTTCATTCATCTCAGCTCTCCATCCCTGCCAGGTGCTTGACTTAACAGGGGCTTCCTTCCATGATTGCTCTTCCAAGAGGCTTAAAATCAGGGAGAGAAAAGGGATAAAAGGGAGCAGGGCTTAGTTCTCATTTCTAGCTCTTCACTGGAGGAGCTGCTGTAGGAGTTCTGACTCTGATCCCTGAGGCTTTGGGGTAAAATGCTGCTGAAATTCAGTTATTCAGAATATTATTGTGATGGCAAAGGACAAAGCTGGGCTCATTAGAATAATGTGCAGATATGTCCTGCTGGTCAAATGTAAGGAGAAAAGGATTATTTGGATTTCAGGTCTCCTTGCTGGCACTGTCACGTTGTTGTTAATTGGGTTTTTTTATTGTTTTAGAAGAATGTTGCAGTATTAAGTTACAAAGTGAACTGTGCAGATTTCCAGCAGTCTGCAGATTTCCTTTAATCTCTGTTATTTGGGTTGTATTTGCAAAGCAAATACACACATATATACAGTTACAGATATATGTTTGTACCTGTATTTGCAAAGCATGTATTCACATGGAACATTCTCTTAGTGACCCCCCACCTTAGAGAGTCACTGCATTTAATTTTCTTGTTTTCATTTAATGTAAATTGTTTTCATTTAATGTAATTCATTTAATTCCCTAATAAGGTGCCTAAATCACTATATTCTGTCAGTCTGCTGCTGCGTGTATCACCAGCATTTATGAGAGTTTATTTACATGCATTAAAGAATATTTTATGGTACCAGCCTTCCAAAATACAGAAGTGGAAGTTCCCTGTAGGTGCACCCTGGCAGCCCCAGCTCTGAGCAATCCCAGCACACGTACATATCATGGAGCAGAAATGGTGCTTTTGTATTTTAAACCCTTTTTTAGCTGAATTTGCACTGGTGACAGTGTAATAGAAAAGATTCAGGGGGCAAAAAGTCTTTTCTACCTGAAATTCTTAGTGTAAAGTTGTGGACATTTTTGGGAAATGCAGGGCTGTTCTTGCTTCTTTTTGTTTTTCCATTCAGCTTTTCCTTTAAAAACCCTCTTGCACTGCACTCACCTGGACATGACTGATGTGTTAGTCACCTGCCCTGTCACCTGTGCTCACCTCTGCAGGTTACCCAGTGCTGGCTCCTGCTGCTTACTATGACCAAACCGGAGCCCTCGTGGTCAACGCCGGGGCCAGGAACGGCCTGGGGGCTCCCGTGCGCCTGGTGGCCCCTGCCCCTGTCATCATCAGCTCCTCTGCAGCCCAGGCAGGTGAGTCCTGTCCTTCCCTGCCCAGGCAGGTGAGCCCTGTCCTTCCCTGCCCAGGCAGGTGAGTCCTGTCCCCTCCTGCCCAGGCAGGTGAGTCCTGTCCCCTCCTGCCCAGGCAGGTGAGCCCTGTCCCATCCTGCCCAGGCAGGTGAGCCCTGTCCTTCCCTGCCCAGGCAGGTGAGTCCTGTCCTTCCCTGCCCAGGCAGATGAGTCCTGTCCCCTCCTGCCCAGGCAGGTGAGTCCTGTCCCCTCCTGCCGAGGCAGGTGAGTCCTGTCCTTCCCTGCCCAGGCAGGTGAGTCCTGTCCTTCCCTGCCCAGGCAGGTGAGTCCTGTCCTTCCCTGCCCAGGCAGGTGAGCCCTGTCCCCCCAGTGGTTCAGACAGGTGACTTCTGGTCCCTCCAAGTGCCTGTAGTGTCCCCAGTGTCCCCACCCCTCCGTGCTCCACTGGCAGTGATGACAAACTTGCCCTCACTGAGATCCATCCAGGGATTGTTGTTGAGAAACATTCTCTGTGCTCAACCTGGGCTGAGCCTCTGGAGCAGCCACGGAGAGGGGCAGGAGCAGGAACTTGAATGATTTTGTAGAGTTTCATGGCAGGTATTTAAACTTGTCTCTTGGCACCAGCTTTCCTACCTGCTGGAGCCTTCAGAATTCCCAGCAGCTCCAGGGAGAGCTCAGAGCCCTTCTAGGGCCTGAAGGGGCTCCAGGAGAGCTGGACAGGGACTGGGGACAAGGATGGAGGGACAGGACCCAGGGAATGGCTCCCAGTGCCAGAGGGCAGGGCTGGATGGGATCTGGGGAATTAGGAATTGTTCCCTGGCAGGGTGGGGGGGGCTGGGCTGGAATTCCCAGAGCAGCTGTGGCTGCCCCTGGATCCCTGGCAGTGCCCAAGGCCAGGCTGGACACTGGGGCTGGGAGCAGCCTGGGACAGTGGGAGGTGTCCCTGCCTTGGAACAGGATGAGTTTTGAAGTCCTTTGCAACCAAAGCCATTCCATGATTCGTGCTTTATTGGTACCACTGTGCCTAAAGTGGCCTTTGCCATGAGTTGCTTTGGCATTTATTTGGGTTCCTTGGGAGTTCAAGGCTTTTAAAAGGATGTTTCAATCCGTTGTTGTGAGCAGCCTCGGCCAGCACTGGGCTCAGATTATGAAATGATCCTTTTAATTGTTTTCTCATAGCGCTTGTTTATTTTGCTTTTTCTTTAACTTTGGAACTGGCTGAAAACCAAAAGTCCTCGGGTTCGATGTTCTTGGCGCCACAGGGTCATGTTTCATGTGCTGAAGGATCATTTCAATTATTTCAAAACTCGGGTTTCTTAATTAGCCCTTGCGAGTGTGGGGCTGCACTGATTGGACTCTTGGATGTTGGGAGAAAGAACCATTCCTGGTTTTGATCTCTGCAGCTCCAACAGCACAAGAGCAGCAAGAATAGCTGGGCATAGCTGAAGTCTGGGGGCTGAGGGCAGCTCAGATAGAAAAACCAGAGATTTATGCAGAATTTGGTCCTGAAAGGAAAAACCTGTAGCAATTCAAAGCGACCTGCTAAGTTTAAACTTCCAGAAGTGTGATGAAAATGGATTTTCTCAGTGGTTTTCAGCGGCTTTTCCAATTGTTTCCCATTTTTGTGTCCCCTAGCCGTGGCAGCGGCCGCGGCATCGGCCAACGGAGCGGCAGGAGGGCTGGCAGGGACCACCAACGGCCCCTTCCGGCCCCTGGGCACGCAGCAGCCCCAGCCCCAGCCCCAGCAGCAGCCCACCAACAACCTGGCCTCCAGCTCCTTCTACGGCAACAACTCCCTGAGCAGCAACTCGCAGAGCAGCTCGCTGTTCTCGCAGGGCTCTGCCCAGCCCGCCAACACCTCCCTGGGCTTCGGCAGCAGCAGCTCCCTGGGAGCCACGCTGGGCTCGGCGCTGGGCGGCTTCGGCACGGCAGGTGAGCACTGCGGCCCTTCCCGGGGAAGGGGGAGAACCCCAGACTGAGGGAGCTTGTGCTCTGAGCTGGGCCCTCCTCATCCATCCTGGAGAACCCCAGACTGAGGGAGCTTGTGCTCTGAGCTGGGCCCTCCTCATCCATCCTGGAGAACCCCAGACTGAGGGAGCTTGTGCTCTGAGCTGGGCCCTCCTCATCCATCCCCGAGAACCCCAGACTGATGGAGCTTGGGCTCTGAGCTGGGCCATACTCATCCA
>WEZZ01037281.1:199786-213939 GCA_013400585.1 Chloropsis cyanopogon
CCCATCCCCACCCTGCCCCTGTTCCTTATCCCATCCATGCCCTGTTCCCTTTTCCCATCCATGCCCATCCATGCCCATCCATGCCCTGTTCCTTATCCCATCCCTGTTCCCTGCCAGGGGGGCTGACAAACGGCAGTGGCCGCTACATCTCGGCGGCGCCGGGCGCCGAGGCCAAGTACCGCAGCGCCAGCAGCGCCTCGAGCCTGTTCAGCCCCAGCAGCACGCTGTTCCCGTCGTCCCGGCTGCGCTACGGCATGTCCGACGTGATGCCCTCGGGCCGCAGCCGCCTGCTCGAGGACTTCCGCAACAACCGCTACCCCAACCTGCAGCTGCGCGAGATCGCGGGCCACATCATGGAGTTCTCCCAGGATCAGCACGGATCCAGGTGGGCTGGGCAGCCCGGGCACGGCTGCTCCTTGGGGGAGCATCGGTTGGGCTTTCTGGTTGTGTCTCGCGGTTGGGTTTTGTGGTTGTGTTTTGTGTCACTTCCCAAAGCTGAGGCAGACCAGGGAATAAACGGGAAAAGCCAAGCCAGTGTCATGCTCAGAATCCCCAAGGGTTGTCCAGTCCAGTTCCTGGCCCTGCGCAGACGCCCCAGCAGCCCCACCCTGTGCATGCCTGAGACTGTTGTCCAAAGCTGAGGAGAGGTGCTGGCAGCAGGAATTTCTCCTCCAAAAGGAGCTTCCCTGCTTTGTGGTTTGCTCACTCATCCCGCTGGCACAGCTTAATTCATTTTAAAGGCCAGCTGAACACGAGGCCATCCTCCATTATTCCATTGAGATCGGCTTTTCTTGGAATGAGGATTCCAGCGTGTGGCCATGGACTTCATGGCTGTGACCACCCCGAACTTTCAGATGGCTGGATAAAATGTCTTGTTTGCAAGAGCTTTGCAAGTTGTGAATGACTAAAATGTCTTAAATTTGTATATTTAACTTGTGGTAGGACGCTTAGGTTAATGAAGGGGCTTAATCTTCACAGTGTAATAGGATTTTTCATGATTGTTTCTGGAACACACGGGTGAGGCTTTGGGAAAGGGTTGAATGAACAGATGTGCCCGTGGCATCACTCCAAGGCCTATTTTTCAGATTTATTCAGCTGAAACTGGAGCGTGCCACCCCGGCAGAGCGTCAGCTGGTGTTCAACGAGATCCTGCAGGCAGCCTATCAGCTCATGGTGGATGTGTTTGGGAATTACGTCATTCAGAAGTTCTTTGAGGTGAGTCTGCCCTCCCCTGCAGGTCTTCCTGGGGTTCATGCTGTGCTGAGGTGTTGGATGAGCCTGGAAAACCCTGCCTTGAGGCTAAACCCCTGGCTAACCTTCAGCACTGACACCATCTCCTCCCACAAGCTGTTGGATCTTTCCTGCTGGGGTGACAGGGGTGGCACTCAGATTCATCTGAAGAGTAACCCTTCGAGAAGCAAAATGTGTCCCCATAAACAGCAACGCGTGCAGGAGATGGAAATTTCCAGTGGAAGGTGGATGGGGGTTGGAATGAACTGAGCCTTGAGGTCCCTTCCAGCCCAAACCACTGTGGGATTCTGTGAGGTGCAGATCTAGCAGAACTTGTCCAGGGTGCTGCACTGGGCTGTCAGTGCTCCTGGACTTAGGAGCAAGCGAGAAACTTCTCCAGTAACAGCAGCTGTTGGAAAAGTGTTGTGTCCCTCCACCCCTCTCTCTTGACACTGGTCTGGTCCTTCAGCAGGTGTTGCTGGTGCTTCTGCCCAGTAATTGAGAATCAGAATCACAGAATCTCCTGAGCTGGAGGGGACCCACAAGGATCAAATCCAACTCCTGGCCTTGCCCAGACTCCCCAGCAGTCCCACCCTGTGCATGCCTGAGACGTTGTCCCAGTGCTCCTGGAGCTCTGGCAGCCCTGGGGCTGTGCCCTGTCCAGGGCTGGTTGGTCACCCTGGTGGCTCCAGCCCCTTTGGGGCAGGCACAGAGCACGCCTGGCTGTGCCAGTTCACCCCTTTCCCACGGGGTTGATCTTCCATCCTTCTGAGTGGGCAGCTCCTGTCTCCAGCGTGGGAGGGCAGTGCCAGTGGCCAGAGGAGGGGTTTGTCCTTGCAGTGACTGTTTCTCCTGTCCCAGTTTGGCAGCCTGGAGCAGAAGCTGGCGCTGGCAGAGCGCATCCGTGGGCACGTGCTGTCCCTGGCCCTGCAGATGTACGGCTGCAGGGTGATCCAGAAGGCCCTGGAGTTCATCCCCCCAGACCAGCAGGTAATTGTAAGTTTCAATTTTAACTTTCTTCTTGATGTTTGATGTTCCTGAGCTGTCCTCTCCTATCCCTTTTGTGCCTGGTGTTCCTTGGTTTGGTTCCTGGCATGTTTGTGGTGTTCCTTGTGCGTGACGAGTCCGTGCCACCGTCCTTGGTTGTCGTTGTCACCTCTTTGTTCCCCTTTCCTGGCCATGGGGCTGCTTCTCTGTTAATTCCCTGGAAGCAGATCATGTGTGTAGGGAAAACTGAAAATGAGGATGAATTAAAAGAGATTTTTAAATCCCTTGAAGGAAGAGTTTTGCCTTTAATATTCACTGAGTTATTGCTATGTGGGTCAGCATCCCGCGCTCCTGCAGGGAGATGGATGAGGAGCTCCTCGTTCTGCCTTGGAGAGATGTGGCTGATAGCCCCACTCAGAGCTCATTAATAAAGCTCTTCCTCAAGGGTTTTAGGAACAATGAATTGAGATGAAAAATACGCTGGGAAGGGTTGGGAATGGTTGTAACAGGAATCTCAATGTAGGTTATGAAATTAAAAATATGAAAGAGGCTTTAGGAGTGGTCCTTCCCTTTAGGCTGAGCCTGAGCCAAGCATGTCAGCAGAGCCGTGCCCGGGCTCCAGCACTGCTGCTCCAAGGATTTACTGTCTCCTCCATAGTGGCATTTTTGAGTACCCAGTGCTCCCAAAATTCCTGGGTTTGATTCAGTTATAAAACTGAATTCACCCAGATCTTGTCAAAGCATTAACATGCCCCAAAGCCTCATTTCTGTTTGTGAGTGAAGCTTCCACCCTGCTTGTGGGGTACATCAGTCATGTCTAAACTTCATTAATTCCTTCATTATCACCTGTGCAAAATCCCAGCAAGTTCTGAGGCCAGGGCTGACCCTGTTTTAGTGACAGGTGACCGTGATACCCAAAGAGTTTGTGAACTTTGTGCATTTTTGATTTGCTTCTCTTTGAGGGGAGCAGAGATGAAAATGGGGCATGCACAGGAAAGCTGTGGCTCAGTTAGGATTTCTTTAATTTGGATTCTTGGAAGAGGATGCTCATCAAGAAGGAGGGCTTCATCTTCCTAGAATCCCAGGATGGTTTTGGGTTGGAATGGAGCTCCAAGCTCCTGTTCCAGGGACCCTCCCACCAGGCCAGGCTGCTGATGGATGTCAGAGCAGGGGAAATCCCTGCTGGTTTCTGTCTGCAGCCAAGCCTCATCTCCTGGCCGTTGGAGCAGCCCTCACTCCCGTGCCATTCCTGCCCAGGCCAGCAGTGCCAGCTGTGCCTCTCTGAGCTGGGGATGCTGGTGGTGCTTTCTGTTTGTGCTCTGTCCTCCCGTAGAACGAGATGGTTCGGGAGCTGGACGGGCACGTGCTCAAGTGCGTCAAGGACCAGAATGGGAACCACGTGGTGCAGAAGTGCATCGAGTGTGTGCAGCCTCAGTCCCTGCAGTTCATCATCGATGCCTTCAAGGGACAGGTGAGGCCCTGCCCAGCTCCTGCTCCCTGCTTGGAACAGCCTCAGAGTGGCTGGGACTTCAGCTCTTGGGAATTCATAATTTTAGCAATGGTTGCTTGCAAAGAGGATGCAGCCACATGAGAGGCCAGAAATTCCTTGGTCCTATCCGTGTTATCATTTCTGGGCAGATCTGTCAGAATAAAACCTCCTTGCACGAGTCTGTTCTCCTGGAATATTGAGTATTTTTGAGTGAGGAGGGAAAGCAAGGCTCTCCCTAATCCATCTTCCCTATGAAGGTGGTGAGCAGAGTTTTGCGCTGCTGACGTACCTTAGTCATGTCTAAACTTCATTGTTCCTTAATGTGAACTTCGTGCATTTCAGATTTGTTTCTCTTTGAAGGGAGCAGAGAGGAAAATGGGGGATGCACAGGAAAGCAAAGTTTCATTATGATCCCTGTCTGTGCAGGTGGTTTAGAGGAATGCTGAATGCTGGATCCCAAGGGCCTCAGAGCAGGGAAAAAGCAGGAGTCGCATCTAGAAATGGACACTTGTCCTTGACTCTCTTCGTTTTTTGCTTTTTTATTGGTGTCCTCTCCTGAATCGATGTCCTGGGTATCAGCTGTGTGTGGCTTTACTCTGACTGCCTCAGGCCCAGTACAAAAGTGCTGCTTTTTGGGTGTTGCCAACCTCAATTTAATTGGCTTTGCAGGGGCACTTTGGAGTTTTGAGGACTTGCCCCAGGGATGTGAGGACAGCCAGGGCCTATTACAGCAGGAACCAGGAGTTGGGAGTCTGGGGAGAGTGCAGATTTGGTTGGTTGGGTCAAAACAAGCAGGATTCTGGCTGGAAACCTGCTCCTGACTAGAGTTTAGGCTTGGATTTTCCACTGGGAGTTTGGGACAGCAGAAACATCTCTGGAAGCTCAGCTGATGGCACTGACATTTCCTAGACCAGTTGTCCAAGTTTTATGTGAACCTTCACACAGCAAAGTAAACTTAGCACCTCCAGATGATTTTTCTGCAGTTAATTGCACTCCAAGCCCTGTTTCCCTGCAGGGTTTACTCACCAGTTATTAAAAATGTGTGACTGTTGATTTAAACTTCAGTGCTTGGATTTGCTGCTGTTGTTAAATCAAAGCAACCAAACGGGACTTTGTGCTTCAGACAGAAAATGGAGCAGCAATAACAAAATGTGTCATGTTCTCACCCACAGATCTGCCAATCCATTAGAAATGAGGAAGATTCTTTGTTGTCACTTCTCCTAAGCACTGTTAAGGCTTTTAAACAAATCAAACAGTTGAGGAAAATCCTTTGCTGGGCATTTTTAACTTTTCTGGCTCATAGCATTTCTTAAATAGCTCAAAATTCGTGCTGGCAAACAATGTGCTGGAATTATTTGGAAAGAATAACCAGGCTTCCAGCAATGCTTTGTTGTTCCAGGTTTTTTTTTTTAATGAATCAAGAGGTTTTACCATTTGTTTTTCATGGATGGGGAAGCTGAGGCTTCCCCAGCTAGGGATGGGATGTGCCTGGGATCCCGGTGGGTGTTTCCAGTTGCAGCTGGTGCTGCCTGCAGCTGGCATGCCCTGCAGGAATCCTGGCAGGGTTCTGGGATTGCCAAGGACTAATGGAATGTTGCTGCCTGTTCTTTGTCCTTCGTGCCCAGGTGTTTGCTCTGTCCACGCACCCGTACGGCTGCCGGGTGATCCAGAGGATCCTGGAGCACTGTCTGCCCGAGCAGACCCTGCCCATCCTGGAGGAGCTCCACCAGCACACGGAGCAGCTGGTGCAGGTCAGTGTGCAAGGGGCTGGAATGTCCCCAGGTCACTGCTGAGTGCTGGGACAGCTCCTGCAGAGCCCACGTGGGGACATTCCCACCTGGAGGAGGGATTTCAGCAGGCAGGAATTCCATCAGCACTGCCTGCTTTGGCCACGGGCACAGGTCCAGGGGTGCCAGGGGTGTTGTCACCTCCCTCTCTGAGGAGGCCCCATGTCCTGGTGCTTTGCTCCGGAGCAGGGAGGGCTGCCAAGAGCTGATCACTCCAAGGAAAAGGAGGTGCCAAGTCATTGGGATTCTTGAAAAGAGTTGGTTCTGTGCTCCTCCTGGCTGCCTTCCCTCCTCCCTGCAGTCCTTGGGAGAGCCTGCTGTGCCAGGGTTTTACACGGACTCTGCTCTTGGGGCCCGTGGGTAAAGCAGCAAAACCAGTGCTGGTCCAGCTCCCAAATTCCCACTCAGACCCCAGGCACAGACTGGGGTGAAACATGAGCTGGTCCATTCCCAGGTCCTGTGTGCTCAGCGCTGGCAAGTGGGAAGAGGTTGGGCATGGGCATCAGGCCATGTCTGTGGTACCCTGAACTGGAAAATAAATATCCTGTGGTCTGAGAGTTCCCAAATTCTGAACAGTGTCCCGTAGCCAGACCCATGGCACACCCCTCCAGGACATGGGATTTGGTAGGTTTGAGCCTGGAGAGAGGGGAAAAACCCTGGGAACAAGCAGAGTATGGACATTTCCTGTGCAAGGACATCGTTTCGAGTTCTATAAATAATACAATTTGTACAAAAATGCATCATTTTACCACCTGGTACCACCCTAGAATGCATATTTTTGCGGAAATAGAAAGTATTGAGCTGATTAGTACAGTAAATATTAAAATTAATCTTTGGTTGGACTTTTAACTCTAAATGCACTTTGGGAATCACTTTGGGAATTCTTCTAGTCCACGTAGCCACCTTTTGTGACCGCTGCTGCTGTCTCCCACCCAGGATCAGTATGGGAATTACGTTATCCAGCACGTCCTGGAGCACGGCCGGCCCGAGGATAAGAGCAAGATCGTAGCAGAAATCAGAGGCAACGTCCTTGTGTTGAGTCAACATAAATTTGCCAGGTAGTAATTCCTTCCCTAAATTCTCCCTCTGGGAGCGTGGACACATGGAAGCGCTGCAGAAGAGTTAGGCGTGGTGAAGGGGAGGTGAAAATGAGTTTGGCTTCATAAAAGAAATGTTATTTATAACAGTTATAAACTGAGGTGTGTCAGCCAGTGTGTCATGGAGGAGGATGGAGATGTGGAAGAGTAGCTCTAATCCAAGCTCCTGAATTTAACCAGGAATTCTTGTGTGTTTTGGTTTATCTGATTTGTTTTTATGGGGTTTAAGCTGTCACTACCCCGTGGGTTGTAAGAACATTCACTGTCCCGGGATACTGTGTCCAGCCACCAGATTCAGGAGATTTGGGAAAGCAGTGCAGCCACAATCCATCCCACTTTTCTCAGAGGAATTTGTACTGACAGTGTCACTCCCAGCTTTTTGCTGTGTCCCTTTAGAGTCACACCCAGGGAACCCTCCAAGGGGAGCTGCAGCATTCCCAGATGCTGCAGAGCCACACGGGGGTGAAGCAGAATCCAGGTATTTGTGGATGTCAGGACAAAGCAATGCTTCCCACGTGTGTGAATTCCTGCTGGATGTACTTCCAGCCCTTGGAACATGAAAGCTGAGCTCTTCAAAGGCTCAGAATTCCCCCTTCCTCTTATGAGAACACTCATGGACACGAGGGAAGTGGAACATTAATGAGAATTAGGAGAGCATGGTCTTCACGTTGTTATTTCAGGTTCTTCCTCCCTGCTTTGCCTGGTTCTTTTTTCCCAAACTTCTTTCCAGCTGGAGCATTAATTAGTGGAGGGTCCCCTGAGCTGAGCAAACCCGCTGGGTGGTGCTGTGAGTCAGGCAGGGGGTGTGGGATGAGCCCAGCACAGCTCTTGGTCCCCTTTCATATACCCTACTTCTGGCTCTCCAGAGAACTCAGGCTGCTCATAATTAATTCAGGAATATATTCAGGAATTTTGGAAATCCTCTGCTTGGCTGAGATTTTTCATTCCTGAGCAAGCATTTCCATGTTGATCTAACCTTGGGTGTCCATGCCCACCATGTTCCAGTGTGGAGAAAATCAAAACAGCAGCTTGGCTTCTCTGTTGTGAGAGTGGGCACTGACCTCCTAGAGCATCACTGGACCTGAACTGGTCCAGTTCCCAAATTCCCACTGAGATCCCAAATCCTATTTGACATTGCTGAGCTCTGCCAGCACAAATCCCCTGGCCTTGTAGCAGCACATGAGATCTTCTTAGGGTTGGATGAAAAGCACCCAGGAGACATTCAGTGCTCAGTTCCCTGCTCCCTTCCCAGTTCCTGCTCCCTTCCCAGTTCCTGCTCCCTTCCCAGTTCCTGCTCCTGTTCCCAGTTCCCTGCTCCCTTCCCAGTTCCCTGCTCCATTCCCAGTTCCCTGCTCCCGTTCCCAGTTCCTGCTCCATTCCCTGTTCCCTGCTCCCTTCCCAGTTCCTGCTCTTGTTCCCAGTTCCCTGCTCCGTTCCCTGTTCCCTGCTCCCTTCCCAGTTCCCTGCTCCCTTCCCAGTTCCCTGCTTCTGTTCCCAGTTCCCAGCTCCATTCCCAGTTCCCTGCTGCGGTTCCCAGCTCCATTCCCAGTTCCCAGCTCCATTCCCAGTTCCCAGCTCCATTCCCAGTTCCCTGCTCCATTCCCAGTTCCCAGCTCCATTCCTAGTTCCCTGCTGTGGTTCCCAGCTCCATTCCCAGTTCCCTGCTCCATTCCCAGTTCCCAGCTCCATTCCCAGTTCCCTGCTGACGGCCCTCCTGCCTTACAGCAACGTGGTGGAGAAGTGTGTGACGCACGCGTCGCGCACGGAGCGCGCCATGCTGATCGACGAGGTGTGCACCATGAACGACGGCCCCCACAGTGCCTTATACACCATGATGAAGGACCAGTACGCCAACTACGTGGTGCAGAAGATGATCGACGTGGCAGAGCCGGCCCAGAGGAAGATCGTCATGCACAAGGTGGGCAGCTGGTGGCTGAGGAGGGACAGCCTGGCACTGCCGCTCTGGCAGTGGAGGGCAGCGAGGCTGAGGGTTGGGTGATGGCAGAGGGGTTGGAGTGTTTCAGTAGCTGAAGGGTGGAAATTACGGAAGGGTTTGGGTTGGAAGGGACCACAAAACTCATCCTACTCCATCCCAGGGACACCTTCCACTGTCCCAGGCTGCTCCAAGCCCCGTCCAGCCCAGCCCTGGACCAGCTCTGGGGCCTCCTGGACTCGCTCCAGCAGCTCCAGGTCCTGCTGGTGTTGGGGGAGCAATTCCATCCCAATATCCCATCTGTCCCTGCCCTCTGTCCGAGTGAAGCCATTCCCCCTTGTGCTGTCACTCCATTCCCTTGTCACAAATCCCTCTCCAGCTTTCTGGAGGAGTGCGGAGCTGCCGCTGGGCTGAGCTGCAGCTGGCTGCTGGCAGCAGTGCCCGTGTCCCAGTGACCCAGTTCTGCACGGAGCAGGCGCCGCTCTCCTCCAGCGCTGGGCAAGGCTCCCGAT
This sequence comes from Chloropsis cyanopogon, assembly GCA_013400585.1. NCBI lineage: Eukaryota > Metazoa > Chordata > Aves > Passeriformes > Irenidae > Chloropsis > Chloropsis cyanopogon. The sequence goes on from WEZZ01037281.1 coordinate 208,822, forward strand.
GCTGGGGACGTCAGAGCCACCCAGGAGCCACCCAGGCCTGAGGCTGTGTCCCCATCTCTGTCCTTCTGTGTCCCTGTGGCTCTGTCCCTCTGGCTCTGTGGGCAGTGCCCCTCTGCCTGTATCCCAGTCTGTCCTGCTGGCTGTGTCTTCCTGCCTGTCCCTGTGGGCTGTGCCCCTGCTGCTTGTGTCCCTCTGTGTCGTCCTGCCTGTGCTCCTCTGTCCCTGCTGCTTGTATCCCTGTGGCAGTGTCCCTGTGGCAGGGTCCCTGCCTGTCCCCATGGGCTGTGTTCCCTGGGCTCTGTCCCCTGTCTCTCTCCCTCTTGCTCCATCCCTGTGGCAGGGTCCCTGTGGCAGTGTCCCTGTGGCAGGGGCCCTGCCTGTCCCCATGGGCTGTGTTCCCTGGGCTCCATCCCTGTGGCAGGGTCCCTGCCTGTCCCTATGGGCTGTGTTCCCTGGGCTCCATCCCTGTGGCAGGGTCCCTGCCTGTCCCTATGGGCTGTGTTCCCTGGGCTCTGTCCCCTGTCTCTCTCCCTCTTGCTCCATCCCTGTGGGCTGTGTCCCCCTGCCTGTGTCCCTCTGTATCCCTGTGACTCTGTCCCTGTGTCCCTGTGCCTGTAGCTGTGTCCCTCAGGCTGTGTCCCACTGTGTCCCTGTGGCCGTGTCCCTGCTGGATCTGTCCCTCTGCCTGTGGCTGTCAGTCCCACCTGTCCCTCCATGTCCCTCCCAAGGCCACTACTGCCCTTGCCTGGTGCCACACGCTGGTGCCACCTCCGAGCCCACAGCCATTAATCAAATCCTCTTTCTCACTTTTAAATGAGTTCTGATGTGACACTTCCAGAATCCTGGGAGAAGCCCTCCAAGGGCATTGAGTCCAGCCTGTGCCCCATCCTCACCTTGTCCCCACCAGAGCATTGAGTGCCACCTCCAGGGATGGGCACTCCAAACCTCCCTGGGCAGTTCCAATGCCTGACCACCCTTTTTGGGAGGAGAACTCCTCCTGATATCCTGAAGGTCCATGGTTTAGCATTACCCTGCAGTGTTTGAATGCACAACCGTCCCAGGAGTTTGTATTTATCCAAAATTAAGACATCTGGAATGAAATCTGCCTTGCTGCCATCCCCAGCTCCCTGTGCCTGCTGCTCTGAGGGCAGGGAGCTCTGGAAACAGGGAATATCTTCATTTTCCTGCTTTTAAAGGTCACGTTGGCAGGGCTTTAGAAAGGCAGTGGATGGAGAATAACAGGTTTAAATGGGGGGTGGGGCTGAGGGGATTTGAATTTCTTCAGTGGCATTGGTTGGGGTTACTTGATGAAAAAGCCCAGGTACAGCCAGAGAAATGAAATCCTGACTGAGCCAGGCATGGAAAAGCTGAGATTTATTTATTTTGAATAATGTCAGGTATTCAAATGCTAATGAGGCATTTTTATTATTATATTTAAGCATCCTCGACTAAACCAGACTGATTTTTCTGTAAGAAATGGGAATTTGTGTGAGGGAGCTGCTTTGACCTCCACATGCACGGAATCAACACAAACAGCTGGAATAATCCGCAGGGATGTTAATTCTTAGGTTTAGGAGCCACTCAGAGTCATTCTTTTAACCCCAAATCAGTTTTAGTCCACGAGAAATGCTAAAGATAATTAAATAAAGATATCTGGCAAGAGATAGACCCAATTTATCTGTTGCAGAAGGGCCCTGGATTTGTTAATCCATAACAGAGAGCTGTGTATTTAAAAAAAAAATACCAATTATTGTTCCTGACATTTCTTACTTTCTTTTTCCCATGGAGCAAAGCCTTTGGAATAAAATGCAAATTAGATTATCAGTGGGGCTGTCAAAAATAGCTCAGGGTTGACAGCTAAGTGGGCCTGAGTGAATGTGATTTCAGCTGTGATCCCAGGCTGCAGGAAAGCCTGGAAAAATGGAGCCAGGGGCTGTGGGAATGGCTGGTGATTGTGGAAAACAGCAGGCTGGGATGGGGTTAAAAGTGGGATTTTATGTAAGTTTTTATTTTAAAAAATTAATTGAAAAGTGATTTTAACAGTTGTGTCAGTAAAAGGAAAAAGTGAAAGAGGTGAAGCTGGACAGAGAAGGGATGGTTGGAATTGGAGCTTCACTGCTCCTTGTGCTGGGCACAGGGGCTGTTCCTGCTGGGAGTGGGGAGCCAGGCCTGGATTTGTGCTGTTGGAATGTGGGTCTTGGGGTGGAGCAGGAATTGGAGGGGCTGGAGGCTGAGCTGCTGAGCCTGGAGCAGTTAGAGATGAGTTCCCTGGTTATGGTCAGGGATGGGATGTGGCCACCCTTGGAGCAGGGAGTGCTGGACATCCACAGGCTGTTCCCACTTGGAGAGGAGAAAATGGTAAAATCATGGAATCCTGGAATGGTTTGGGAGGAGAGCCCTTAAATCCCATCCAGTGCCACCCCTGCCATAGCAGGGACACCTCCCATTGTCCCAGGCTGCTCCAGCCTGGCCTTGGGCACTGCCAGGGATCCAGGGGCAGCCCCAGCTGCTCTGGGAATTCCAGCCCAGCCCCACCCTGCCAGGGAACAATTCCTAATTCCCAGTATCCCATCCAGCCCTGCCCTCTGGCAGTGGGAATCCAGTGGATTCAAAGCCCCAGTGCTCGCCTTGTGCAGAATCCCACTGGGAATTGGGGAACTCGGTTCCCAGGAATTGTGTGATGCTGATGCCTTGTGCAGGCTGCCCTAGAGCAGAGGCTGGACAGAGCTAAAGAATAAAGCAGGGATTTATGAAAAGGATTTCCTCCATGGATCCATCTTGGGCAGCACCAGAGCCCAGCCAGGGCTGCACCCAAGATGAACCAAAATGGGCACAAAATGGAGCCCTGGTCACGGGGTCTGTCACTGTGATCAGTTCTGCTCCATTTGCAGATTGGAGTTAATTGTTAATTCCAGCTTTAGCCCATGCAGTCCCATCCTTGTTTTTCTCTCTTCAGCCCACGGTGTTTGTGCTCCTGGGCTGAGATTTGGATCATTTGTCCTTGGTCCCCAGCTGGAGCAGGAATTGTTTTGTCTCCCTGCTCTGTGCAGAGAGCTCACCATCCCATAATATGGAGCTCAGACCCACAGACTAAAGCAGCACAGAGTCTGAAATGTAGAAAAGCCAAACCTGAGGCATCGGTGCCACAAAGACCGTGGGCTCTGGGGTGTGTTTGACCTGCTGCCCACGGGGGTGGGTGTAATCACATTCCTAAATCCTGGCTTTTGCCACTTCCCCGCAGATCCGGCCCCACATCGCCACGCTGCGCAAGTACACCTACGGGAAGCACATCCTGGCCAAGCTGGAGAAGTACTACATGAAGAACGGGGTGGACCTGGGGCCCATCTGCGGCCCCCCCAACGGCATCATCTGAGCAGAGGCACTCCAGGATCCCAGGAATCCATCCCAGAATCCACCCACACCACCGCCACGGTTGCTAAAAAAATACAAACAAAACCCACAAAAACAAACAAAGAAAAGCAGAAAAAAAAAACCACACAAAAAAAAAAAGAGAAGCCTTTGTAAATTTCTTTAATTTTATTATGCATAACATGTACTAATTATTTTTTTTAATTAACTAATTGCCCTGCTGTTTTACTGGTGTATAGAATTCTTGTACATAGGTCTCAGATGTACATGGAAGGCCACATTTTTGTTCACTGTTGTATCTATATTCCAAATGTGGAGACTTTCAGGGTGGTTGGTTTGAAGACAACAAAAAACAAAACAGGAAAAGAAACCCCATTTTTAATTCATTATTTTTTGCAAGTACCTTTTTTGGGGTTTTTTTTTTCCTCCTTTTAGCCCAAAAATCAGCGAGAAGTTGGAATTTTAGTTCAGTGACACCGCTGGTAGAAATACTAAGAGAAAAATTCAACTTGCTGAAGTTTGGTTTTAAACAAAGACACCAAAATTGTGGTTTTGGGACTTTTTAATGGCTTTATTTCTATTTTATTTGTGACTGACATGCTGAAGGAGGGAGCTTAGCTGGCGTTTTGAGAAAACACCCAGAGATGATCTAAAAGTGGAGGATTTTTGGGATTTTTTTATGCCCACTCCTCTGTTCACCTGGAGAGACACAATTTGATTATTTAGCATGAGGAAAAACAAAAAAATCCAACTCGGCTTTGGTCTTGCTTCTATAAATATATAGTGTATACTTGGTGTAGACTTTACATATATAAAAATTTGTAGTATTTTCTTGTTTTGATGTCTGATCTGTATCTATAATGTACCCTAGTAGTGGAACATACTTCTGACTGTACAATTGTACATTTGTAAACCTCTGTAATGTAAATGTGGAGAAGTTTGAATCGACATAAAACCCGTTTTTTGGTAAGAAAACAGGAAAAAAAAAAGAATTTAGCAAAACCTGTGCATTTCAGTGTATATTCACACCTTTTATGGTCGTAGCATATAGTGTTGTATATTGTAAATTGTAATTTCAACCAGAAGTAAATTTTTTCTTTTGAAGGAAATGTTCTCTTTATACAGCCTAGTTAATGTTTAAAAACAAAAAAGGAAGAAAAATAAACTGCTTGGTTTTATTTGTCACCTAGTTGGACGGTAGAGATCCTTTCTAAATGTTCTACAGACCTGATTCAGTTCCAAATAGTGTTTTTTTGAATCTTACAAAGTAATGTTTTGCTTCTTTTGTGACAGTAAGAAACAAGAAGTGCAAAAGTACAGCCCCCTCCTAGTTTTCCTTACAATCAGAGCCCCTTTTCACCTTGTAAAGTGTGAATCACCTCCCCCTTTTTTGTACAGAAGATGAACTGTATTTTGCATTTTGTCTACTTGTAAGTGAATGTAACATACTGTCAATTTTCCTCGTTTGAATATAGAATTGTAACACTACACGGTGTACATTTACAGAGCCTTGTGTATATTTCCAATGAACTTTTTTGCAAGCACACTTGTAACCATATGTGTATAATTAACAAACCTGTGTATGCTTCTGCCTGGGCGACTATTTTTTGTAACTCTTGTGTAGATTGTCTCTAAACAACGTGTGATCTTTATTTTGAAAAATACAGAACTTTGGAATCTGGCTCCGGATTTCATGGAGTCATTTGTTGGAGTTTGGAGCTGCAGGCCAGGGGCAGGACACAGGACAGA
>WEZZ01037282.1:9409-25352 GCA_013400585.1 Chloropsis cyanopogon
CAAATATAAAATGTGTGTCCTTTTGTTGCAGGTGTGTGTTTCTCTTCAGATTTCACTTTCCAGTGCTCATCATTTTAAGTATGCAGAAAAGGGAGTTAAAAAGCAGCTAAACTGATTGTCACATATGCTAAGGCCTCCTAATTGCTCTCTAGTCATGCAAAAGGCCAATAAGAGTGAGCAAAAGGATATTCTATGCAATTTTTTACTCCTTTTTACATTGCCTGAGTGGTATAGAGCACTCAGGCAATGAAAACACTTGGGACTTTGAACTTTTGTGTCCAAATCTTTGTTCTCCAGAATGAATCCCACAAAGTTATGGGTGAGAGTACAAAATAACAGCAATCCTGCATTATTTTTCTTAACTCCAGCAATAAAACTGGAAATCCTGTCAAGGCAGACACTGATTTATAACCCATAGGTGAAGAGCATGCTTGGACACCAACATAGCCCATTTCTAAAGCACCAGTCTCTATCTTATAACCTCCAGGCTATGCCACAGAATCACAGAATGGTTTGGGTTGGAAGGGACCTTAAAGCTCATCCTTGCCACGGACAGGCACACCTTCCACTATCCCAGGTTGTTCCAAGCCACATCCAACCTGGCCTTGAACACTTCCAGGGATGGGGCATTCACTGTGTTTAAAGAAGAAGGAAAATATTTGAAGGATTATACCAGATTTAGTGTCTGAACAGTGATTGACAGCCACTAAAAGCAGATGCAGGAGTGAAAAGGGAGCTCTGACAGGACAATCTCCTAATCCCCAAGAATCACAGCTTTGTTTAAAGCAGCCAAATCTTCACAAGATAGAGCAGGATCCCCTTTCCCTCCCCCTAAACAGGAGCTGGTTAAGGATGCAAAACCCAATCATTGCTTTATCTGCCAACTTGGTTGCTGCTTCCAGCCCAAGCTGCGCAGCTGGCACAACCTCTGCCAGCCCATAACACAAAAAGTTCACTTCCCATCACTGTTACTCCCCAGACACGGAGGGTGACTCATGTGAGAGTGTTTCGCTTGCTGTCACCATCCCTTGGACATCCAGCGTGGAGTATCAGTGAACTCTCTCACACTTCATCCCAGGAAAGCAGAAATATCTCTCCTTGGCTCCGCGCTCCCTCTTGGCTCCTCCTGTTGCCAGCTGTTACGTTTAATGGCCATCAAACTGTTTGTGCCTCTGAATTAGAAGTCTCCTGGAGGCTATGTCAGATCCTGCCTTTCCTCCTGAGGAACGCAGCCATTCCCGGCTCCGATGGCCCTGGTGCTGTCTAATGAATATGGTAAAGTTGTTTTTGAGGCTGCTGCAGTGGGGATTTTCCGCCCTTAACTATGTGTAGTATGCAGTAAAAATTTCACTCCATGACTAGACTTTCCCAGTAGATATTCTAACAGATAAATGCTGTAAGATCCCATAACTGGCCTGGCGTTTGTTGGTGAGTCACTCTGGTTCTTTCATCAATGCTGTTACTTCACAGTGTTAGAGAACAGCACTGGAGTGGGTGCTGCCAAAAACTGTGCCTCCCCTCAATTATATTTTTAACATTAGGTGTTGAAACATTCGGTGAAACCTCTCAGAACTGGGTGTTCAGGAACTACGGACACAAAACTCACCCCTAAGAAAAAACAGTCACACATTGGACTACATCCCATGTGTTTGTATCTGCATAATTTACAGATTTGTAATAACAAGACTATTTCAAAAATTATTTCTTTAAAAAATAGTGATGAAAAATCTAAAAAAAATGGTGGTGAAAAATCTAGACATTTCATAGGAAGAAATCTATTTGACTTTTTTTTTTTCTAGCTAAAAAATATCCATCATTTTAAAAATTATCAACATTAAAGCTTTCATTTTCAATTTTCATTTCACACCTTCCAGTGAAGTAAAATAGATTCTCTGTTAGGTTTTTTTTATCTAAATATTGGAAAATTATCTATAATTTAGAATTTTCATCCTTGTTTTAAGCACAAAAATATTCGGACACCTACTCATCATCATAGGCTATCATATTTTGTTTCCTTTAACATGCTGGGCTCGGGTTATTTAGAATGTGAATTTAACCTGAGGACAAAATTTTCCTCTGTAATAAATCAGCACAAATCCTGTTCATTCCCAGTAAAAGGCAACTAAGTTGATTTTGGTTTGATATCACAATTCAAGCAAATTCTGTTTTCAGTGAGGTGCAACCACCTCTAGTGGCAGAAATCAGCCACCTGCCAAAAGGCTGTGGCAAAGCCACACAGTTGTAGGGGAAAAAAAAAAGAAATTATGGAAAAAGGGTATTAGGAAGGAAATTTTCCCTGTGAGGGTGGTGAGACCCAGGCACAGGCTCGGGCACAGGGTGCCCAGAGAAGCTGTGGCTGTTCCTGGATCCCTGGAAGTGTCCAAGACCAGGCTGGACAGAGCTTGGAGAAACCTGGGATAGTGGAAGGGAGTTGTGATGGGAACAAGATGATCTTTAAGGTCCCTTCCAACACAAATCATTCTATGATTTTGTAAGAGTGGTAATTTAAAGCTAGTTCTCCATACTGATACCAGTTAAATTTTGGTAGTTTTTCTTCTACCATAAAAAGAGCTACTGGACATTTTCTAAACTGAAAGTTTTCTGCCTCAAAGCTACCCTTCAAAAATCATAAGCTCCTGGTCCATTACCAGCATGTGGAGAAGAGTGTTTCCACTGAGACTTGCCTATTCTGATCTGACTTCCTCTGCCATCCCAGCACCTCTGTGCTTCCAGGATCCAGTCACATTTAGACTAGTATTTAGCTCAGGTACCTCTGCATGGTGTTTCAGATCTTGCTTTCCCCCATAATTCTCACATTCATCCTGGTTACCTTATTTTATCAAACATTAGGAGTGGGATTTGTTCGACTGAAGGCAGATCATTACAATTTAAATTTCTGTGCCAAGATCAGTTACAGCAAATCCTCTCCCCAGTCAAAATTGGAAAAAAACCACTCCAGGATTGTGTATTTTCTCATCCTGTAGTACATATCTAAAATTTGAAGACAAATTACCTTTTGAAAGTGGCTATTCCTATACATTAAATATAGTAAGATTTCCGATGGATTAGCTCTGATCAGCTATATGAAATGTCACATCTCAAAGTGAAATGAAATTAATTGAACTTCATCTAAAAGAAATTTAAAAATCTGTATCATAAAAATTGATCTTTAGTGTGATTTATGGCAGATTGCGCGGAGAAAAATATATTACATATACTACTTTGATGGAAATTTTTATAAACTATAACAAATTACTGAAAGAAATGAAACATCATTGAAAGATTTACCTCGTGTTTGCTTTGAATTTAGGGCTGCATGATTTAATATTAGGAAGGTAACACAAGTGCCTAAATCCAGGCCAGTAATTCTGGTAGTGGTCCAGTAGAGCATCTGCAACATCCACACAGGAACAGATTTGATGAGAGCGACCTGAGCCTAAAAACCAGGTGCAACACCTTGGCACAAAGGTGTTGATTCATCTAAATATCCTATTTCAGTTAGAAGTTGAGTTAAAAAAAAATTACTTTACCTCTCTGAAAGAAGTGAGATTCAGATGATGAGAATGAGTGGGCAGAACTCCAGATGCGGGTAACAGTGGTATCCAGCCTATCCCAGGCTGTGGGTGTCTTAAAAGTGATCATCTCACAGAAGGTACTGCTAAAATTAACCGTTTTGGCAATGAGAGACATCACCTACACAGCCTGAGGTGAAGCATTTGCTTGGTTGCTGTTAGAGCCCGAGGCCACAGTGCAATAAAGAGTGTGTACCCGTGAAAAGTGTTAGGAAGAGATTAGCACTGATAATATGGAAAATAATCAAAATGCAAGTTTTAAGAATGGATTTGAAGTTTTCAGGAGGGTTCACCTGTCACGGTTAATATCTACTGCAGCATTCTGATCATGAGGGCCAGGAAACTCTTCTCAGGTATGTGTCCATTATCAGGTCTTAAAATAATAGTTCTAAATAAACTGGAGAAATGTAATTGCCTTTGTTTATCACAAAGAAATGATTTGATAAGGATCTGTGAGATCATACCCAGGGAAATGGGCCACGTTTCATCTGCAACAAGGAAGAAAAGCAAAATAAAAATTATACCTGTGGAGATTGTTACCTACAAAGACTACCTGAGGTGGGGTTTAGCAAAGAGAGGCCAATGGGTGGAGCACCTGCTGGGCTGAATTTTGGCTCAAGTTTCACACCTTTACATTTCTTTAGCAGCTTATTCCTGAAAATAGCTTTCTCCAGAAAAAGTGGTGCTCATTTCTCTCTCTGATGCCCCAGAGGGGAAGCACCAGTGGTAGAAGTAATGGAGAAGAGGGACCTAGGTGTCAGGGGAAGGTGTCAAGCTGTGGGGCTCTGCCCTTTCCAGCCCTAGAGCAACCCTTGACTGTTTCACAAAATATCTTCATCCCATGATGCTACAGACAGCACAGCACAGAAAAAAGGGATGTTCCTTGGTCTTTATACACCAGAAATCACTGAAAGAAATTCTCCAACCTGTAGAAGGGACAGGCTGGTGAAGGACCTGCCACGTGCCTCGTCTCACCTGACCAACATTCCATTATTCCATCTCTTGTTCTCTTTGATCAACATCTACTGCACATGAACTAAAATGAGGAGTTCTAGATTGAGCATTAGGAAAAAATTCTTCACTGGAAGGGTGTTCAGGCATTGCAACAGGCTGCTCAGGAACGTGGTGGAGTCACCATCCATGGAAGTGTTCAAAAAAGTGTAGATAGGTTTAGGGACGTGGGTTAGTGGTAGACTGGCAGTGCTGTGTTGATGATTGGACACAAAGAGCTTAGAAGACTTTTCCAGCTGCCATGGTTCTGTGATCCTAGAAATCACAACAAAAAAAGCATCAGAATAGACTCCAGTCTGGCTGCTCTTCAGGTGACTTTTCTCAAGACTGGGTATTATCCCCCAAAGAAATTCTTTCATTTTTTTAAAGAAATTTATTTTGTCCCTGACAGGAACAATTCATTGCAATCATTTCTTCTTGTTAATGTTTGAAAACTCAAAATCTTTTCTTTTCTTTTCTTTTCTTTTCTTTTCTTTTCTTTTCTTTTCTTTTCTTTTCTTTTCTTTTCTTTTCTTTTCTTTTCTTTTCTTTTCTTTTCTTTTCTTTTCTTTTCTTTTCTTTTCTTTTCTTTTCTTTTCTTTTCTTTTCTTTTCTTTTCTTTTCTTTTCTTTTCTTTTCTTTTCTTTTCTTTTCTTTTCTTTTCTTTTCTTTTCTTTTCTTTTCTTTTCTTTTCTTTTCTTTTCTTTTCTTTTCTTTTCTTTTCTTTTCTTTTCTTTTCTTTTCTTTTCTTTTCTTTTCTTTTCTTTTCTTTTCTTTTCTTTTCTTTTCTTTTCTTTTCTTTTCTTTTCTTTTCTTTTCTTTTCTTTTCTTTTCTTTTCTTTTCTTTTCTTTTCTTTTCTTTTCNTCCCTTCCCTTCCCTTCCCTTCCCTTCCCTTCCCTTTCCTTTCCTTTCCTTTTTTTTTCCACATCAACTCCTTGTTCTTCAGGACTCCAAACATGGAGATTTAATCAGTAGGGTGGGGACTCTTACGATGTTACCCACTGGCTAAATAAGCCACTTTCAGTTTGTGCACACAGATTTGATACTTTTCCAGCATCAGATAGCATTTCAAAAAGATTTCTTTTATCTTTCTCCTTGTTCAAACAAGATGTCTGGGTGGTAATATTTCCGTTCTCTCTCAGCCCACAGAGTCCTAACAATAACACACTTCACATGGGTTAATCAAACTGAGATAATAGTGTCATAACTGAGCCAAAATTCTGGAAATCTCATATAGCAGCAAGAGAAACACCAACTCATTGAAATTTTCCTGTGCCAATGCAATGAATACAACAGCAATTGTACTGTCGTGAGTATCTACACAAGAAGAGAGACTGCAGGCAGATTTTTCTTTCAGGGATGTGGTTCTCAATTATTTTTAAGATAATCAACTTTATTTTCTCCAAAAGATTCTCATTTACTAACAACATGGATAACTTGAGTAACCTGAACTTTTAGATTCTGGAAGTTTAAAATTCCCTTGAATTGTGAGTTATTGCCCATTATAGTTCCCCATTTAAATGCTATTTCACCCCTTCAGCTTCAGTTGCTATCCCAGTGCATCCCAAGAAAGATTCCTTCCCTTCCTAAATACTCACTGTTCAAGCCTTGACAATTACACTCAGAATATTTACATACTGTTATTATGCTTCTGTTAACCATCTATGAGGAAAACTTTATTTATTCTACCCTTGTACTTGTTCCTAACAATACCACCATTCCCAGCTTTGATCTCCTTGTTCTTGGAATAATTCTTGCATGTTGTCAGCACCTTTTTATTTTGATGACGCTGACAATAAAATCTTTTTCCAGGTGAATTCACTGGGCCTTACCTAGAGGTTATCCCTTCCTGAACTGGGATATAACATGCTACTGTATGCAAACTTTAGGACTGTAACAAAGACTCTTATCTTACTCAGTTTTCCAGCCCAGTACCAATCGGGATTGCCAAACAGAGATCATCTGCACTGGGCAATTTAAGTGTGAAAAGGTTGCTCAGAGCTAGGACTAAATCCCTGACTCCTGAGCCCCTCATCACTCAGCTGGTTTTCCTACTTGTGTAAGTAGATGCTCTGTGAATTCTGAAAAAGTGAAGATTTTTCAATACTGAGAGGCAGCTCACAAAAAATATGAAGAAGGACTTCTGACAAGAGCATGGTGTGATAGGACAAGATGTAGCGGCTTTAAACTTAAAAAAAAAAAAAAAGGAGGAGATTTATACAAGATACTAAGAATATTTTTTTTAACTTGGGAGTATGGTTAGGTCCTGGCACAGGTTGGCCAGAAAAGCTGTGGCTGCCCCATCCCTGAAAGTGTCCAAGGCCAGGTTGGATGGAGTTTGGAGCAACCTGGGATAGTGGAAGTTGTCCCTGCCCGTGGCAGGAGGTTGGAACTGGATGGGCTTTCAAGTCCCTTCCAACCCAAACTGGTGCATGGTTTAATGATTACACAAAAAGAAATGCAAAGAAAAAGAAGGGCAAGGCTGCTTAGGGAGGAAACAAACAATTTATGCTGGTAGTGGGTGGAAATACCCTTTGTGTTAAGATTTTAACTAAAATTAAGATATGAAAGTCGTGTCAATGCCTTATTCTTCTACTCCACAATATTGGTCACCTTTTCACTTTACAGTCAGGTTTGGATAACTGAGCCATATGGCTACAGTACATTCATGGCACGTCTAATTAGGATAACAGAAATTGAACTAAAAGCAAATTATTTCCACAAGTAGCAACATTTTTTTTTTTTTTAGATGAATATCCTTCTCAGCTGTCTGCCCAAGCACTTTGTAGTCTGCTCTGTTCAGGCCTCCATCAGCAGCTGAGAGACATTAGTGTAGCTGCATGTGTGCTACTCTGTATGCAAAAGATATCTATGAGTATTAACTAAATTTGCAAGAGGAATTAGGATCAGTAATAAATGCTTTAGCAAAGAGGCTTTTGGGAATAAAAAATATATCTTCAGGCAAAATTCTCATAAACTAGACATCATCTTTGATTTACAGTTTATAGTATTTTCTTCCCTGCGTCCAATATTCCCAGCTTCAGTGCTCCTGTTCTGTTTGCTGTGATTGAGTGTGTAGGGTGGGAGGGCAGTTCTGGAGGATAAAGTTAAGTCAATGCAGTCACGAGCCTAGGGAAATAAAGAACATAAACTTCAGTTTGCACTAACCAAGCCAGGCTGAAACCTGGATTCACTCACTGCTCCTAATACACAAACGCTGTGCCAATGACAACCAATTCAGTGTCAGAACACAGACCTTTGGTTGAAAGAGCAAAATATGGCCATGTGTACAGGGAGGAGGCAGAGAAGGATGCTGTGGAGATGTTTCTGGGATGCTCCCTTCCCATTCCACATAAAACCAGCTGTCAGTCTCAGGCTCACTGGGAGTTTCACCTCAGTAAGAATTTTGAGAGCTGGCCTGAAGTTGTTGCCCAGCTCTGCTTCTGTAGTTTCACACTGCATGAGGCCAGAAGGGGCCATTAGAAGTGTCTTGCCTGATCTCCTGTGTAATAAGTGGATTATTATGATCTCCTCTGTCCTTAAAGTCTTTAGATCACATTGTCACATACCTTGGCTTTTGAAGAATTATCCCCCAGAGGATTTTTTCCTTTTTTTTTCTTTCAATTTTAAATCACCCTATTAATGGAGCTTCCACCAGTGACAGGTTGTTTAAAAGTCACTTTAGGACTATTTTTTCCCCGTCTGGTAGTCAGCTTCTACGTTCCTTTAATTAATTTAATTCCATTGCTCATGGCAATGTCCACACCCTAAATAATTCTTCACCTTCTTTGGCATTTAAACCTTTCAAATGACTGTAGGCAATTTTTCTATTTCTTTTTAGTCATTTCTTAGCCAAGCTACATGGATATTAGCTTTTCAGATCTGTCCTCATAAGACAGCCCTCCCCAGCCTCTTCAGTGATATCTCAGCCTTGTTCTTCACTACCACACAGGCAGAGCTCTGAGTTCTCTTCCTGTGTTAACCCATCCAGCCCAAACAAGGTGTGGGCAAAATTCCCAACTTGACGAGTCCATCAAAGCTGCCACTGACTTCACCCAATGTTGGAGCAGGACTTAAAATTTGTGTGGTTCCTTTTGGTGAATGATACAAGGAAATGAGTTAGAAGCTCTGTAATGTTATCTCTGAAAAACATTGTATGTCCTGACACAACTTCATGGCTATTTTTTCAGATCACTTCTATTTTAAGCAATTTTTCCCTTTTTTTTTGCCTGAGCCTCACTTGCCACACAATCTTTTTGCATGAATTGACTTTTTTTTTTATTCAGGGTGCTTTACCTTGAGTTTTTCAAGTCGAATTTTATTTCACACTTCTTGCCAGTGTATTCCCTGTGTGTCCCTCTGAATGATTCCTCTTCCCCCTAAGGTGACTTCTCCACCCCTGCTATGTTCTCACTAAGATGAGGTTTTATTTTGCCCCTCAGTTTCTAACTGAGTGTCCTCATTTCAAAGAGGTATCAACTGATTATATTTTGCAAATGCAATTATAAGCTGCTATTTACAATAACCTTCCTTAAAGCAATAATGAGAACTTCCAACTTTTATATTTTATTTTTATTTTATTATTGGTGGTAAAAGCAAGAGGATCTCACTAGGACAGCTGTACAATTCTCCACATTATTCAAAGAAATTCTAGTTTTCATTAACTTCTTGCTGAGGATTTTCATTACATTTTCAGCCCATACAATAGACTTATTAGTCAAGCCAGTGCAAATTAATGTGCTGAATTAGATTTTGTGTCTAATACTTGGCAATTACCTCTTATACAGTAATACATAAAATATTGTTAGGGCCATATCAGTATCTGTCTGTACCTTACCATCCATTCATAGTATATACACTAATATATTATATATATATATTAATATATTCAAATCAAATATATTATTTACATATTAGGAAATATAAATATATATGTGTATAATGTGTTTTGGTACATACACACCTAGTATGACACTAACCATGCCTGTAAAAGACTCAGCAGCCAAGAGAAAGTGTCCAAAAAACTTCAATTTAGTCACTCCATGTGAAAATAAGAGTAAAAATCAAGCTGGCAAAATCAAAACCAGTGAGAAGATGGATGATTAAATCATGGAGTTTTTATTAGATCATGGAGTTTATCAACATAAAACCTCAACTAATTTAGAAAAGTGCCGGTAGTTACTGAATAAGATGCTGAGTATTAAAATACAAAGTGTTGATTGTGAACAGGGTAGAAAATTCCATCAGTTGGGGCTTAAATTCTATTTCTGTGAAAATGAGGATACAGGAGGGACACATGATTGCCATGGACATCTCGTCGTGGAGGACCCAATTTAACTGCCTAAAAGCGTATAAACACTGTCACCCTCAATTCCCTGGAGCATCCAAGGCATTCTTATGGGACTGATGGATACAGGATCAGTAGAAACCTCATGGTTCTTCAGAGTGGCAAAGCCCTTCAACTGTAAGATTATATTTGATGTACAAGAATGTGCACCCAGATGTAACCTCAGTTAATGCACCATCATAAGGGGGGATGGCACTGGATGGCCCCAGACGATGAGATGGCTGCTCAGGCAATCTGTGGCTGCCCTGGAAGTGTCCAAGGCCAGGCTGCACAGGGCTTGGAGCAAGCTGGGATAGTGGGAGTGTCCCTGCCCATGGCAGGGGTGTGGTTGATGCCTCAGGTTTTAGCTTTTATGTTTTTCAGATTCTGTACTGCTTTAGTGTGTACTTCTCAGCTTCATATTAAGGGATGGTGAGCTCTCTTCACAGAGTAGGGAGACAAAACAATTCCTTCTCTAGCTGGGGACCAAGGACAACTGATACAAATCTCAGGCCCAAGAGCATAAACAACATGGACTGAAGAGAGAAAAACAAGGATGGGTCTTCATAACCTAAAGCTGTAATCAGACAATTAACTCCAATATGCAAATGGACCAGAACTTGAGACTCCGTGACTGGTCATCTATTTTTGTGACCATTTTGGGCTCCTCTTGGGTGTAGCCCTGGCTGGGCTCTTGTGCTGCCCAAGGTGTATTTATTGAGGCCTTCTAATAAGTACCTACTTTATTCTTCAGTTCCATCTAGTCTCTGTTGTAGGTCAGCCTACCCAAGGCATCAAGATCATCTTTAAGGTCCCTTCTACCTCAAGCCCTTCTGTGATCCTAAGATATTCCCACCTCTGTTCCTTTATATCAGTTTCTTCAGACAGATTTCCTTATGAAACAAAACTCCTCTACCCGTGTGTGTTATAATTCAAACTTTATATGAGTGCCTACCTGTCAGTCTGTGCATTTCCTAATCACACTTGTACGGAAATTCATAAAATCCATCTTGACAGTGGCTGCTCACAGCTTGTTTTTTGGTGATATGGAGGAGCTGTTGTACAGGATTAGCCAATTTGTCCAAAATCAGGGAGGAAGCCTGTGTTAGAGCTTGGAACAGCTTGCAGGTCAAAACTGATTTTCTCCCTCTGTGTGGACAGAGAGAACTTAGGTTAGAGGGGGAAAAAAAAAACTATTGCAAGGAAGTAAAATTAAGCTGAAATCAAACTTTAACTCTTGATGCCTTTGAGTACAGATGGCTGCCAAGGACTATTTGCCAGGGCTGCATTTCTCTGTGTTTTAATGAACTTATGCTGAGAGTTGAGAGTATTGAGGATGCAAAGCAATCCAACACCCCAATACATTTATGAAAGCAAATAAAGATCCCAAAATAATTTTGGTGCTGCCTACACTTTGGCACATTCCAGACAGTTGTGTAGTGCTAGGACCAGCTGTCATAGGAAATCCTGCACCAAACCCTTTAATCTTCTGAACATCTGAAACCATGGATGACCGTAACAAGAATTCTCATGGGAAGGATCCATGACCAGTTCCACCTCCTGAGCCAGACCCAAACATTTTGGGGGACAGTTCTGGATGTCCAGAGACACTCTAAAGACTAAACAGTAGACAAAACTGAGTTCTAGTGCCTCACAATGTTATGAAGTGTTAAATTCATCTGTGTAGCTTCTGGGTCAGCTCAGATATTTGCTTGGTTGTTCTTTCTTAAAGAACAATCTTATTGCTAACATGAGTTTTGATTATGTATTTTCTAAATTGAATGAAAATGGTAACAAGTTCTCCTTTTGTAATAAATAAGAAATAAATAAATAAAAAGAGAGGAAAAAAAGAGAAAATAATGTTGGAATTGAAGTGTCAAAACACGCTATTTTAGCATTATTGGATTAAAATATTTCTTTCCCTTTTCTAAGCAATTTTTCATGTTAAAGTGGTCTTTATTTTATATAAAATGCAAAGTTTGGATTTAAAAACTCCATCACACATGCACACCCAAACCCAAAAAAGAGAAGCCCATAACAAAACCAGACACCCAGATATTACTTAAAGAGGTTGGGAAATCAAGTAGAAAGATATGAAAGTAGGATTTTCAGAAGCACCTACATGATTTGGGAGCAGAAGTCTCATGTAAAGACATGTGGTTTCATCTATCAAAGTGTCTTGCCCAAAGTTATTCAACAGACCAGTGACATATCAGGAGGACCTTTGATATGACTGCATATTTAGTTTCATAATTTCTTTATCATTTGTCTGACCTACTGTGTCCTAATGTTCCTCTCCACCAGCTTGGTCCTTATTCAGGGAAATTCTGGTTTATTTAATGTTTCTGCATAAGCCGGTTGCTATCCACTGCAAACACATCACAGGCCACAGACTCCATACACCTGACCTGGCATTTCCTACAGCCCACAGATTCTTAGTGCAATCCATAAAGGACATTTGGCATTGCTCTGCCTTGCCAAATCCACCTCAGGGTTAAGCTTCATATGTTCTCTTTTGCATCAGTTCCTTTAAAGATGGTGCTTTCTTTAATGAGCTGTCAGAGCTGAGCATTTCTCTGCAGTTAAATGGTACCAGGCTTTCCCTGGGTTTATTCATGCTCATAATTGGGGAACACAGCACTGTCCCCATCTGCAAGCTGGGAATTAGTGGCAGGTGAGCTGCACGGGAAGCTGGGAGTGCCAGAGCCATCAGGTCATCCTGAATGTGGCCATTGAATGCAGACACAGAAAAGTGAGGATTTGTCACACCAGGCTGAACTGATGACCCCTCAAGCACCTCTGGCAATATTCAGCTCCTGATTTTTAGGTAAAAGGAAAGGAAAAATACAAAGGTGTCCCACATGTTAAGTTCCCAATTTAAATTAATGTTTCTTTCATCCTTGTCCCAGGATGGGGGGAAAGAGAATTTTTCTTTTATTCTTCTATTGTTACTTTTACTGGCTCATTAAGGGTGAGATACAATTTTCATGTAATCATCATAGAATCACAGGAAGGTTTTGGTTGGAAGGGATCTTAATGCTCATCCAGTTCCCTCCCCCTAAACCACCTTCCACTAAACCAGTTTGCTCCAAGCCCTGGCCTGCCTGGCCTTGGACACTCCCAGGGATGAGACATCCAAAAAACAAGCTTTTAATTGTCCATTGGAACTTTTTCTTTTCCAGAAAAAAGGTTAAAAAAAAAAAAAAAAAAAAGAATCCTTGACAGTTGTTTTTCAATATGCAACAAAATTTTATAAAATATTCTGGTAATACCTTCCATGAGGATTTAAATAGGATTGCTCCGACAAGTCAGCATTTTAAGGAGAAGGTGGCTTTTGATATCAAGGTTTGTTTATATTTCAGGAAAAAGAGAACCAGCTCTAATCACACTTTATCTGTTTCTCCTTTTTAAGCTGCTGTCTTTTGGGTAGAGAGATCATTTTTACAAAGAGTTTTTACAGCAGACCCACTAGGCATTATTAGAATCAAACTGATGATATTCCTCCTTAGGGCTAAAGAAATGGAGATAAGAGAAGTAAATACAATATTCAAGGTAATTTTTAATAAAACTGAAAAAGAAAACTCTGTGCTTTCTTCAAATTTAGATGATTCTCTTGATCTTGAGAATAAATGCAACAATTTGCCAACCAAACTAATTTTCCAAAGCAGTCAGAGTAGAACCAGTAATTTTATAATAGGATGAGTTTGCAGGTTTAACCACAAAGAAATAGACATTTCCTTTTCCTGCAGAAGTTGATATGAAAAGAGGGTAGATAGCATGAATAATTATGATGGCTTGAAGAATATGTTTTGAAACTGCTTCAGAGTGAAGATTAGCTTTTTTGAGTAGATGGACATTTTCACAGTAAGTGTTCAGGAAAGCAGCTTGAATGATGCAAAGCATTTTTATTTTATTTTATTTTTAAATTTTATTTTATTATATTTTATAATAGATTTTTTTCCTTTTTCCCCAACAGGTCTCTACATACATATACAAGTATGCCCATGTATCTATCAAACTCAAAACCAGTAATAATTCAGCCTGCTCAATTGCTTTAATCCAAGGATATAGTGAAGTTCCTGATCTGTCTGGTTATTAACCAAGATGCAGGCCAAATCTTCAAAAGGCTAAATAAAACCATAAGTCTTTGACCCCTCTGAAACTTACTGGGAAAACATAGAAATGCTAATGGTTCCAGGAATAGGTATGGATTAGTTTGTTGAACTGTTTCATTTTAACAGATCTAAATTATTTCTTCTTTTCAGTCTTTCATTTTAATATAAATTGCTTTAAAAGTCAAAACTGAAAATGTCTGTTGACCAAAAAAAACCCTTTTTAAAAAATTTAGTAATGTCCAAGTGGGCTGTTTTTGTACTTCTTGACATCCTTACTGTCCTCTCATTTTTCTTTAATATTAAACTAGATAATTTTTTTTTTTCCTGAGAAAACCTGTGGATTCAACAAACAGCCAACCCTTTCCAAAGATTTTGTTGAAAATTTTCAACCCCTTTCTGTTTATTCACTGCCCTGCTCTACTAATGCCTTGCTGCCCTGTAATGCTGACACAGGGACAGTTTTCCTCAGGATAGACACAAAGCCCATGGGAATGTGCACATGTTCGAGCTCCTGCAGCCTTTTAATCTGCAAGTGGCACCATTAACCCCAATAAAAGCGTTCATAGGCATGTGCCACAGTGCCCACTGCTCCTGCCCTTTGTTCCCTGTGCTCATCCTGCTAACAGAAAACTTGGCTAATAACCTGACTTAAATGGGAGCCAGCATCAAATGTGACCCCCTTCTCCCTCAAGTTTGGGATGTATATGTCAGGTGGGGGGTCTGAGCTCACTGTTTCACTTTTAAACCAGCTGTGAGGGGGAGAGCTGCCTCCTAAGGACACTGAACCTGCACCCTGTCCCGGTGTCCTCCATGACTGTAGAGAACAGCCTGGATCATGGAATCATGGAATGATTTGGGTTTGAAGGCACCCTGAAGATCATCCAGTTCCAACCCCCTGCCATGGGTGGGGACACCTTCCACCCATCCAACCCGGCCTTGGACACTGCCAGGGATCCAGGGGCAGCCACAGCTTCTCTGGGCAACCTGTGCCAGGGCCTCACCACTCTCACAGGGAAAAAAATTCTTCTTAACATCTAGGAATGTTTGATATATTTAACTTCTGCCTAGCTAATGCTGAAAGGATTAATCCCACATTATTTCGTTATTCTGCTGTGAATCTGGACTCAAGTTGGAGTTCTTCCAGTGACACCCACAGGCTTTGCCTTGCATTTATCCACCACTGCCACCATTAAAACAAAAGATCAACACTTAAACCCTTTCTTTATTTCCCACTGTCATTTTAGATGCAGCTTTCCCCTTATAAGAAGAGGAAATGCCAAAAGTGCCACAGTAAATGCAATTACCAGCATCTGCCTAATGTTTGGTGCTCGAGCTTTTGTGTTTGTTTGTTTTCTTCTTTCAGCTCTCACATTTTACTTTTCCAGACAAAGCTTGACGTATTTAAAAATCCATGAGTGAGACGATCCCACAGAAGGAGCTGCTGCGACAATAAAGCAGAAGTTAAGAGACACCAAAGTCCCCTTGTCTGCCAGGCACATGCACACCCGGAGTCCCATCTGCTGGGTCCCGATAACTCATTTGCAGGGGGCACGACGAATGGCTCGGCTCGGAGCAGGCGGAATCAGCTGCAGCACACGTGCCTCTTGCTCTCTAATTCTTTATTGTTATTCCCTGAACTCCGGTGGCCCCAAGCAGCAGGAGACAGGGACACATGTAACAGCTCTCACCCTCTGGCCCAGATACCAACCCCCTTTTTTTTTTTTTTTTTTTCTTGTGTGTGTGTGTGTGTTAGGCTACAAACACTTCCCAGGACTCTCATTCACCACGGCAGAGCCGTTCCGAGAATTCGGGTGACACTCACATGGAGCTTGTTTTCTGTTCCTTTCAGCAATGCCACTGCTCAGGAGGGGGAAACACTCACAGCCCATCCAGGCTTTCAGTGAATAAACCTTTAGCAAAACTCCATCAGGCAAAAAAG
>WEZZ01037282.1:25369-39226 GCA_013400585.1 Chloropsis cyanopogon
AAAAAAAAAAAAAAAAAAAAGAGAGAAGAGTCCAGCAAATCCATCAATGTATCAGAGCAGCAGCAATCAGGAGCCAAGCAGGAATTTTTTTCCCAACAGGGAGGTACTGCCCACACTTGGCTTATCTGGGCAGTGATTTACATACATAACTCTCCGTGAAGAAGAGGTATCCGCTCTCTTTGACCTCGGTAAATCAAAAGCAGACAGGTCACAACTTTAACTTATTTCTTTGGATACCAATCCACCGACACACAGAACTGTATGAAGCACATGCATAATACATAACCCAGCTCTGGTGCCGACCATCTGACTTCTTTTAACCCCCCTGGTTTTTGTATTTTAATGGTGCTGAATTTAGACCTGTCATTTCAGGTTCTTTTCATATCTGTTGAATATATTTGGCCAGAGTTTGTTCTCTGCTTTTCCAATGAGGTCAGTAAGTAACTCAATGTTTACACAGATGTTTCACAGAGTAGAATCCATTGTTAATATGCAAATTGCATAAGTGTGTCTGCCACTGGGTGTATATATTTATAGCTGGATAGTTGCAGGTATATAGAGATATATGGATCTGCATGTATATAGAAATAGGTATAGATACAGATATATGCATATAAAGACACAGAAATGCACAGAATTATATATAAGATTTGAAGTGCTATATAGATACTGCATGTAAAATATTAGGAATTACATAGGTATATACCTACCCTATAGGTATATAGACAAATATATATATACACATATATGGAAAGACATCCTTATAACATGTGGTTTGTATTATTTACTATCATCATATGGTGATAAGATATTGCTTCTGTTCAAATAGGTGTAAATATCCTTCAGCAGCTCCAGGCTCCTGATTTAGCAGGGAGGAGAGATGATTCTGGTGTCAGCATTAGAAGTCTGCTTTCTTGTCTGCCTGAAGTCAAGTGCAGCCCTGTACCAAGCAAATTTCATTGCTCCTTCAAATTATTTTTGAATAATAAGAGGTATTGTGGTTACTATTATTATTATGATTATTATTATTATCAGAACAGGCTTTCTGCAACAGGAGTGCCTTGAACAAGAAGGAGCAGTGATGAGGCTGACTACATCATGTCTTGCCTTTGTAATTTGATGGTTTTGAAAATCCTGAAAGAAAAAAAAAAAGCATTTCTTTAACACAAATTGTTCAGGATTTTCCCCTTTAAAGAATCATAGAAAGTCCTGAACTGGAAGGAACCCACAAGGATTTTTGAGTTCCACTCCTGGCCCTGCACAGGACAAGCCCAACAATACTGTGTGGCTGAAAGAGTTGTGCAAATACTCCTGGAGTTCCGGCAGCCTTGAGGCTATGACCATTCCCTGGGGAGCTGCTCAGTTTTGGGATGACGCTGGAATCTCCAGTCCCAAATTGCAGATATTTCAGAGAAATTGTGTTCAAACTATGAAAGAGGTAGAGTCACCTCACATCCCTGTGAAATGTAAGTACCCATAAACTTAGTGGAATAAGAGGTTAAAATTAAATACTTTATCCTCATATTTTTGCACAGAAATGTTAATCATAGAATCAAAGAATGGTTTGTGTTGGAAGGGACCCTAAAGAGCATCTAGCTCCCACCCCCTGCCATGGGCAGGGATGCTTCTGAAGAGAGATACCTCAGGGTATCTGTGTCTGTGCTTGTAGGTAAGTGAGGATCTCATTTTACCTTTCATGTCCTCCTACAAACTGCTCTTACTGCTTTCCCTTTAATTTTCCTCACTTCTCTCCCCAAAAGACCCCACATCGTGTCTATAGAGCCCCTGTCCCTTTCAATCCCACAGTGGCCTGTGGGAGAATGTCCTTGAAGGTGCATCCCACCTCATACTCCCAAGGGAAGTTCACTGCTAACAAACTAGTCGCAGTCGCCAATTAAATCTTCAGCCAATATCTCAATTGGGTTTTTATAAAGATGAGCTAAAGTGTTTCCTCCTTCAAACATCACAGAAAAGCTCTGTTCTTCTTTTTACCCTTCTAACTCAGAAGTGCAGAGAGAAGGAAAGTTTTGATACTGGGGATGACATTTTCAGCGCAGAGCCCCTTGCTCCAGCCCTTGCTCAGCATTGTTTCTCTGTTATGTGAAATAACCGTTTAGTGCAAAATAAAGAATCCTTTGAACAGGGGCAGAAGCCCACACCCACCTCATGTGATAAAGTCATGAGTCACATTGCTTGTCGCTCTTGCTCTCTCCATCCCAGGGAACAGTTCACCCTTCTCTGCATGGAAGCAGTTTGAAATTCCCAACCTTCATCACTG
The DNA here is from genome assembly GCA_013400585.1 of Chloropsis cyanopogon. Lineage (NCBI taxonomy): Eukaryota > Metazoa > Chordata > Aves > Passeriformes > Irenidae > Chloropsis > Chloropsis cyanopogon. The sequence continues at coordinate 27,648 of WEZZ01037282.1, forward strand.
CCACGAAGCTGTAACAAGCCCAGTGCGGGTGGAGGATGCTGAATTGATCGCAGAGCTAAAACTGATGCTTGTCTGGGTGCAGTGCACGTGGCCTCCTGACCTAATTCTGCTTGTGATTTGCAGGCAGGATGTGCTTCTTGCTCCTCCATACCCTGCCTGCCTGGAGGAAGACTGATTTCCCTAAGCTGAATTTAACCAGGAAAAAAAGCCTGCGTGGGAGAGACAAATGTAACCTCTCCCAGAAAAGGATGGATCTTCTGGCATCTCTAAATGTTGTTTATTATACAGGCCACGGAATTAAGCATCCTCAAAGACACAAAATAAAGCTTGTTCAGGTGAAAATAGTAAATGAAGGTTTAAAGGCAAGAGCGGGGAGTATCTTTAATATTTAAAGACCAGACACGAGGTAGAGTAAATGAGAAAACTGTTTGCAGGGAGGGGGAACAAGCAGTTGGGAAATAGCCTGTATCAATACACCACCAATGGGACTAAGGGCAATCATGATTATTTAAGCTTTTCAAGGGCAAAATAAATAACCCAATCAATTTTTTGTTAATGAAAAATTGGTAAAATGTGACTGCTACTTACATAGAGGTATGAAGGGACCATAAGCCCACATATTTGACATGACTACAAGAGTTCCCACATTTCCTTCATCCTTAGCTGAATTTCAGTTTTGAGCCTTGTCTCAGGGATAACAGAGGAGAACGGAAAGGATGTAAACTGAGTTAACAAATATGACTAAAAATAATAAAAGGATAAAAAGTGGTGTATAAATAAGGGAGATAAGTCAGACACATATATTTGTCTTTTATTTTTGATAAAGACTTTAAATAAGACTTTCTAATGGCTTTTAAAGGCAAAACTGTTTCATTAACAAAAGAAGGCATTTTACACATAATTAATCCATGACATTTGGTATCACTTTCCATTAGTGTAGCAAAATACCTCTTCATATGTATGGCTAATTTATGGATGACTCATCCCTAGAAGTGTCCAAGACCAGGTTGGATGGGGCTTGGAGCAACTTGGTCTAGTGGAAGGTGTCCCTGCCCATGGAATGGGACGAGCTTCAAGGTCCCTTCCAACCCAATTCATTCTGTAATTCTGTGTTTCAATGATAAGCTTCACTCCCATAAACACTGCTTATGTCAAACTGCACTTGAAGCAGTTCCAATAGTTCATAATCAGTTTAATTTACCAGTCATTAGATTATTTGCACAAGTTCTTATTTTCCTGGATTTCACAATTCTTTTTTTTTCCCTCCTTTTTTCTTTTCTTTTTTCCCTATGTAGCCACAGTATTAAAATCACACTCATCTTCTTTGGCTTCAGCTTGCATGTTTTATTGAAAAAATGTCACTGATCTGTTGTTCAGGATGAAATAATGCTGCGTGATGGTGTTCAAACTAGACCTTCTGTGGCACCTCCTTCATTAAAGGCCTTTACAAACAGGTTAGAGGATGAGCTCTGAGTAACAACACAGGTAGAGCAGATCCTGCCCTGGGGCTGGGCCATGGAAGAGGTGACCACTTGAGGTCCCTTCCAGCCTTAGGAGTCTGTGTTTCATTATTCTGATACAGCAAATTGCTGTACCCCATTAAAATGACATAACACACATTGTTGGAGGTCCCGAGAGAGCTCATTAGAGTGAGGTGAGATTTTGGTTTAACCCTCTTTTTTTTTTTTTTTCAGTGTGGAAATACTGAAAAAACCAAAAAATAGCATGCAACCAACAATCCAGAAATGCAGAGATAAACTAATATCCCATACCTGTTGTAGGAGATTCGTCTTAAAATCATCCACTTTGCAATCTCCTTCTGAAACATCTTACACTGACTCCAGTTAGAATCTGGTCACTGGAGAAGATGATGCTGTGTGAGTTTCTAACTGAGATTAGGCTTTTACTTCTGTAGTCCCTATTTCTGTAGCATCCAATTCTGAAAACCTATATGTGTTCATAGCTTAAACTACCTGTTAAACTTCAAGTGGGCCAAGCTAGGTTATCAGACTCTGAGTATTTACTGCTCCTAGAACGACTCTAGCAAAGTATTTGGAGAGGTGATCTTTGAGAATCCACAGAGAAGTGGGGAGAGATGGGGTTGCCATGGGGGTAGAAGATTAAATGGAGGGAGTTTATGAGTCCACAGAAATGGTGCAGACGGGGGAAGCTGCCATTAGTGAAGTTCCACTATAATTGCACCCTTGGAAGGCAAAAATAGAAATGTTTTATTGTATTCACTGGGTGGTTTTAGTACTGGCCAGAGGTAGAAATGAACCTTTACTGTAAGAGCTGACTGAGTTTCGTTTGGAGTTTAGAGATGATCATATTTTATTAACTTTATTTTTTCTTTTGTAGACACTGATAAAAACTGCAGAGAGCAGATCTCCAGCACTCCTCTTACAGCTAGTAACAAGATAAAGGCACACAGATTAAGGAATTCTCAAAAATAGAGAAAACAATCCAGACTGCCTGGACATGCACTGAGGCTCATTGCTGCAGGCACTCACTGCTAAGAGGTTATAGGGGACAAAACCTGAATTGATCATTCCTGAATTTGTCCATTTGCAGCGAAATTCAAAGGGAAAGAGCAGTGACTCTGTGACTAGGAAAGTAAAACTGTTCATTAATACTTTGGGTGGGTTATGAAAAATTCAGGCATTGGAACAGGCTGGGTAGAGTCACCATCTCTGAGAGTGTTCAAAAATGTGTGGATGTGGCATCTGGGGACATGGGTTAGAGGTCACTTTGGCAATGCTGGGTGAGTGGTTGAACTCGATAATTTTAGAAACCTTTTCCAACCTTAAAAATTCTGATTCTAAATATTCAAAAGCTTCTGCCTAATTTAAACCACCATACATACATATACATACATGTAATATTTGTTTTATTTCTCAGATCAAGCTCAGCTCAACTCACGGTTACCAGGCATAGATGATGCTAAATTGAATCATTTTCCTGCAGCTAATGGGACTGTTCATGATCCTAAACTTCTTACCAGCAGCCTCAGACATAGCTAACCAGTAAGGAGATAGCTATTTCCCTCCCCCTTCTTTTATACATTTAAACAAGTAAAAGTTTAAATTACAGAATCCAGAGTGGCTTTCCCCTCACCTCCAGACTTCAATTTTCCTTTCCCCCCACTCCACATTTTATTTTTTCCCATTTTTCTTTAATTTAAATGTGATATTATAGGTGGATTTGTACCTCTTCTGTTGGTGGTATCCTGCACCTTTGGGAATCAACGACTCCTTGTGGAATAATTGTGGAGGTAAATCAGAGGATTTCACTTCCTTCTAGTAGGTTTACTTTCACTGTGCAATGACTGCAAGTCCACCATAGAAATTCCAGGAGCTAAAGTGGCTAAAACTTGACATTTCTAGCTAAACTCCCAAGTGAGACTCAGAAGAACCATGATATCCCAGACAAGACAGAGATCTCAGACCCAAGAACGAAAATAATTTATCTTTCTGGGACAGAGGAAAGACTCAGCCAATTTTCATTGTGCCTTCATACTCGTCCCACTGCCTGAGATATGGCTACAAACCCAAATCACAGCTGCCAGAGCCCTCTGAGCAGCTTTGACTTCACCCTTTGATTAAAATATTAAAAAATATTAAAAAATATTAAAATGTTGCTTCCCTTGTGAACAATGTACCTGGTACTTAGCTGGAAGAGAAGGGTGATGTGTTGGGGAAAACTTGGATAGAAGGTATTTGATAGATTATGAATTTCTCCATCACAAATGTCTCCTATTATCTTGTAATTTTAATACACTGAAGAAGACAACTCTAACTGAGAAGTAATCCCAAGTGATCCCAGAAGACCTGAAATCCTCAGATACATTAATAATCCTGCATGAAACTCATTTATTTCAGCAGCGACTGCAAGAATAGGCCCCAGATTAATGAAATTGTAAAGACAAAATGAGAAATGGAGGAATTTAGGAACATAAGCCAGAACAGAAGGATATTACTTTTTGGTGATATGTGAAATGAAATAAGAGGATATTTGCGAAGAAACAGAAAGATTCTATCACAAGCAGAGAAACTAAGGGAAGGAAAAAGTCAAAGTGAGGATAGGGAGAAACCAGACAGGGAAAAAAAACAGAAAGCTTTTCTCTGTTTCTAAATCCACTTTTTTATTTGGCTGAAGGATTTCTGTTTTCCATTGGTGTAAAGGTATGCAATGAAAGCTGGGAGATTCATTCCACCTCATTACAAGCACAATTAGGCACCTCTCTCATATTACCTTGTATTTTATATAGTCATGGGCCATTCTTGGCAGAGTTTATGCCATTCAGACCATGCAATTAGAAATATGTCATTTGAATAACGAAGAGTCAAACTTACCTTCTAAGCATCTCCCATCATTTTGGAATAAGAATTCATGGGAATTCTAATTTCTCTTTGTAATATTACACAGAACCTATTTTTGTTTTCTTATCAAAGCTATTTAAAATCATGAACTTCACTGTATGATAATTTACTTCATAACACTTCTATTTCTCCTTTAAGGTTTTTATTATTAATGAGAATGCATTTTTTTTAGCACAGAAGGCTGATATCTTTACTTATAAAGACAGTAGGAAAGTGTCATTTGATCATCTAATGACCTCTGGTGGATGAATCTAATTGACTCACAAACACATAATGTTTCACACTGGCTTTAACTTGTATTGATTGCATTACTGCAGGGCTGTGCAGCTTCTCCAGGCTGCAGAAATATCCAGCCTTTAAAAATAATCCCATCCCAACCCGGGAAGAAATGTCACAAGTCTCAAGTGTCTCATGAGCTAAAACCATAAAAACCTCTAATTTTACTCATTGGGTCTAACTTTTTCCAATTAACTTCTTGTGATCGTGTGAGAAATGGTCTTAAACTGAAAAAGCAGGTTGAGATTAAATATGAGGAAAAAATTCTTCCCTCTGAGGGTGGTGAGGCCCTGGCACAGGTTGCCCAGAGAAACTGTGGCTGCCCCTGGATCCCTGGAAGTGTCCAAGCCAGGCTGGACAGGGCTTGGAGCAACCTGGGATGGTGGAAGATGTCTCTGCCCATGGCAGAGGGTGGAACTGGATGAACTTAAACTCCCTTCAAACCCAAACCATTCCATGATTTTGTGATCCTAAAGGTTCCTTCTTTTGTGCATTTCACAACAGACAGGGCAGATGCTCCTTTTTTCCTCCCATGCACACCTGTCTAGCTGTATTTTTACACCACATGCTGTGTATCTGATCACAAATACATCTATTGATATGTATGATTTACATCATAGGAGATCCTTGCAAAGCTACACTATGGAATGTGTAAGTACCTATCACTACTGAGCAGGAGACAAGGTAATGAAACGAAGCATAAAGGAAGTAGAAATTCTTTCCAATTACACTTTGTTTGCTAAACATTTGAGGAGGCTGTAGAAGCTTTTTGATCTCAAGTATTGCTAAGTATTTCTTAAAAGCAGAGATATAAAAAGAAACCAGAAAAAAAGAAAAAAAAAAAAACCTGTGGTCCTACTTTGCATTTATAGAAAGATTCCCTTATTTCATTCAGTCTGCCTGAGACTTCCTTTAAAAGGCTATAAAAATATAGCACCTACTTTAATGTGGGTTTATTTTTAGCTGCTAAAACATATGAAGTGAGACTATACCCAGCTCCTCCACTAGTTATGTTTTATTAATCTTTCCTCCCTTCTATATTTGCACCCAATAGGTGTTGTTACCTGAAGATGAGTTGAGCTCACAGGGGGTGTTGTGAGGGTGCAGATGCTGGGTGTGTTTGCTGCTGGTGGTGTGACCTAGAGGGGTGACAGCACAGATGGACCTGAGCAGCTTCTAGTACCTTCTAGAGAGGTTCTTCACATATTGCAGAGACCTTTTTGTCAAGGACTCCTTATCCAAACCCCCTGCAGATTAACCTGAAGGGTGCCCATTCTCCCAGCTCTGCATTAAAGGTCTTGGATGGGATTTCCACCTCTCTTGAATCCCCAGAGTAAAGCTTGAGTTGTCAGACTGAACAGTAAATTTCCTCTTCCTGTGCTGCATGCTCCCCTTATAGCCTGTGTTTGCTGTAGCCATTATACAAAATGAGATTCATTCCAGCTCTGTCTGTCTCCAAACAGATGGACATCCTGCACGGAGCAAATCCTTCCCTCTTCTGAATCACTTGTCTCCCCCTCGCCTCTGTTCCTTGTTTTTATTCCCGCACGCAACCCTGGCACCAGCCAAGGACACTCTTGGACAGAAAACAAAATCCTTTAACAATTCCACCAATGCAGAAGCCTCGCTGGGGAGGAAATGGGAAACCTCTTCCCCTTCACTCTTGCTCCAGCAGCTGAATCAATGGAGGTCATTATATTCCTTGCCCAAGATGTCAAGGGGTCAGGAAAGAGCAGCTTTGTTGAGGAGTTGCTCCAGCCCGATATTATGGATTTGAACAATGAAAACAGAGCTGGATTGTGAGAACCCATGTGAGATTATTTAAGGCAAGATAAAGTCATTTTGATCGTTGCTATTGCAAGTGGGCTTTGGATCAAGAAGGGCACCCCTCTAGTTAGAGCTCTGGAGAGGATTAGTGCTGAGCAGGGCAGGAGGAGGGAGCAGGACACATGCTAAAACAGAGCTGCCACAGCTCTGGGCGATGAAAATTCACCTCCAGAGCTGGCCAGGGATCTCTAGGTGATCCCATTTGGATTCCCCAAACAGTGTTCTCACACAAAAGTTTGAGATTAATGGGACTGGGGGACTTAAAATGAAGGTTTTATGAACCCCAGGAAACTTCTGACTTGTCCTGGGGAAACAGTAATCCCTTAGGCCAGGGCAGTCACTGTCAGGGCATTAGGAGAGGAAGCTGTGGTTCCTCTTGTTCCTTTAACTCCCTGCCTTGGACTAACAGGCTGAGGCATCAGCTAGTCCTGCAGCACAGGAACTGCTGCTCACAGAGGTTCACCTCTGTTCTGGCACCACTCCTGGACAAATAAATCACTCGGATTGACTTGTCCAGGATTGAGTTTTCAATACTGATTCAGTTTTTCCTTCCTTCCTTCCTTCCTTCCTTCCATCCTTCCTTCCTTCCTTCCTTCCTTCATCTTCTTTTAATTCTATTTTTGGTTAAAGTTCAAACCAACTGAAATTCCAAGCCGCAAAAATGACTTCTTATAAAACAGATATATTTTTCCATCCCCTTTCTTTTTAGAAGCCTCAGAGCTGGACATTTAGTACATTCTTTGGGTCTCAAAAATTGCAGTTAGAAAGGTAAGCGTGTTGGAAACAATCTTCCTAAGAATAGCTCCAGTTTGAGTCATCGGCATTTTACAATAATAATAAAAATGAAAAACATTTCCTCAATAATTCCAAGCTTCCTCTCAATTGGATTACTTTAATTTGCCTCCAAAGTTGGTGGGAAGTTACATGATCTTATGAGAATATATTTGGGCTTACCAGTGCTTGAGATTTTCTCTTCATCTGGAAAACAGGTGAATTTGCTTTCATAACTCTCTTCTATGGAGGATGCAGAGGAAGGCATGCCTGGATTCATCCTCTATTTCTTTCAGTACCAAATAACAGCAAAACATGTTGGTGCCTCTTATCTCTTCATTTACCGTCCTCTGAGTTTTTGGGTTTCCTTTTAATGTCTCCCACTAAGATGCCCAAAATCTGGGATTGATGACAACTAAACCCAGGACAGCAGGATGGCTGCACCGTCCTCCTTGGATGCAGCAGCTTGTCCCAAGCAGAATTTGGGAATGTGACCACAACCCATGGCAGATGCCAGGCAAAGTGTGGAGTGGCACACTTGCTTTCAGATCCTGCCATTTAACTGAAAAATGGGAATTTATTTGGCAGACCTGATCCTATGTCAAATCCCTGTGTCAACATCAGCCTGAATAGTTTTAAGAGATCTGAGACATTTTTTACATTACTTAGAGAAAGTTGCTCTGATTTTATTAGAGTGCTAAACTCATGGGAAAAGCAACAAATTATGATGATCTTTGTTTGATCATGGTATCTTTCCATTATTCAGTTTTCTAAAAGGGGGCTTGTACAGTGGTTACAAGTACTTAAAATTCTTTGGGAGCTCTGGACAGATTTTTTTTTTCCTCCAAGATATTCAAGCACCCAAACCCAGAAGTTAGGCACTGAGGTACTTCTGAAAATCCCAAAAGATCTCTGATTTGTACCTTTAGACATCTCATTACCTTTAAAAGTGTTGAGCCTGGTGCCATTGAGAATCGGAGCGTTTACATATCAGGCCCTGGTGCACAAAAGTTACAGGGATTTTTAGTGAAGGGATAAAACTCACAAAAGTCAAAAAATATCAGCTGTCAATTTAATCTCAAATCACAAAAAAACCCCAAACACAGTCACTGGTCTTCCGTTTCTTTGTTTCATTTTTCAAAAATCCTGCAACTATATGCAAGTACCTCTTAGGGTGAAAATTGGTTCTCCTAGACAAAGAATCTGATTTTTTTTTTCTTAACTGTACAAAATATGCAATTGAGAAAAAAGTGAGCAGTTGGAGTGTGGAGAAAAATGAGGCTACATCTGTAGGATTTTGTTCTGCTTTTAGTATCAAATCACCAAACCCATTACATTATTTATCCTACAGGCTTGTGCTGCAAACATTGAATACAATTCATACCCTAGGAAAAGAAATGTGTGCTTTTTAATTGTCCCTGATTTGAACAACCATTAATTTCATTAGTCCCTCATTTTATTTTATTTTTTAACTTAATATGGGAAATCAAATCAGTTTATTTTAAAGTGCAGTTATGAACCAGTGATTTTTTAAAATCCTAAAAACTGTGAATTGCACTATACATATGCCTATGCATATGCATATACCTACCCACACATAAACCAAAACTGTATAATTTATATTAGAAACGTGCATGTGCACACACAAACAGGAAAATATTTTCTTTCCTCTCACTGTAGAATCCAAACCTCAAAAAATAGGAGTTTGTATGAATCAAGGGCTTTCAAAAAATAAATCCCAGTGAAGTCATTCTTCTGTCCTGTGTTAAAAATATCTTGGGTTTGTCATAGTCTATATTTCAAACTACTGAGTCGTAAATTTAATCTCTTTATTTGCAATGATTTTTATTTGTTTTGGTCCTTTATTTCACCTACTGACAAACTCTGAGTACACTGTAGGTGAAAGGATAAGTTTCAGTGTACATTTGTGGGATGTAAAGGGGAAGCTCTTAAGCAGATCACACATTTCATTCACATTAACTCCAAGTTTACCACGGGGAAAAACACTCCTTTGTATAATGGTATTATGCCACATGGCATATTCTGAAACCTTAAATCTGTATTTAGGAACAAACAGTCAAGCTAGGAAATAAATTATTTAATTTTTGGTAGGTCTGTGTGTGTTATTGGTGTGCAAAGGTGCTGGGCTGTTACACTGAGGTTATATCTCCTTCATGTTACCTACAAGTTAAATTTAATTTTCATATATTTTGGAAAAGGTACTTGTATTCCCAGGCAGGGACACCGAAATCAACATCACTGGTAGTGACTGGGATTGATGAAAACCAAATTATTTAGTTGGCCTCAGCCACTTCAAGATTTGATCCCACACCAAGCACCTCGGTCTTTGCTGTCAGAAGTGCTCAAGTTAAGTGTTGTACCAAAATCTGATAATTTCGGTTTTTCCCTTCGTGTTGGACCACTTCAGAATTACCCTTCTTAGAAAAGATTCTCCTCCTTTGACATCCCCTGTAGCCAAAATATTAAATACCAGCAGTGCTTGTCAGAGCCAAACAATTCCTGCTGGGTTTGCAGCAAGTCAGAAAAAAAAAACCCAGGTGGAGTATTTTGGATGTTTTAGCCTGATTTCATCTCACTCAGATAATCTGACCCTCTCAGGATGTTTATTTTGTCTTCTCACAACAGTGCATTTGTCCAGGATTTTAGGCGACATGGAAACTCTTGGAAGGGTAAAAATAGGTTGTGCAGAGATGTGAGCTTTGTCCTTTGTCCTTCCAAAGGGTTAAATGCGAGGGAAAAAAAAAAAAAATAGGGCAAATAAATAAAAGGTTAGTGTTTTCTGTCCATTAAAGAGAGTATTCTGCTCTGAAACCGAATTGGTCATGCATTCTTCCCGCGTTTCCTGGCAGAGAGGAGAGTGACTGCAGCACCTGCTCGGCTCCGCGCTCCATCCCGCCCGCCCGCGCCCCGCCGGATCTGTCACTTATTACCCCGCTCGCCTGCAGGACCAAAGCAGCTTTGAGACGCCGATCTCCCTTAGTTAGCTCCATATGAAATTCCTCCTGAAGCATAGCTGGAAGTTGTTGGTCCTTTTTTTTTTTTTTATTTTTCCTTTTTTTTTTTTCTTTTTTTCCAGGACAAAACTGCTCGTGCTGAGCAGAGGGTCTGGATACCAGACAATTTAGATGGGGGTGAATGGACAATGCTCTGTTTCATTTTTCTCCCTCACATCTTCCCTCCAGCAAATGCCATCAACATTTGTAAAAAGAAAATTTTGCTTTTGCTGAAGAGCTACTTTCACACTTTAAAAAAAAAAAATCCATTAAAAATTCTCCTCACTAATTTCTGTTTAACGTTTTGGATTAATCTGTTTTTCATGTTTCTTCCTCTTATTTACCTCTAGTCTTTATGCCCTATCTCAGTCTTTGTATCTGGACAGAGAAATGTTGACAAAATGATCCAATTTCTCATGCTGAAAAAAAATTCACTAAACCTGATATATCTCTGATTTGGTCTCAGATTTAAGTGGAAAACAAGATGGTTAATGCCAAAAATTTCTGAAAAAACTTACACTTTTCACTAACTAAATGACAAGAATATTTTTTAAAAAGCAAATTATTTTCTACAAAACAGATGTACAAAGATCTTCCACCTCTAAAAGAAAATGCTTCTTTTCCTGTGCATTTCCTTACTGAAGTTTTGCAACCTGAGAAAGATTTTTTAAAGACCAAGTCCTAAAGGAATTTCTAAAAAGGGATCTTTTATTTATAGTCCCTGAAGGTTGTTTTGCTTCATTTTGGTGTGATGCAGAATAACTTTATTGGCACCAAAGAATCTCCCCAGTGAATGGTCCAGGGCTTGAACTCTCTCAGAGCCCAAGAGGAGAAGGATGAAAAGTTTTGGTTGGCGGTAGAATCCCATTTTCCCCATGTCACAATTCACTCTAGGAGAGATTTTTGGGAAGCAGGTGGTGAGATCTGGAGATGACATGGATTAGGTGACATGGTCACCTAATCTACCACAGAACTAGACTGACCTGAAAATTCTCACTTCCTATTCCTGCTTAAGTCACTCTCATCCTTCCTCCACCCCAGACTATGCTCGTGGCAATAGGAGGAGATAAATCCATCTCCTGCCAGAGACAGGTGAGGTTATGAATTTTAAGGACCACTTGTGGAAAAGAAAAATACGTGTCATTCCCTCTGAAGGATGACAACTCCATTGATCCACAGCCATATAAAACTAAAAAGAAGGAACACTCTTTATGTTAGTACTGATGGCCCATTTTTATTTTGTTTTTTTCTTAAAAAAAAAAAAAAAAAAAAAAAAAAGAGAGGGGGAAAAAAAGAACTTTTTAAAGTAGAG
>WEZZ01037282.1:39258-51947 GCA_013400585.1 Chloropsis cyanopogon
TAGAAAATACGACTAATTCCCTTAAGTATATCAGAAATTAAGGTTGTTTTTTCTTCGTGGCTGAAAGAAGTAGTTATGGAGAGTGCTGTAAAGTAAGACAATCTGGAGGGTAATAAATTTGTATTTCTAGAAAAAGATATATGAAAAGACATATTTATCCCATTCTTATGATGTGTGTGACTCATTAGGACTAAAAAATTCTTTGGACACTCTTGGCTGAAAAGGGCTGGGGGAATATTGTGTAGTGTCTCACTAGAAGAGGACTGAAGGTTTTCAACTGTTTGTTTGCCAGGAGAAATGGGGGAGCAGAAAGCTGGCTGCAGGTGGATCCCATTAACCCTGCAATAACACATGTCAACAAGCAGCAATTCTGGGAATTTTTAAACATCTACTCGGTCTCTCAGCAGCATTTTTCCATCCTGCCCTGAATTTGTGCGCTGTGCTTTTATCTCCTAGACGGTGTAAGAAACTAAGGAGAGAGATTCTCTCTATATCCAGGTGCCACAATATTCACAAGACCTCTTCAGGCTCTTATTGAGTGAAACAAAATAAAAAATTAAAACATTAATTTAAAAATTCCTCTTAACAGATGAGTCAAGAGGAACACACAATTGCCTTGTCCTCTGGAATATCCATCTTCAGGGATCACCTATGGCCTTTTATCTGTATTTTCTTGGCTGTTTTTCCCAATGAGTGAGTGAGTGCACACACCCCACCAACCCCACCAATGCTATTGAATTTTCCTGTGCTTGAGGGGCACTTTCTCTGATGAGATCCAGTTGTGTCCATTTTGGTGCTGCCAAGCCCTTGGCAATCTGTTTAGATTAATGAAAGGTGCTCCTTGTAACCAAATCCCCTTTCCAGGGGGTAACCCATTCTCCACCTCCAGAACCATCCCCAGGAACACGCCAGGCTGAAAGATAGACAGTTCTTAAATAACTTCATCCTTGCTGCTCAGATTGATATCTATGAACAGATGTTAATTATAAGGAAAGCAATAGTTGAAATGCAGATGGTATAGAAAATGTCTGTGCACGTTCAATCTGTGTTGCTTTTCATAATACCAAACACTGTTCCCATTGAAATGCTGGGTCTGTAGGAAAACGTTGCAAGGTTTTAAACAGAACACCCCTACCCCCTTGTGGCATAATGGCATTTCTGGAATGGAAATAAACCTGCATGAAAATTGCTTCCATTGGTCCTTTAAAGCACCTTAATCAGGTGAGGCAGCAACTCTGGAGAGCTGCTCCCTTCCCTGCTTACACTGAGCTCTGCAGATCTCAGCCCAACTATTCATTCAGTGTCCTGCAGTGGCAACTTAAACTTTTGCTAAGGAAATCAAAATAGACCAAAGCTAAAGGCTGGTATTTTTTTTGGCTTATGTCACCTCATTTATTTTCCTTTCTGTTGAGCTTTGAATGTCAGTCCCTGCTGCTGAACCAGCTCAGCTCTTGCCCACTATTTTGCAGGGTGTTACGGTGTATCATGTATCCAGGGCATGGCATGTGGTGGAAGGTTGGTTCAGGATGAATTCAGATGGCTGATATTTCCACAGACAGCAAGGTCACAATGAGCAGGAAAAGTCATCCCAAACAGATTTCAGAACAGATGCCCAAACTGGCCAGATTAGGCAACTCCTTCCTTATGCAATGGCAGAGTCACTTTATCTGCTTGGAAGTGAACCATCCCTATTATTCCATAGTAGTTACAGTAATAGGATAAACATTGTGGAGTAGAGCTTCTATTAAGCATGAACATGTGTCTCAAAATCTGATCATAAATTTTCTTTCCCTTGGCTACATATATTGAATGCAAAAAATAATGAAGGGAATGCTTTTTTTAGTTTAAAACCAGCTAGAGCCATTTTTATTTTGTCTACAACAAAGAGTTGAGCATATCAATTGTCAAGGTGGAGCTTTCAACAGTGACAACTACTTTAGAACACCTTCATGCCTTGTTTCTGAATTTAAAGAGGTCAATTTTGACATTCTGAGCAGTGTAAAACCATATTTCTTCAGTACAAGGGAACCTGTGGATGGGTCTTTTGAACTTTTGGACAAGATCACCCAAAACTTTCTAACTGTGAACATTCAAATGCTTTTCTACAACATTTCCTTAACAAAGAGTTTGTGGCATTTGTCTATAATGATTTTTTTTTCTGTTTTTTTAATTTTTTTTAAGCATCACCTAATATGCATGTGGTACTATTGAAGATCTAGGAGTAATCTCAGATGGCAATTAGACATTGGTCTTAACAGATTTTGAGTTTGGTGTCTTCCAAAACCTTCTTCTCCAAAGCATCATGAGAGATCAGACATATTTTATACAAGAATCAGTTATTTGACTTTTCCACTTGCAACTAAAAGATTTAGGGTATCATTTTTGTATGGGCTACACCAAAGGCTCAGAAACTAGAAGGCAAATAAAATGGACCTGGAACCTACTCCACCATTAAGGATTGTGAAATCTGCAACTCATTTAAGGATTTAAAATGATCTCATGCTTTTTGGGGCCTGACTCCTCAGAATGCTTGAACTTCCAGATACTGCAGTTTGCTTGCCCTCCTGAAGGCCTTTTTTCAAGAAAGATGAGTCTTGATTTTGTATCAGGGTCTTTTTTTTTTCCCCTTTCTTTAAAAATTACTCAAAGAACATCCCATTTTTCCTTCCAAAAATCTTTTTGAAAATTTAATTAGAGAAAAAACAAAATTTTTCTGCTTATGTTGGCATTGATATTAGACAGGTAAATGCTTTTATTTCTCCCCAAATGTGGGTCCAAAAACTGATCACAGATAGTGACCTGGTGATTAAGCATATTTGTGATTTACTTCAGAAGGGAATTACTGAAAAACAAGCAAACTGTGTGTTTAACTTATGGTCACATCTCCGAGCTGTTTTCCCTACATTGTCTGACCAGCTCTGTGCTGGTTTATGGCACAGCTCATTGCCCTCCAAAGGTGGAATCACCCTGACTTTTGTTGTACCTGTGGAAGAATTTACTGGGTGACTTCAGGTACACAAGTCCCCCCCAAAAAATCCCTTCAAAGAGTAGACATTAACCCATGTGTTAAGATGCCTGGCCTTGCCCATCTGACTCCTGAGATTTTTCAGCTGGTCACTTTTCTCAAAACACATTTCATCCCATTCAGGTGACTTCCTCTGTCTGGCATCCACTGCTCAGCATCTGAGCAGCCAAAACAGATGCCACAACCACGTGCTCAGAGCTGAGATGGACAACCTTACTTCCTAATAAAATAAGTGAATTGTTAAAGGGAACAACCTAGAGTCGTGTTTTGCTGTTCTTTAAATCCTTGTGAAGCAGCAGCATGACAGACAAAGCCAACTCTTTAATTCATTTTCAGAAAGAGAAAAGGGTTAATTTCATGCAGTAATTTTTTTGGAGCTGGTTAGCATGTTTCAAGCATTGCTCTGCACTATTACACAACTGCTTCAGAGGTGACTGAATCGCACTGATGGATGACTTGATATTTTAATATATTGAGTTAAAAAGCTTCCCATTTCTTTTAGCATGAAATATGAGAAGGTAAAGTGGCAGATTTTTCTCTGCTGCTTTATTCAGTAAACTGGTTCAGCAGCAAGGATGTAGGTAAATCAAATATTTCTAACATTGTTTGAGAACATGTCTCCCATTGATTTAAAAAACATCTCTAGGGATAGTTTCTTAAATTAAACTTAACGATAGCATGCATCAGTTAAGATCTATTAGATCCAGGAGATGATAACACTTATTAAAATGATGAGTTTCATGCTTGCACTGTTTATAAAGTTTTAACATAATTTTTCCAATTAACCTGCCCTCCTTAGCAGCACTGAAGCATTTAATAATGAAGATAATGAATGAGAAGTTCCTTTGAAGTAGTCACAGGAATGTTCCTATTAGTTATTCTGACATGTAAATAGCACCTCCTGTTCTTCTTCGCTCTCTGTGTGACCTATAGCTGTGTCTCCTGGAGTGGTGAAAAAGCCATGAGAAGAGACACAAAAAGATTTCAGACAGTCCTCCTTCCTCTTTGTTTGCTGGGAAGGTTCTACCAAGCAACAGGACAAGAGGAAATTGCCTCAAGTTGCACCAGAGGAGGTTTAAATTGGATACGAGGAACAATTTTTTTCACCAAAAGGATGGTTAGGCATTGGAAAAGACTGCTTAGGGCAGTGGTGGAGTCACTGTCCCCAGAGTGATTTAAAAGCCATGTGGATGTGGTTTAATGGTGGCCATGGCAGCTTTGAGAGAACAGTTGGACTGGATGATCTTAGGGGCTTTTCCAACGTAAATAACTCTATAATGACAGGGTATGGAGGCAGGGACAGGGAGGTGGGACATGGTAAAGGTCTGATGCAGGTGTGGAGAAACCAGCAAGACCTATGGAAGAGGAATAGTTCATGAAAGACAAGGAAGAAGGAAGAAAAAGCTATAAAGATAGCAGCAATGAAATTTCCTTTGGGAAAGATGGCATTCCTCATGCTGGCTGACCACAGTTTCTTCTCTCTCCTTCTCTAAAAGGCCAAGTTTAGGCCACAGCTGGGTAACAGGTACAGAGAAGGCAGACTTCACTATAGTTAAGTGTATCACAATTACATCTTAGCAGAATCAGAGCTGTATCTTCAAGCAAAGCAATACCCAAAAAGTTTCTCATCTATTCAGACATGGTGCTAAGGATGGCAATGAACAAAGATGAATCTCAAGGGGAACCAAGACTGCAGGACCTAAAATCAAGTCCTTCTTCAGCTGGACTAGATGATCATTGTAGGTCTCTTCTCTCTTCTCTTCTCTTCTCTTCTCTTCTCTTCTCTTCTCTTCTCTTCTCTTCTCTTCTCTTCTCTTCTCTTCTCTGTAAAATATGTGATTACATTATTAATACTATTGTGTTTATTAATACTATTGTGTATTTTCTTTACAAATAAATACATGGGTGTTCCCCTCTTTAAAATATATATCAGTAAAGGAAAAAAATAGGCAGGATGGCAAAAAATAGTCCAGAGAAGGCAAAGAAGGAGAGGCTGAGCAAAGCAGAGGAAAGCGAAGGAGCAGCAATAGAGCCACACTGAAAATAGGAAGAGATGTTTAGGGTTTAAGAAGATTGGGTTGTCCAGCAAGGCATTTAACATGTTTTAAGAAGGAGAAGGCTTTGTTATTTGCCTGCACCCAGAAATGTGCCTCACACAGGTCATTCATGTATACTCAAGTTAAAAGATTTCAGATTGGAAGAGATGGGAAAAAAAGGCCAGTGTAGCTAAGAAGGAGAAGGAAACTGACACATGGAAAGAGGCAAGAGAGCAGGACTGCGTCAGTTTTGCAGAAAAGGCTTTGAAGAAGTAACATCACAGAGGAGAGAAGAGAATAAGAAGGCAAAATGGGAGAAAAGCTATTTAAACAAACAGACAAAGCTGGCAAAGGATTAACTGCTTACAAAGAAGCAAACAATCATTTTAGGCTAAAAATTAGGTTCTCAGCCACCAAGAAAATGAAATCTGGAACAACATTTCAGTAAGACCACTAGGACACAGCTAAAACTTGGCTGAAGATGGGACCTGATAAAGATATGAAGGCACCATACGTTCTGCTTGCCTGTGTTATAGAGTGAGCAAGATTCTGATCCCAGCAGCCCATTCCAGCTCTATGTTCCTTTTATTTACACTTCTTCTGTCCTGACAGACAAAACAGCAGCTTGTGAATACATATAATTTTATCAAAAGGAACCGAATGCATCAGTCAAAGGAACTAAATGCATGAGTCAAAACTGCCCTGAGGTGGTTTTAACTTGAGCAACTTTTGAAGGGCCGAGCTCTTCTCTTGTGGTTGTGGAATTTTTGCTGACATCCTTAGGAGGCCCAAGTGTGGAGAGATTGCTGAATATGAAGTGGAAATTGGCAGAATGGATCAGAGAGGAGAATATAGCCCTCAGCAAATTGCTTTGCATCTTGCTGGCCTTGGCAAATGCACAGCTTTTCCCAAGTAAGATAAGATGTTTTTTAACCATCTTCTCCAGCAAATAAGGCACAAAGATGGGAAGATGTCTTCAGAGACTTCCTAACTCCTCATTGCTTGCACATATTTGTAGAACATTTTCATTTAAGACAAAACAGAAAGCAAAATAAAAATAGATTCTATTCTTGACTCTGGGTGGCTTTGGGTAAGATATTCAGTGATTTAAGTACTAGAAAGGATAAGCAGGGCCAGTTGTCTGCTAGCCCTGCTGGTCATCAGCTGGGAAGAACTGGTGGTGAACATGGCCAGAGATGAAAGTTGGTACAGCAGTGATTCAGTAAGGCTGCAGGATCTGGAGGAAGGCTGGGGAAGGTGGTCCCAGAGTCAGAACAGTGGGTTTCTGGAGAACAAGCTATGTCAGTAAAAAGTGCTGTACAGGCTCCCCTGCAAGCAGCCAGAGAACAGGGAGCTGCTGTGGGGAGCTGCCATACTTCTAAAGAAAATTCACCAAAGAGCTCTGGAATAAATGTTCTGTGTGTGCAGGAAGAGCAAGAAATTCACCAGAACTGCTTGGCTAATCAAGGAACTTCTTGATGATCTAAAATGCTAGAAGGGAGCACACACAAAGCAAAAATAAGGAAGAGAAACAAAGGAGGAGCATCAAAGCTTTGTTTGTGCTCTTAGGGATGAAAGGAAAAGACCAAAGCCCAGCTGGCACTAAGACAGAGAAGAATAATAGCAGAGAGGAGGGGATCCACAGGTGTGCCAGTGGCAAAAGGAAGTTCAAGGGAAATGCAAGTCCACTGCTGGATGCAGGAGAAAATCTGATTTATTATCAGCAGAGTGGAAAAGGCTGAAGTTCAAAAGGCCTTCTCTATCAGTTTTCAGAAGTCCAGACAGCTCCAAACCTCTGGGTGGGTTGACACAGCTTGGCAGGGAGAGGGGCAGCCAGGAGTGAGGAAGGACCAGACAAGGCACTACTCAGGGGAACTCAATTAAACCCACATGATCAGGTAGAATACCCTTGAAGATACTAAAAGTGTCAGCTGATGTGGCTGGGTGAGGTCTCTATCTTTTATGAACAATTATGGTTACTGAGAGGAGATGTTGCTGGCTGGAAAAGACTAATTTTTTTTTTTCCAATCTTTAAGAAAGGCACTAAGGAGGAGCTGAAGAGCTACTCCCCAGTCAGGGCAGTCTGTAGGTGAATGTGAGCTCTTCTCCCTGGTACAGTGATAGGAGGCCTGGGAATGGTTCATTGCTGCACCAGGGGGGGTTTAGACTGGACACTGGAAAGCACATCTTTTCCAAGAGAGAGGTCAAACACTGGAACAAGCTTCCTGAAGAGGTGGTTGATGACCCAAGTCTGTCAACATTTGGAGAAGGGCATTTAAAGCATGCTTTAATTTTTGGTCAGCCCTGATACAGTCAGGATGGATTAGCTGGATGATTATTGCAAATTCCTTCCAACTTAAATATTCTATTCATTCTATTCTATTCTATTCTATTCTATTCTATTCTATTCTATTCTATTCTCTTTTATTCATCTGCTGAACTAACTTCTGGGACATTATGTGCCGTTTGGGGCTCCTGTTCCAGTTGCACACAAAGAAATTAAATTATAAAGTCTTTAGAGAAAATTACCGACCAGGAGACTTTACAGAGTCAGCTCTTATTTAGAATGGTAAAAAGGAGTCTAAGAGCAATCTAAAACCAACCCATACTGACTTGACAAGTAGCTACAAACAAAAAAGACTGGTGTATTTCTCCATTATCTATAGATACAACAGTCAAGACCATGGATTGAAGCTTGGAAGATCCAGACTGGATGTCAGGAAAAGGTTTTCATTATGAGGTTTTTCAGCACTGGAACTGGGGCTTGTAGACCTCATAGAAGTTCCATCCTCGGAAGATTTAAAGATCTGTTGGACAGAGCTCTGGCTGAACATGGTCTAGTGGTTGTGATAGTTGGTTCAGGTGGACTTCCAGACAACCCTTCTAACTTCTCTGTGATTCTGGGAACCCTCTGTCCCACAGTTTTCATGTCTCTAAAATGGTGAGAAAGATTTTGACCTCATTAGATAGCAGTTAAATAGAAAAAACAAGTGGAAGACCTTAATATTAAAACAACAAACTGCACGTATCAATATAGCTAAATTCAATGCTGCCTTCCAATTCAATATATTCCTTCTTAATTTTTTAAAAATATAATGAGAATGTTTCAGGATGACATTTGGAGACTCAGATTTTGAGGACGAAGAATGTGGTATTCTGGCAATTTCAGCAATTTCAACCCCAGGAAATTTTAAATAGGAATTTTTTCCAAAATTTCAAAATGAGAGCAATGTAAAGAGGTCAATCCTAGGTTTCCTTTGCAGTCAGTATGGAAAAATATTCTACCAGTGTGTGATTCATCTGACCTCTTTTAGGCACCTACTCCAAGCTGAGATGAATCACTTCTAGAGCCCATTGCTTTGCAATCACTATAAAAGGAGTCAAGGGTGACCAGCTCCTGTGGAGAAGCCTGTATTTAAATGCACATATCTTGCCCAAATAGAAGCATTCTAACTCAATAATAATACGTATTTTCAGTTAGGTTAATGCATTCAGCAAAGCAGTGCTGAGTTTTATGGGATATGGTTCCTGATATTTGCATTGAAATCCTCTGAATTCTGGACATTGCAATGTTCCAAAAGTATCAAAGCATGAAATCACTAAGATTTGGAAATGTCTAAGGTAATCACCATTCACACTGAATGCTACCAACTTTTGACCTTACTTTAGCAAAGAATTGGTTTCCAGAGGTCCTTTCCAATTAGAGTATCCATTATTTTGTGATTCTGTGATTAACCTTTCTGAATTTGGTTTGCTTTGTTGGGTTTTGCTTCTACTAGTCATTTAAGCCTCCACAATATCTCAATGCAATGACTTATTCTATGTGATTAGGTTTTATACAAAGCAATCAAAACCTGGGGAAAAAAAAAAAAGTGAAACATTCTCTTTCTTTTAAATCTTCTATCTGATAAATTAATTGGACATTTTCTCTCTCTGCTCACTATCCTGTGCCAAAAATGAGGAGGGTTATACAGAATATATCAATATTGCTGGCACTGACTGTTACCAGGAAAGTTCATTGGGAATAGTTTTTTTAATCAAAAAATATAATATGGTTTTTTAAACTTTTGTTGCACTCTATTCGCAAAAAAAAAAAAAAGGGAAAAAATTTCAAGAAACATAAGAACATTAATAACAATAAGGTAAGAAAAAATAATTCCCCAAAACTGATTTGAATCAACCAGAACTAGTTTATTTCAATTTCACATTTTTTACAGGATAGACCATGGTTTTAATAGATATTTCCAAATGAAACATGGAACTTTGCTTTAAAGGCTTTTGAAACAGGAGGAGCTGGCAATAAGAAACAGAGAATCAACAACTTTTGGAAATTAAAACTTTGTCAAAAGAAAAATATTCTTATAGTAAGGAATTTGCACTGTATAATGAGGGAAAAAAAAGTGTCCAGAAACTGACAGTCAGCAGTAGTTGTTAGGTATAAAAAAATCCAGCACATGTCATTAATAACTTGCTCCCTGCCTTTTTCCATTTCAGATTAGTTCTGTTATGCAGAAAATATATTTTATAAAATATCTTTAAAAAAAAAGATTTCTTTTGGGATCAGAAACGGAGGAAACAAACCCCTAATGAAGCTCTGATTACAGCGAGCAGAGTCTTCAGGAGAAGCAGAGAGCGGCTGAGCAGGGAGCTGCGCTGCAGCCAGCTACCGAGAAACCAAATTAACGCTAATTATATCGGGGCTTGCTGTGGAGCGAGCAGTGTGACTTCACCCTGGGAAGGAGGCAGCGATTTCACTAGGTGGCACAGTTCTGACACATTTACACATCATTAGCCAGAGCTAATGTCACCTCGCAGGGCGCGGGGCCGGGGGAGCGAGGGGGTCTCCGAGCATCACTCAGCGATGTGTGATCTGTGAGTGGAAACTGCTTCCCGGCTCCCGACGGGCACCAGATCCAAGCTGAGCTCTGTCAGCCGGCCTTGAAATTAACAGCAAGGAGTTGAGTGTTTCGCAGAAATGGGGCTTAAATCTCGGCGCAGCTGGGAGAGACAGGGGGGAAAGGGGTGGAGGATTCCGAAAGCGCTTGCTGGCTTTGTGCGTCCCTCGATCGTCATCGTAAAATCATGGAATGGTTTGGATTGGAAGGGAGCTTAAAGATCATTTCATTCCAACCCTCTGCCACAGGCAGGGACATCTTCTACTAGACCAGGCTGCTCCAAGCTTCATCCAGCCTGGCCTTGGACACTTCTGATGATCAGCTTGGGTGAGGTGGCTTTTAGAATCAAAAAATCATTTAGGTTGGAAAAGATCCTTAAGGTCAGTGAGGGCAACCATCCCCCAACACTGCCGAGCCCATCACTAACCCATGTCCCCATGTGCCACACCTACACAGCTTTTTAATCCCTCCAGGAGTATTGAATCCACCACTGACCTGGCAGTCTCTTCCAATGCTAGACAATGCTTCCAGTGGAGGAATTATTCCTAACGTTCAATGTTTCCTGGCAGAACTTGAGGCCATTTTCTCCTGTTCTGTTTCTTGTTTCTTGGGAGAAGGTTGCCATGATACCTTTGCTTAACAGGAGAGGCACCAGTGAATAAAGCAGGGACAAAAAGAAGCAGTTTTGGCCTAGTCAGGAAGTAAAAGACAGTTCAGAAGAGAACCATGGGAATAGCGTAGGATCATAGAATCATATCACAAAATCATAGAATCCCTGCAATTGTTGGACCATGAAAACTTAGAAACATCAATTTCTTTACGTAGCAATAACCAGCCAAAAGATGCACCTGTTCTATTCACCTCGGATCCTCAAACTCATTTGTCAAAGTCAACTTTTACACCTCAATCATCTCATTACAACTAGTGAGATGCCAGCTCCTGCTGCCAACTCCATTTGACCTGATCTGTCAATCTATTGGTCAGTCTTTATGTAAAGGGATGGTATTTCAACATTTTATCAAAGGCTGATGAATGATTAATAGCAGGAATAAGTGTGCTCTGGATGTAAGGCTTCTGAATTATAAATGGTTATAAGTGCAGTAATAGAGGATATTAGAGAGCGTGGTGTGCCTAATATTTACCCACTGGGCATGGCAAAAAATGGGCTAATCTTTATTAAAGATGACCTATTAATTAGCAATGACCATTAACAAAAGATTTGTACCTTCAACTTGAAGGTATTTCTATGTAAATAATGTAGAATTAGGTTCTTCTAGAAACCTCTTACAAAACAAAGTACTGACAGTTGTGGACAGCAATTTTTATTCCCAGCAGCAAGAAAACCATTGTAGAGCTTTGGCTTTCAGTCAAGAATGCCAGCAACAACAGAAACTTTTTATTTTTTATCAAGCTTTATTTTGTTAAATAACTTCTCAGGAGATGACCAGTAGGTTTTAAGGGGCTGGTGCCTCCAAGCTGCCAACTTACATTTAAAGTTCCTCACTAACTAATGCTTTGCCCAAGGCTGTTATCCAATTAACAGGAATTTATACAGAAGGTTTGCTATGCAATGACTCTGCTCGAGGCCATTACATGGTATCCTACGACCTCTAGACCTAAGGGTAGGAATGGATAAAACTTTAGGTTTTGATTCCAAATGTATCACCACGAGTGACCAGTTTAGGGTTTTATATTCCCCATACACTCAGTTGAGATGGTCAGATGCCTCCAAAAGGCAATCCAGAAGGAACATGTGCTGGTGCCAGAGAAGTTAACAGCAGGTTAAGCTGTGTTCTACTCTAAAGGCCAGTTCAGGAATGCGTGTTAGAAGTCACCAACCTTTGTACTCAATACAGAGACATTAATGAGCAAAGCTTGGGTTGGGATTTTGGTGAGGAGAACCCTCTGGTCAACTTCAGATTAACACTACTGCAATTGCATCTCCTGTGAACGTGCTGCAATCTGCAAACCCTGGAATAATTTCTCTAGAGAATAAAATTCACTTATCCTATTGAAATTGGGCCAAAGCATGGCCAAAACATAGTGCATTGTGGATGAAGTTCATCTGCCTACAGCTGAGGGTGTTGCAGACAGAACTCTGCATATCATCTGTGGAGAGGCATAATACTTCTGGAGTATGGTCATCTGTGGAAAAAGGGGTCTTCTGCATAAGAAAGACTTGAGAAGTAGCCACTTGTTTATAAAGATAGTCTGGACAATGAGCTCAAAAGCAGAAGTCTTCTCTAAAGGTAGATGGATGACATTTATAAAGACACAGAGAGATGTGATAATGATCATTCATGTTCTCTTAGATAGTCTCAAGAAAGCAAATAATTTGTGGGGCAGAACTAAAAGATAGTCCCCACCAGCTGAATGCTCTAACTGTGGCCTCATGTGTGGGTTGGGGCTGTCAGCCACAATTCCCTCAGGTGGCCTCAATAACCTCCACAGGTTCATATCTCAGTGCTGCTAATTCAGAGTTGGACACTGAATGGGGAATATCTGGGTGTTTTTTAGCTCTAGGAAATGCATAATCATTTGATCAAATCATGGCTCAGGAACTGAGCTTGGAAAGAGAAATCTCAGAATTAATGCCCATCCTAAACCTCAGAAAGATTTTTTAATGAGAATTCACTATTAAGATTTAAATGTGTGCTTTGTGCACATGACACTTGCCACTAACTACATGTGTATGTGTTTGCTCACATGTGTGCAGGTATGCATCTATGTATC
>WEZZ01037284.1:23679-49298 GCA_013400585.1 Chloropsis cyanopogon
ATTTTCAGATGACACAGCCTTAGATAAACAGCAAGGTTTCCCTTCCAAGGCAAGACATTGTTTATGGAAAGACACAGATGTTCACAGAGCTCTGTGGCGCTGTATTGTGTCAAGCAGTGTTCAGAGCTCAGGAGAGCTTCTGTTGTTTCACATTTACTAAATAGTTAGCTTCTGTGAAATCTCCTGTTTCCTTCTTCCCTACTAGGCTTCTCACATTTGAGTGGTCTTTCCCCCACCACATGTATTCTTCCTACAATGAGCACTACCACATATGTAGATAAGACAAGACAGAATAGGAATTTAAACATTTAGATTAGCGTTTTTTACCTTAAATGAAATTTAATCATAGAATATGTGTTTCCCTTCTGTGTTTTGTTGTTTTTGTTTTTTTTTTTTTTTTCTAATTTCTNTATTCTACTCTCTTTTTTTTTTTTTTTTTTTTTTTTCCTAATTTCTGCTGTTTTTATCTAAGGTTGTTCATTTACAGAGCTACCACATTTCTGTGACTGGTACCTCTGACAGCACCTAACTGATCCAGCAAAACAGGGTTCCTTGGAGCAGGTTGCTCAGGACCATAACAAGTCAGGATTTGCATATCTTCAGGAATGAAGTCTCCAGACCCTCTCTGACCAACCTGCTCAACTGTTTGACCACCCCCACAGCAAAAGTGTGGCATTTTTTTAATGTTTAAGTAGTATTCATTGTGATTCTATTTGTGCTATTTGCTGTTTATCTGCTCCCTGGGTACCCTTAAGAAAAATCTTCCTTAGTCTTCTTTACTCCCATCTGGTTTATATACACTTGTATAATCCTCCCCTCATACTCACCCTCCCTCACCTTCTTCAGCAGAACAATTCCAGCTCTCTGAGAATCTCCTGACAGACAAGGTAGCTCAGTTATTGCACAAGAATATATATAATTCTGAATTATATTAACCCAAAGCATATTAACTTAATTTTTCTTATTATAAATGATGTGAAGGGGCACCAGAATAAGCCAAAATCAGGTGAAAGAGTGATGGGATAAGGTATATGAATGTCAATTCAGATTATTTTGGATTAAGGCTCCTTCATCTGTTTAAATAAAACTGGTGCCATTTCTGAAATTTGAATTGGTCTCAGTTTTCTTGGAAAATGGTTTTCTGTATTTTGTTGCCTTCTATCTATTTTTGTCTACTACAACCCAGTGTTTGGCATTTGTATGATCTTTAATCCTTTAATCATGGCTTCATTGTGACACTCTCAGAGACCTAGAGATGGGGGCTTCATTTCTTTGTTCCTCACATGCTCCTTGCATACCTTTGATAACTGAAAGGAAAATGCCATCACTTAGAATCACTTTTGTTTCACTTAAAGAAGATGAAAACTAACAGCCTATCTTTTAAGAAGATAAAATTAGGCATTTTTCTCTATTTCTCTATGCATTGTTATGAAAACAGACTCAAGGACATACATACACTCCAGTCAGCAGCTGCTGTGTAAATTTGTTCCAAATATTTTGTTCATTCTGTGGATTCCAGAAGGGAACAACTGATTGGAGATGCCAGCCTGAAACTGTGGTCATTGAATAGCAGCATCTTAACCAAGGCAGTTATAGAAACAACCTTAGCAGATCACACAGAAGTGCATCTCTCCAGTAAGAGCACTGGGAGGGGAAATAGATGTCTATCCCTCTCCCTCTCATGATCACTGTGGGCTAACCCACAAAATACATATGCCATGATCCCAAGCAGAAATTTTTGTCCTGCTTCTTACCCATTTTCTCTCCTTTGACTTGTTCTCTTACACAGAAGAGGTGTCTCCAGGGACACACAGAAGCAATTTCACCTGGTCCACAGTGCTGCAGATGGACTGGTAGACAGAGCTGCCTGGACATCTGCCCACCCAGTCTCTTGGTGTCACTTCTGGACCTGCTCAGGCTGAGCGCTCACTGAGGTACAGAGGAGAGTGAGAAACCTAAGAAACAAATGTCTGTGCACTGCAGGCACTTCAGGACAGCAGCACCATACTACCACTGTCCCAGCTTTGGCATGCAGACACCATTGTCTCAGCCAGAAGGCTGTATTTAATGGAAAATAAAACATCTTCAGGGCCATTGTTCCCAATTGCAGTTCCTGTCATGTTATTACTTGAATTTGTTTTGCAATTAACCAGGTGATTTGATATTGTAGCTTATTCTGTTTTAAAAATGTCTGCTCTTATTTTTCTCTCTTTACTAAATGTGTGAACAAACTGCTGTGATACCAATATCTGTATAAAAAACAGTAATGAGATTTAGATCCCCATCAATTTTTTTTTCCATCCACATAAAAAAAGGTGAAAAAGTACCTGAGTTTTTCAAAGTTTAAACAGTGGACAGAAGGTGGTCTATTGTGAAAAGGTTTCAGTGGAAGGACCTTACATATCCTTTTTTTTGCTAAATGATTACTGTTTTTATTTTCCAAATGTATTTCCATTACAAAGGAAAATAACTTCTAATTCTTAGGTGAGTTAGGTCAGCCTTGGGTATTATTTGGTACCTTAGATTCATGTAATGTAATGCATGCATACACATACATTTGCACTCCTGTATGTGTTGGTTGTGGGGAACACTTTGCTATGTTTGTTTCAGTGAAAGGAAGGCAAGTTGTCAGCAGAAAAAAATACAGCCTTTCAGCTAAAAAATAAAATGTGTGGAGTTCCATGGATTTCAACTAAGGAGCTGGCCAAGGTGTGTTCATAATCTCTAGATCAATCTGCCTGGTATGAGCTTGCTCTGTATGAGTAAGAATAAAACTACGTAGTCTTCAGAAGCTAGAGGTATGTGATAGGCTTGCAACAGATAAAAGCCTGTGATCAGATGGATGTGAACTTCATCTTAGTGTACTGTGATTTGGTTTGTGACATGTGCAGCATCAGTCCTCTGAGAGTGGCTTGGGGAAAAGATAGCCTCTGCTATATGACTGGATGGCAAAACCTTTTCGTAGTTACAATCAAGAAGCAATTATTTTGTAGGAGGGTAAACAGGATAAACAGTCTGTGAATCAACAACTGCAACATCATTTCTTATTTCACCACTGGAGATACACAGCAGAGCCTAAAATACATCTGCCACTCACTTTTAAAGCAGTTCTAGTTGAGGCTGAACCAGAAGAGTTTTGTTCTGGCTTCACCAGAGCTAATGTTGCAACTCTTATCTCTAAAGAGCTCAGACCCTTGTGTCCTGACAGAAGCTTCCATCCTGCTGCTTTCCAGCTTGCCTCCACCTCTCTCAAACCTTAGGGCCAATACTTCTATGGACTCCAGGAATTTCTGTGCAATTTGTTTTGTGAAAAATCCAGTTTCCACCAAGTTCAGCTTTTTCAAACTATGCTCCACGAAGAAGCGTTTTCTGTGACCATTTGGCACCCAGTGCTGAAGAACTGTTGTTGTGCTATTTCCCTCATCTGCAGTACTTGTGACCTCTGTGAGGACCACAGGATTACCTGCAAGTCTGTGCAAAAGGACTGAGCCTTGCTGACAGCAGGTTCAAGTGCCAGTCTTGACGAACACTTAAAGCTGACCTATTCACTTGGCTACTTGGGCCTGCACCACCTGTTGATCTATCATCTATTTCAGCCGACTGAAAATCTCTTTGGTGTGTTTCTTTATGCTTTGTATTTGTTGAGGATCAGCTTGAACCATTTTGCTTTGACTGCACGGACAAATGCTTTGGTATGAGTCATCTGGCACTTTTACACATTTTAGTAATAGTGCTATAGGAGTGTGCAACCCTTTATCTGCTGCCAGTAGATCTCTCCTAATGTTTTCTGCTTCTTTTACTTTATATTGCTTTGAACTTACTCTAGTTTTCACTTCTGCTTTATATTCTTTACCAGGAACTGCCCTTTTCTTACAGGTAATGCACATTGATAATAACCTTTCCACCATCTACATATTTCCCCATTTTTTGCTCACTTGGATTTTTTGACTACTTTGGCCTATGAGATTGTAGCATTTATAGAAGGGGGTGGGAGCTGGAGCAGGTGCTGTAAGCCTGCTGTAACTTTCTATTACAATGGAGGTTAAACTAGGTGAACTAATGGTCTTTCCTAGCCTGAACATGTGTCAAGAAAGCTTGGGGTGGGAGAGGAATTCAGAAACAACACGCTATAGATCATCTGGCATGTTTTCACTAACTTCTCTTGAGCTAAAAAAATTATACAAGATGATTATGGGCCCTAGATGCTTCATTTTGTGAAGTGCATTTCTGAGTAGGTGTTTGATGCCAACACAGTGAAGCATCTTCTTAAGGAATGATTATCCCTGAGATAAGTCTGAGGCAAATTGAGGAAAACAGTGGGACTATTTTTCAGAGTAACAGAAGTAACAATACCTTGTTTTTTCATGCAGTAATGGATGTTGTATGCTCAGTTAATATTCAGTAATTCATGTTCTGATTACTGCATTTAATAATTCTAGAAAAACCCTAATATATTTTGTCCATTAGAAAAGCATTTAACAAATGAGCGTCTAGTAATTATCACTAGAATTCCTACTTTATGCTTGTAATTGGTAATTCCTATTACAAGCATTACCTGCTTGTAATACCTAGTAGGTTATAATCCTTTTTGAAATTAAATTTAAAACTGCACAAGAAAAGCTGTTTGGATATGTGTTGGGAATCAGTTCAGGTTTGGTCTAGA
This sequence comes from Chloropsis cyanopogon, assembly GCA_013400585.1. Lineage (NCBI taxonomy): Eukaryota > Metazoa > Chordata > Aves > Passeriformes > Irenidae > Chloropsis > Chloropsis cyanopogon. The sequence continues at coordinate 28,343 of WEZZ01037284.1, forward strand.
TACATTTCTGTTGTCTTAGATCATGATTTTCTGAGCAAAACGTTATCTGCTGCAGAGCACAGGAGTGCGGATGGCAGTGGTGGTGATCCATCCAGCTCATCAAACATGTTTCCAAACCTGATGTTGAGGAGCACATTGAGTGAGGTAGCTCGGGGTGCAGCTGCAGTGGGAGCTGCAGGCTGAGCTCAGGCTGGGGCAGCCCAGGACAGAGGCCCTGAAGAGCCGGCCCTGGGCACAACAAGGCCCGGGGCCCTGTGGCCCAGCCAGGGGACCGGGCACTGAGACACGGCAGGAGCCGACCATCCCAGGCCTTCCCAGCTTACACTGGGGAGGGGGTAAAAGCCCAGGGGCTCCTTTGTTCTGGGCCCCTCCTCAGAGTCACAGCTCGAGCTGTTAGTTTGTTACTGCACCGGGATTAAATTATTTTAATGGTTGGGATGCCTGAGACTGCTCTGGAAAACCTGGGGTCCCCCAGTAAGGAAAGCTGTTCTGACTGGGGGAACCTGGGGCTGTAGCTGGGAAGGGGCCTCAGTCCCAGCTCAGGTGGTGCAGGAGTCACTGCCAGAGGGGCTCCTGGATGGCTGAGCAGCGAAGTTTCCTAAACACTGGACATTGTCAGCTGCGCCAGAAGAGTGTAAAAACAAATGTTAAACTCCATGAAAAATGTTCATTTTCATCAAACCTGATTTGATTATGTACAAAAGGATGACAGTTTGACCCTGAGTGCTCCTACAGCATAAAGAGATTTATGCCTTTGAGTGCTGCAAAGCTTCTGACCTCAGGAACATTTCTTGGCAATGAGTTTCACAAGGTAATTGTGCACTAAAAAAATGCATTTCCTTCCATTGATATGAAAAGTGTTGTCTGTCATTTGTATAGGCTACTTTTTTTCCTTTTCTTTTTTGATATTACTGGTGAAGATGTTGGTAGTTCAAATTCTTTTCTCTGTCTGATGCCTGCCCGGCCCACCAAATAGCTTTTAGGGGTCTTCTGAGGGTGGGGAGTAATTGGGCACTATTAGCCAGTTGAATCTTAGCTGTCTTTTATGTGTGTTGAGTCATTATAGAATTGATTTACTCTAGAAGGTCTTTATATCTTATATGCAGAGTCTGCTTGTGTACCTAAAACAAACTGACCCAAGAGATGGTGGTAATAAGCCCTCAGACGGGAAAAAAATACTGGAAGAAAATATTTATCTGAAACAAGTTCTCGTTGCTGTATCTGTTGAAATAAAATGCAAAGTTACCCGAAATGACATTTGGTAAAAAAACACTTCAAAATCTGAAGTAACTTGAGAGGCACTTTCATTGAAAGAATATGCAGTATTTTCCAACCCGTATTCAAGCAATTAGAGTGCCTTGGTAAGCAGATTCCTCTTGACATTTCCTGTTAAACCTGTGCCATCCATGACAACCATACTATTGTTGCTGCACTTTGACTCTCTTCAATGTGATTCTGTAATTCTACACTTTTTTCTTTTTAATTAGAGAAGCTAGAAGTAACAGCATGTGTGCCTTTGGTGTATTATAGCTACTAAATAACTGTGCCTGTAAGTTGGCTATATTTTGCTTGCAAAGTATCTCTGAATCATTCAATTGATTCAGAAGAGGGAGGTAATTCTTTATTAAGCCCTTTCACCCCTTCTATTTGTCACAGATATTTGGGAGTACTTTTGATAGCAACATTAACACTTCCATTACAAGTTTTTTGCCTTTACCATGTGCAGAAAAGTGCCAAGACCATGCCTGAATAAGACCATCAGTGTTAAACTTTCTGCAAACCAGAAGGTTCCTTCAGGTACAAGTATTTTACTCATAATGGGTGTAGAGGAGTTGAGTCAACTATTGGTGTTCTGAAGTCTAGAAGTAGGTACTGTTTTGTGCTTTGTTCTGACTGTTACTAATTAAATAGTATTATTCAAATTGCACCACATGGGAAAAACTGGTAACAAACATAGAAGTGATTCATTCAGTGTTGGTTCTGTATGGACAGATTTCTTTTACGGGCCATGTAGATTCTCAGTAGGTTCAAAAAATTTGCATTTCAGTCAGGGTTTATTGTCCTCCCTGCCTATTTTCACAGCTGCTGTTCAGCTGTGCTGATGGGTAACAATGAAGAGTATGTAAAAATTCTAAGGCCAAATGCTCTGAAATGATTTTATCACCTAATTATCAAATAGTTTCATTCAGAATTCTTATATGAAAGCTCTAATTGCTCAGAGTTCTGACATCATATTTGGTCACCAAAAGTTATCACTGAAAATGTAACTGGTCCAGAGTTATGTGCATTTCTCATGGCAGTGTTTATCATACAGTTACTCATACCATCTCCAATACATCATTACTAGAACAATGTCTAAACCCCCTGATTTAAAATTTAATACCTGCAATAAATCTGAAACTATATCTACATGGAACTCTGTTTAAAGCTATCACCAGTAAAAGATTCCTGATTTGATATCACAGAGACAACAAATGCTGAAAAAAAAATAATAAAGGAGTTTTTAATCTTTTATTGTATTTACTTTAAATTAGCTGATGCAGTCTACATTCTGATTTCTGAAAGTGCTTTACGACTAGAACTTGGGAGGATATTTATGCTGTAATAATTATTGACAACTGAGATATATATAGCCCTCATGTACTCTAATCTCCATGCCAAACAAACTGAATGATGAGGATATACTGACATATTTGTTATTAAAAATAGAATGTCCTGTGAGTAGTTATTGAATAAAGATTTGTACATACCTCTTTTGTTATGATGATTCTACAGTTTTCTTAAATTGTCTTTAAAAAAATATCACCTTGTTCTATTATCATTGTGAAGTATTGAACGGTCAGTGTATAGCATCATGAATGAATCGGTTTATAAATATGAACATTGCACACAGGAGCTCTATAAACTGTTCAGCCAGGTAACAGCTGTTTATAACTTGCTGTATTTAGTATGTATTGCTTTTAAAAGCCTAAGTTGTTACTTATTTCTTTAAAAATTGCTTGTTTACTTGGAGAAAAATGTTCTGTTTTGAGCATTGTTAGCTGAGAAATCCTTCACACTGGTTTTAGATACTGTCTGTAAACTGCCAGCATGACATGATTTTCTTAGAGTTGGTCACATCATGCAGTTGTGACAGAGGATGATTTTCTCCAGCGCATCTCATGCATTATGAGTTTGGTGAAAGTATTATTAGGAGGAGTATTTTTCTACTGGGAGAGTATATTTCTATTAGGGGAATATATTTCTACTCTTACAGTAAAAGTGTAAGACACAGTTTTATTTGTAAACAACTGAAGTGTAGTATCTGCAGAACACCACACAAAAGTATAATCACTGTCAAAATGACAAGACAACATCACAGAAATCGACTGCTGCAATTGACAGAGGTGACAATCAGGCTCTGAAACAGTTTTGTTCTGATTGCATATTCATGATTCCTCTCTATAATATGTTGCAGTTACCGTGTGAGTTGTTCTAAGCAGATGTTTTGACGTGGCTAGACTGACACCTTGTACTTTGAGACCTGCAAGCCTAATCTTTCACGCAGTTCCTATCACCTTTTTTCCCAGTGTCTAAATCTTGACTTGCAGGCTTAGTTATGGGACACATCCAAGAGCACATGCACGCAGGAGTACAGCAAAGTGTCACTCCCATGTTGCTGCCCTAGTGATGGTGCTGTACTGGAACAGCACTAACCTGGTCTGACACCCTGCAGCCAACCCAACAAGGAGCTGTCAGTAACTGCTGAACACTCAGCAGCAGTAGCTGAGAAACGTGCTTTCATACACACCCATGAGCAAATAATTTGCCTGAATTTCTCTCTGGCCTTGGGTAGCTCTTTGTAAGACGACTCTCTTGTTTGCTGTTTATTTGACTCATTTGGCTTTTAGGAAGTCTCTTCTAACATGCTGTGCCATATCAATGACAGCTGCTGGTGAGTGAATGATAAAGCTGCAGGAACTTGTAGAAATAAACTGCTGCATTTGCCTCTTGGATAAGCAGAAGGCAATGTTCTCTCTTCTTTTATGATTTTCATTCAAATTTAGAGAAAAATTTGGACGGAACAAAGGAAAGACATTTTCTGTTCCTATTTTTTTTCTTTCATTGTTTGTTTTTCAGACAAAGTCAAAAGAGTTTGGCAATTTTCCAAATAAATGATGTTTTTTTGAAATTTTTTTTCTTTTCCCAGGAAGCAACAGTTTATCAAAAACTGAAGTTCTATATAACTACATTCCTGAAGATTTTCCAGCTTGTATCAATACATAGTCAGTGGTCCAAAAAGGAAATGAGTATAAGGGGAATTTATGAAACATGCAAAAAGATGAGTGAATTGCACTTTTATTGCACATTAATTCCCTCTTTTATCTCATCCGCCTGTTAATTGTACACAGAAAATTTCTGGCTTGATCTCAATGCAAAGTAGAAAAGGTGGCTTTTATAATTAAAAATATCTTGTGCAATTAGGAACTACTAATTCTTATCCATCTCCATTCATGAACAAAGGAAATATATACTGTAGGGTGTAATTCAAGACCCAAAGGCATGGAAGGGATCCCAAATTTACTGTTGCTTTGTCCAATTGTTGCCTTACATCTGACCTTCGTCAAATCACAGTCTTTCCACTATTTTCCTGGGTGCTGCTGCCAATGTTTTCATGGCAGAAAATACAGAAATCTTATGTTGGCCAATCTTTCTCTCCATGCAATTCACATCTAAAGGCCATCATGCACCATAGTCATTTGGATTTGAGTATTTTTTGGGTTAAATATTCTTCTGAGTGAAAGAAGAGGAGTGCATCTCTCTGCAAAGTTGAGAAAAGCTGAGTTTTATGCCTGAGGAACAGTGACCAGGATAATAGGCCAATTTCCTTCTGCTCTTTTGTGCATCCAGTATAAACATGTCCGTATCCGTTGGACATTGAGGATGAGTAAGTTGCACGAGGGGAGGACCTGCTGTACCCAAAAGATTAGAGCAATACGTCCTGGTATTTTGAAAAAGCCAGTCAACAGCAAACATAGGCTTTTCAGACCAGGTCACCTGGATTTAAAGTATTTGAAGCGAGTCAACCAGACAGAGAACATTGCTGAGTCTGGTCCTTTAATGGGGAATAATTCACATAGCAGCACCTTAGACTGTTGTCAACATTTCTGCAGTGCCCAATCAACCTGGAGCAGCAGCTGCAAGAGTATTCAGCCTACCAGAAAGCGCATTTTGGTGTCTACCTAAATGGGAGACTGCATTTAAAAACTTGGGTGGAACTACAAAAATCTGCTCCCTTCACAATGCAGCATGCAACCTTTCAAGTGTCTCCATGTCCTCCCTACTCCTAGACCTACCAGCTGAATAGAAAGAGTGCAATCACCTAAGATGGCAGGGCTGATCAAGCCTTGCTGTTGTCAGAGGGCAGGCACAAATTCCTTCTCTGTCTGCCTACCCCCTGCAGAGACCTACCTCCTCTTTTGCAGCTGCTGTGAGTGCTCAGTGAGCTCCAGGTCCTGCACTGACATCTCTCTTGCTCACACAAACCAGAGTGATGCTGTGCCATAGCCTGCTGCCATGGGTCTTCCATCAGTTGAGGGGGCAGACAGTCCTTTATGGTCCCACTGCTGGCCTTGTTAAAAACATAAGGATGTTCTCTTTCCCCTAGATGCATGGTCCAGAAAATTCTTGTGATCACGCAAATTTTGGAAGAGATGTCAAAAAGTAAGATAATTTTTGTAAGGTGATGACATATTTTTGCAACTCTACTGCTTTTTAAGATGTCACACATTGAAATGAAACCTTATACATCTTCTAATTATATCTGTAAAGTGTGTTCTGTTAATGTTAATACCTTTATCAATTTTTAGCATAGGCTGGTGCTTTTTTGAACACAACAACAACAAACATGATAACATGCAGTTTGTTAAAGCCCAAAGTGTTTTATAGAAATTTTCTCCTAAAAAAAAGAAATTAAAGTCTTAGAGCAGATTTTCAATTTTCTTATGTCAAGGCATTTCATAAACGTCAAAACAGCTTTTCTTCAATTTATAGAGTACATTAATGTGCTATATGTGTATAGAAATTATGTTGCCAGATGCTTAATGTAACAGCCTTTGAGTTTTATAATAAAAGGAGAACAAAATGTTTTAATGATGTTGGCAAATACTTAGATATTATTGAAATTAGTACTTTTGGCTATTAATTTCATGGTAAATTTTTTATTTCATGGTAAATATACGACTTTTGTGACTTTTGACGTGGATATGAAGTAATATATTTCTGCTAAGTGCTAGGAATGTCTTCAGAACACAAATTGTGTTTAATGAGTTTTCTTCACCTTTTTGTGAAGAAGTAGCAATACGCATCTTCCCACAAGATGGCAGAGGCGAGTTGTGAAATTTATGACCAAAGATGCATGGAGACAAGTGAAAATCTGAAAATAGAAGATACAAGCTTGATAAACCAACAAGAATAAAGATATTACGAAGCCACAGAGAAAACTCCAGATTTAATTCGCTTTTTTTTTGACCAGAGTAGCATGTAACAGAAATCATATATTACAGCTTTCTGATAGCAAGCCAAAATTGGCTACAAGTTCTAATTACAGTTATCTAAGATCTTATTTTTCTTTTAAATGAAGTGGTTTTGGGTACAGATTTCATTCTCAAATACATATTTTTATATTCATATGGCTGAAAAATGTCATATATTGTAAGCTGTTAACTGTGTAGTTAGAACCCACAAATTATTTTACCTTAAAAAATAAAAAGAAGAAAATGTATTTGAAAAGACAATAAAGGAGTTTCATTACATGTGTAGTGATAAACACATATAAAAAGAATTGTATTTTATTAATAATATTAATTAATATTATGTCAGATCTTGTTCTAAATCTCATTCAAATTGACATTAACACCCCTATACGTAATGAAATACTGCATAGCAGAGTTGCCACAAATATACAATAAAGTCCTTGTTCAATCATGAGAGAAACATTCATCATCAGTGAGCATACAGTGATCTTCCCTCTTCCTAACTGAGAAATAGAAACACATTTTTCACACTAGTTTCATAAAAATCCTGCAATTCTTTTTATTATGATCTAATTTGAGCTTGGCAAGAAAGTGAGTGGAGTACGAAAGCCAAAACAGCAAATTCCAAGCCTGAAGTAAAAGCTGGTGTTTTTTCCCTGTTTTGTATGGAGCACCCTGGACTGTGTCTCTGTCTCTCTATGCATGTATGTGTGTGTGCACACCTTCCCCAACCCCCCTATTTCCAGCTTTTCCAGCACTATTTCCCAAAAGGATGTTGGGAAAAAACACCTATATCCCTAATTATGAATACTACTTTACCATGCTAGTGCAAAGAATGACCATTTTCTGAAGATGTTGGTGCAGGGCAAGTCTCCACGTGGTGCAAACCCTCAGTGGTGCAAACACAGGAGACGAGGCCAGGAGCTGTCCACTTGAGTTCGGCCCTTCCTAAGCCACAACTCTCTGTGAGGGATATCTACTCAAGGAAATATCTACTCTCTCTCTTCCTGTGAGATTTGCATGAGGAAATGATTCATCCAAATGGATTCCAGCTGAAGTTAAGAACGGCCCTTCAGAAAGCATGTGCTTGCATCCAGCACATTCACTTGCTGATAAAGGGCCACACTTGGATACCTGTGTCTTTCCAAAACACGAGGAGGGCAGCTGAGGATGTCTGCTCCACAGGAATTCTGGCTGAGACAGACTCTTGGTCTTTTCTGCTGACATTGTCAAGTCAGGTCAAGTCCCTACTTTGCAGCTTTCAGATGGGTTCCCAGCAAGGTGATATCACCTTTCACAAGCAAGGATAGTTGTCACACAGCCTACATAGGCTGTGACAGTCCCAAACCCAGGAGTGCAGCAGACTTAGGAGGAATGAACTGACTGCCTCAGCTGCTCTAGGGGGAGCAAGAAGCAGCACGGTAGGCTGAAGGGGACAGGAAGATCTTGCCCTGAGTCTTTCTAGGAACTTAAGTTTCCTTGTCTGTCCCTCAGTTGCTGTTACTCTGTTGTGTCTTTGAGTGTACTGTGATTTACAGAAATGCATGTTTTTATGTCAAAAAGACTGTGTAAGTCATCTCTCTATTGTTGAACAAATATGGATGTTGCTTCCCTAAGGCCTTGGAAAAGAAATTCCAGTGGGAAGGATGTTCCACAAGTCACTCAAAAAGTTTCCACCTTAGGTGTTTGAGAGCTTTAGCTACCCTTTAGCATAGCTTTCCTTAACAATTATCATTTATGTTCATAATTTGGAATTTGGTTTGGAGTTTTTTTCACCTTTGACCAAATTCTAATCTGCTTTGCAATTGCTATGTCGATTGGTGGCTTTGAAAGCTGATTTTTATTTCCTGTAGTTTCTTTATCTTGATTACAATAGCTTCTTTCTTCTTCATGATATTTTATGGCTTTCCTGCTTTATGCAAATTTTTGTTATCTCCATTTGCTAAGAGGTAGATTCCACCTCTGCTGAAATCACCAAGGGCTACACTATTCTCATGAATGAAAGTTAAATAAAGTTATGAATGCTTTAAAGCTAATTGATGCATCATGCAACTATTAAACTGGCAAATACAAATAAGGTGCAGGCTTTATCCTGGTGTCTTCATATCTTTTAGTTTTAACTAAAAGTTAAAACTAAAGTTTTATTGAACTTAAAATAAAACTTTAGTTTTATTGAACAAAAGTGACTGTCAGGTATTTTTATGTTTTCAAAAAACTTGTTGCAACATAGACTGAGATGATTTTGTTTGCTCAACTGAAAACTTACTTTATAGATATGTTTTTTGACTAACTACAGTTTCAGGTTGCCACTGCTGTTTGGATGTCCCAAAGAAGAATGAGAAGAGTCCAATTCCCACAACACCACCATAGTATGTACAAATCATTTTCACAGAAGTAAATTTCAACATGGCTCCTGAAATCAATTGTCTGCAAGAACAAGCTGAAATTAAAAATAATTTGCTTAAAATTTGTTTTCAGTTTGCTTCTGTTGTATCAGAAACATCTTTTTGATGTAGCATTAATCTTACCTAAATACAGGCTTCCAAATGGAAACCATAATTGCTCAATAACAAATAAGACATGTTCTTACCTTTTTCAAGTGTTCTCTAGAATGCCCTGAAGAGTTTGAAAGTTTTACCTCTGTTTTGAGTTGATTTAAACTCTTTTGAGTGCATTGTCACAGAAGGAAAATGAGCTCATAAAAAAGTCACTATAAAGTTTCATTTGGAAACTGATCTTTAAAAAAATCTGTATTCCTGACAAACTTGATACCATTACCACTTTTAGAAAGCACAATCAAAGGATGTAGGAATACGAATGACTGTTGTGTTTTTTAATTTTTCTAATTGTGAAAAGAAAGTGTAGCTCACATATGGAGTTTCAGGTCGTTTGCACTGTCTCAGAAGCATGTGGTGGCTTGTAGTTAAGCACGACAGAGCAAATGGAATTGGCATGTTCTTCTTTCAAATTCCTGGTGAGAAAGCTGGATTACAAATTGAGGGGAATGGTTATTAAATAGATGATATAACAAATTATTACTTTTTAAATTCTCACATGCTCAAACAAGACCAGATATTGCTTAGCTTTCCACATTTTTTACACACTGGAGAATAATATTGTCTTGTATCTATTACTCTGTAAAATCCCAAAAAAACAATATGCAAAAGTGTCAATAATTCATGTTTTTATATAACTTGGTTTTGGAAAGAAGAAGGCTGAATCTAGGATGCAAGTCAGGTTCATACTGTAAAGAAAATAAATTCATTTAAGGTAGCTTCCTATTTTGAAAGTGAAATAAAATACAATGTTTCTTAGGCATTTTATTCATCTCAGCATCTCTTAGTTTGGGCCGTTTACACGTAACATTAGGATATTTCATAATATCTGGCTCCAAAAAGACCTTGAAACTGGAAAGTGAAACATTTACATTTCACCAGAAACAAGGGTTCTGAGATTGTTGGTTTATCAACTATTCTGTTGATAGTAGGTCAGAAAAAGATCTGATCCGTTCTTCCCGCTTTTTTCATATACTAATTGGAAAAGAATAAAAGTTTTTTTTTTTACATAACGCTACAGGCAGCTCTCTGAACACAAAGGAGGAATCAGCACTTTGTCATTATTTTCTAAATTAGAAGTTTTACAAATAGTGCAAACTAAAGAAGGCAGAAGAAAGACTGAAGTTCATATTACAGTGGATTCAACAGCTCTGTTTGACTTTTAGTTTACAGCTGAAGTAAAATGTTTTCTCTCTCCTTCAGGTACCCTCAGAATTTCAGTCTGACTTTGATTATATATGAGGCTTTTCCAAGATCTATCTTCCTCTGATTGAGAGGCTCCACATTTTTATTTATTGCTTACAAGTTGAAGAAATTCACTTGTGTATGTAAAAACTTCATGAGGTTCTGTAAAAAGACAGCAAAATTACTTTGCTGCCTCCAGAAGAGCTTATTGCCCTCTCTGAGAAATGCTGCATGGAATACACTTTTTAAAAAATTGAAATAAAATGTATAATTAAAATTCAGGGATAATTTCACCTTTTTGCTTGGTTATTTTGAGCAAAGTATTTCCATTTATAAAACAGTTTTGCTATCAAATTAGGATACTCTGAAAAAGCCAAGGAAAAATGCCAAACCACTTGCATTTAAATACTACAAGTCCATTTTTATATCTGCCAAGTTTTGCTGGGCTTCACACCAAAATTATGTGAAACTACAAATTTCTTACTGGGCCACTCTGGCTCTCCAAGGATTAATTTAGAAAAGAAGTGTAATAGCCCACATGTGTGTATTCTCTACCAAGATTCTTTCTTTAAAGTTTTGTTTTAACAGCTTTTTAAGCTGTTTTCTATCTCTCTAGAGTTTCAGAGAATAAAACTTTTTAGCCAAAAGTTTTATATCTTGCAGTGAGCACCTGACCATGAAATCCTCGTAAGTTTTAATCAATGCAATAGTATCAGCTCTCTTTCACTTGTGACAATGAATTTTACCACAATGCTATCAATGTACAGCTCATGCAAAAACCCCTCATATGATTAATTTTTTGACAATTGTCCTTTCCTTGCCTTCTTGACAGAGCAATTCAGTACTTCCCTTACTAATTATGACACTTTAGCACTTCAGAAAACACTTTTCGCCTTCAAGGGTTTCTTCAATCATTGAGTGATATTTGTTACGTGTTAAAACATTGACATGGGCCAGGCAGAGAAAGAGTAGACTCTTTGTAGGAGCAGGCAAAGGAGTGGAAAGGTTTGGGACTTGGTTCTGTTTGAAGTTCTCCTCACACAGCCTTTTCTACAGCCAGGCATGTTTCCATAGCCAGTAATTTCACCCTGGCTTAGCCCCCAGCTGCCTGCCACAAGGTTCTGCAGAAAATAAAGCAAGACCCAAACCCCAGCCTGGACCCCACCACCTGCTTTCCTGGTGCACGAGGGCTGGCAGATCCCCCCTCGCTGCATCCTGGCCGACAAACTGAGCACCCTAACCACTGCTCCACCACACCCTGTGGCATTGACACCCCTCCTGCTGGGCTCCCTTTTGCAAAACAGAGACAGGCAGTACTCCAGCAAACACATGGAAGTAGTGCTCCTCCTTCGAACAAGTGGGGTCCCTGCAGCCCTTCTCAGCTCCTGCAGAGGGTGGTGGCTTCTTTATGTAGTCTTTGAATCCCCCGAGTTACATGACAAAAGCCAGAAATATTACAGAGTATTATGTTCAAACCCTTTAGTTGCAACAGCCAGTATCACAAATCTTGGGGTTTTTTTAGTATGTGTAGTAGTGAAAACCCTGTGGGATAAACGTTCAGGGAAATTTTATGGGGTTGTGTTTAATCTCCTGTAGCACACAAACCACACAACACCTGCAATAAAAGAGTTGGATGTATGGTTCAGTGAGCAGCATGACTGACATGTGAACCAGAAAATCATAATATCAAGAATGTTTTTATTGCAGGCTCTTTTCCCTACCTAATCTCCTTTGTCTGCTTTGTATCTTATGACTGGATACATCATATTTTACCTGCACCTCCGTTTCTCTAACTGTACAATAATGAAATTCACACTTCCTAAAGTGCTCAAAAAATCTCTGGACAAACTCAGTACTTAAAAATCTCTGGACAATTGGCAGAACTGTATAACAGCAGTGGCAAAACTTTGCAGGCAAAAAGATTTTTTCAGGTACAAGATATATCACGATATGAGACCCTCTGTGATTGCAAAAATTGCATTGACCTAATGGTCCTTGACACACAATTGTTTTCACACTGGCAGTACAAATCCAGTCAGACCTAAGAGACCAAGCACTGTCTCCAGCATAGCTACCAAACTTCAGACTAGTAATGACATATGCATCTAAATAGAACTGGTTCCTTTCAATATGTACAGATTTTTCCTGATAATACAAATGATATATTATATAGTATATATACTATATAATTATAATTATTATAATATATATATTATATATTGTATATTATAATATATATAGCCCATATATATATTGACAGTTACTGACAGTCTCCACAAAGTTTCTATAAAAATCTTACCACTGAAGTGAAAACATTAAGAAAGAAAATAGTTGACATACAAGAGAGCAAACAAACAATGCTTAAAGCATCTAATTTACTCTTACTGGGGTACAAATACTGCCCTAAATTGTGCTGTATTTCCTTCAGTGCATAGTTTCAGTAACAGATGTTTCGTACCATCCTCTGAAGAGCAGAAAGAAAAGTTGTGTACCTTGAAATACATCTCAGTATTTTCCATTCATTAGAGTGTAACTCATCTATCTGGTTTATATCATCATTTTCATGTGCTGTTGATCACAGTACATCAGTCATCACCCTCTCTACAGAAGATATACCAACTCCACATTTTGCATTACCTTCAGTAGCATATAGTGGTTCACCCTAAATACTGAACCTGGACTTCTCTGTTGCTGACTGGCAGCATCTCTGCACAACAGTCCTGGCAGAGCTCCCATGGTGAAACGAAGTCTGTTTCATACTGACTGCTTTAAAATTCACTTTTTTTTCCTCTGTCTTTGAAATTCCGTTGATTTGTGAGTGGAGGATTCCTTTCATGAAGTGTTGAGGGGCCCCTGCAAGGAGTCTGATATGTAGAAGGAGCTGGAGCTTTTTGATCAGTGGCTTTGTTTTCTGCTTGAATCCTGAATGTATCAGCTTGATAAGTTGTTTTTTTTTGTTTTAGTTTTGTTTTGCTATATTTCTCATTTTATATTCTCCATCCTATCTAGCAGAGGCTTTTGAATTCTCTGGCACTCCTACAATATTAGGATGGATAGGGAGGGGGAGCTCTTTATCCTCAGAGATTTTTGGATATCAGCATTGAATTTAGTGAATTCCAACAGAACTGTAAAATAATCTAGCATTCAGAGGAGCAGGTACTGAAATACCCAAGCAGCTCTGGTTACCACCAAAATGCCCTGGGTAAATCACCTAGTCTTCTAAGCTGATATGGGATAGTTATTCTGCAAACTAAAGAATTTATCTAGCTATGACTGACTGGGGGTGCAGAGCATCCCACTGGCCCTCATGATCCACATGGAAATGTTTAAATTATGTATGGCATATTGCCCCTGTTTCCCACGTTCCTTCACCTGGAGCTTGCTATACCCGAATCAGGATACTCCTTATTGGCTTCCCTCCCCTCCTCTTCTCCAGGATGGACACAGGTGCTCTGCAGGGCTCGTGTTACTCTCTGGCTGTGGATGGCCAGCCCTGCCATGCCTCCAGGTGCAGGTGGAGGGCCATCCTCTCCCAGACCCCTCACTGATGTTCCGGGAAACATTGGAAAGTTCATGTTTTGCAGGTCCTTGGAAGTATCTCAAAGGAGTTCAAGAGGACTTCATTGACAACAATTGGGAATCTCCCCAAAGTGTCTGCTTACTGCCTGAAGGGCAGTCAAGCAACAAGGGAGGGAATGTTTTAGTTTTAGTTGTGAAACATTTTTCTCTTTGCTAAGGGTAATAATTTAATTGCATAATTGTATTTTCATTTGCAGTATGTAATATTCCTACACCGATATTTTACTATCTCTAAAGAAAAATGTTTTGTTTTCCTGTGTCAGATAGCTGTAGCCAGTTTCTTAGCAAGCTAACTAAAAAATTTCAAGAGGGGATTAGCCATAGTCTGTCTCCCTGCAGTGAAGTTAATTTTCAGCATACCCATTTGGGCTTTCTGAAATTTGCTCTAGGTCTGTCCTAGTGTTCATGCTTGGTTCCTTACCTCAATTTCCCCATTACTTACTGTTCTCATAGGTTTTCAACTGCCAGTTTATCACATTAAATGTCCCCCTGCACTTGTAGGCAATATAAAGTAAAAAATTGTATCTGACTCCAAAATAGTAGCTAAATATAATGAATTCTCTGAGCACTCTATTGAAATAAACCACAAATCCTCCACTTGTATCTACCCTGCAGCCTAAGCCATTGGCATACAAGTTTATTTGCAGTGCTGTAACTTCTTCAGAAAAAAATTGTGAGTAAATCTTGTTGTATTGTTTTCTTATAGTGTTTCTGAAAGCACAAACTAAAACGCAAAATCTGTTTCAAAAACTGATTTGAACTTCAGCGTCCACAGAACACATCTGAGACAAACACCTGGGTCTTGTCCAAGGGCACCAGCTGGATGCAAAGCTCCAAGGATGTCAAGGTTAAGTTAGTTTACTCTGCACAGGCAATTATCCTAGTACAAACTACTCTTGACCAGAAGACAGAATGACCAGTTTAAGGTGACATCAGTAATGAAGTCCAGACTGCTACACTGATAAGAAGAGAATAAAGGCCAGCAGTTTCAAATTAACACAACTTCATTTGTATAAAATCTGTCAAGGCTGTCCTTCAATGACATTGACAGAATTACCTGCATACTATCAGCATATTAGCTACAGTTGCCTTAACTTAACTTGTAAAGCTCTCACCTTCAGAAATGTTTCATTCTTGCAGCTCCAGTAGATGAAGCAGTTCTCCAGCAGATCTCCACTCATGTCCCGGGAAATTAATCTACTGCTAAGGGTCAAGAATCCAAATCAACCAGAACTTTGAATTGGTCTTGCACTTGCACTTGTGTAAACTTTATTAGAAAATTATAAGACATGGAGGATTAACTTTCATGCAGAAAACTTGCCCATAATTTCCCTTCTTAAAAAGAGCTGAGAAAGTATACATTAGTGTACTTCTGCCACTGACATAAATACATACTTAAATGAGGGGATAGTAACTGCAAATGGGAAATGTAATTTGCAGTGAAAATCCTGCTTGAAATAATTGTGTGTGGGAAATTATAGTAAAAAAGGGGAACATCCTATTTTGTAGTGCTTAATTGGAAGTTGTGTGTGCATTCATTTTTATGTAGTGTTTACTATTACTAAAAGCCAAAGGTTTCTACTGCCTATTCCTTTAAATAATAGAAATATTAAGGGAACACACACCCCAGGGTCTTTATTACACTGTAGGTAGTTCTATTCCAATGTAAATTTCAATACCATGAAATTGAGATAATTTTGTACATTCAGTTATCTCATGCTTTCCAACACACCATGGGAACTTTCTTTTTCATGCATTTTTGCAGCAGCAAGCCTAAAGAGAACTCATGTTAAATATCTGGTGCCTTACAAGAGCTTTGATTCTTGATGCTTTCAGCTTTCACATCAAATTAAGCTGTTACAGCATAAAGTAATGAAAAGCAACATTTGTATTAAACTGTAGTTATGTTTATTGATTGATGTTAAAACCCAGACACTGTATTTCCTTTCCCTTTGAAAAATAGATGAAACTTGTTTAGCTCAATCTTTATTCTTTCAACAAAACCAAGAAAATTTCTCCAGTGCACTCTGAAAACTGACTATCTATGCTGTCTTAGGAATAGAAAGACAGCTTGGTGCTATGGCTCTCTTAAAGGTGCTTTTATCCCAGCTTTTTACTTCTAAACTCTACCCTTCTGCAGAGTTTCATTAAGCATTTTGCTTTCTCATACGCAACACATCTGTGTCACAGCTTAAACACTTATGAGAAAGAAAGGTTTAATACACATATGCAAAACTATCAGAAATAAAAGGACCTCTGCACATCCTGTCATGCTTTGCAACAAGTTCAAGGAGCATGACTTGACTTCTGCAATATGATAAGTTATATTTGTGAGCAGTCTTTTGGCCTCTAGGATCTGTAGAGAGTGAAAGCTAGGGGAGCAAAAGAACTGGAGGCATGTGTATTCTTCATGTAGCCAGCTTCTCTGGAAGTCCTACACCAGACCTAGTGGGAGCAATAGGATTTACTTTGGTTGGTCTGTTTTGTTCTGTGAAGGTAGCCCTCCTTCCCCTTCTAGAGCAAGGGGGATGGTCTCCAGAATTACACAACCTCCTTAAGAATGTCCTTTTCTTTGAGGTCTACAGCAGATAAATAATCATTTGATATCTGAAATCACTGCCTGTCTTATCTGTTATCATCTCCTGGTCTCTGCCTGCATATTAAAGTCTTTCAGGACAAAGATCATTCTGTGTGCATACACCTTTTCTTAGGCCTGCCTCACATCTGGCTACCCTCAGGGATGAGCCTATGGGCCATATATTCTTATCCACAGGACATTTCCATCCTTATGCTGTCAAATATTGTTAAGTTAGTGATGGAACAACTTTTTTTTTTTTTGTTTTGTGCTTGTGCAACAGCTATTCAGACAGGGAAATGATCTGTAAAAACATTTCACAGGCACTTGATTAGCAATCACTGTTGTTTCAAATTAATGCTAGTACACTGGTGTCAGAGAGGTATTTATATTTCCAGGGTCTCCAATCATCCTAGTTCCTTTTAATTGTGTAGTGCTTACCTGACTGTTTTTCAAGGGAAAGGTATCATTCATGCTCAGTTCCACCTTAGCTAAGCTTCATTAGGAGTAAAGTTTTTTCAGCAGGTGTAAATAAGACAGTTCTACATCTTGGTGTGGTGTGTGACTTCACCAGAAAGATGAAAAGGGAGATGCTGTGGACCTGCTGCTGTCATTTGACCATCAACATCTCACCAGCCAGAGACCTCCTGCTGCCTCCTGGTGGGCTCAATGCCTGCTTTTGAGGTGCTGACTGAAGTCTGGTACTGGATGATTAATAACTAAATCATAATAATTTCAAACTGTCCCTACAGAAATACCATGTGGATGTTGCACTGCAGAGATGAAAAAAGAAGACCAGTTCGGATCTACTAGTCTTCCATTTGTGATCAAACACAGCTACAAGTTCATTGTCCCCCAGGGCACAAAGCTAGTTCATTAACCTACTTGCACTGTCACCTTGTGCTAGTGATTTCTCAGGCAAAACCTAACATTCCAAGCAAGAAGCAGGTTTGTGTCCCTGGAGCTGGAACCAGAAAAAAAGTCATTGTGATTTAAGCAACAGCAATCAAAAGTAGAAAACTCAAATCAGTAGGAGTCAGTTCCAGCCCTTTATACTAATCCAAAATAAGTAAAGAACGTCATGTTCAAAGAAAAGATTTTTGTGTAAGACTTGACTTCTAAGTCTGTGTGCAAAAATATTTTTTTTGATCTAGGTTCAGTGGTTTTCCTCACTTATCTAAAAAGAATTAGCAACACAGGTAGTAAATGAAACTCAAATATAAAACAAAACCAACACTAGGCAACTGTTTCTTTATGGTTTTATCAGCTCAAGAAAGAACCATGTTGAGAAATCATTAATAGTGCTCTTAGAGTGTTTGATTTAGTAAATTATTGTGGCAAAGAGAAACAGGGGCAGAGAGGGGATGGACTCTGGGCCATGTTTTGCCCTTGATGTTGAACTCCTGTGTGACTGGCAACAGCTTGGGCCGTCTCACATGAGAGATGCACTTAAAGATCTTTTGTGCTGTCTGTGTTAACGGTACTTTTTGGGACACATTTACAAATCCAGATGGAGACTAAAGAGGTAACAGAAGAGTTTCTACCCTGTACCTTGTGGTGCTCAAGAACTAAGATTCTAACTGGGTTTCCCAGCAAATATGGCATGTTGGAAAGTAGGTATTAAAAGTAACTTTCTGTGACAGTCGGAACATCCTTAAATGAATGACAGATTAAATGTCTGTACTATAAAGTCACTGAGTTGCAGCATCTGCATTATTGTTAGTTGCTCATGAACCAGGCTATGCATTCCAGACGTTCAAGCACAGAACTGGCCACTGGGTTTGTATATGGTAACATATTTCTTAACAGGTATCAAAGAATTTCAGGATTTTTGGATTCAACCAGTTTTTTGTCAACAGACATTTCTTTGCATATTGCTACTAAATATGGTTGTAAGGATAGGGAGCCAAGTAGGAAAACACTGTAGCTAGGCTTTTCTTTGTTTCTTTGTCTTTTATAGGTGTGAACCTGCACATTGTAATGTCTCTCCTTCATTTCAGTCGAGTTATGTTTCCCCAAATAAGCATGTGCTATCTGAGTTGTATAACTCCTCCTGGATTTGCTCTGATTTATTAACTTTCTATTTTATCTAGGACTTTAAATCAGCAGAGGATATACAAATCACAAAAATCATTTACTCAAGAACAACTTTTGAGCTCACAGGAATAAAAATGTATAT
This sequence comes from Chloropsis cyanopogon, assembly GCA_013400585.1. Taxonomy (NCBI): domain Eukaryota; kingdom Metazoa; phylum Chordata; class Aves; order Passeriformes; family Irenidae; genus Chloropsis; species Chloropsis cyanopogon. Next base: position 46,931 of record WEZZ01037284.1, read on the forward strand.
GTACAAAAATAAAGACTTAGGATAACATTCAGAAAAGAAGGACACTTGAAACTTCACAGTGAAGCTGAACTGTGGTGGGCGGAAGTGCTTGTTTTCATAGCAAAACTATGGCAATTACCTGCACTGTGTAACCCGTACTCTAGATGAAACAGCATAAATGTTGCAATGCCCAGTCATTCAGCAGGGAAAAGAGTAACATTTTCCAAATGGGCTACTTCTTTATTCAAACTGTCTTCCATTTTGCAGGTGATAGCTCCTTCTCTCTACTTGTCCAGCTGTGGTTCCCCACCAAACACAATGCTCTGGGAAATAATTTGTTGCAACAAATCCCCTTTATAAATAATAAAGCAAAGCTTTGTTGCAAAGAACACCAGGACAGCTGTCAAAAGAGGTGAGATTTGTTTACAAAGAGAACAAGGAGATGTAAATGGATGAGGCGGGAGCAGTGGGAAAAGGAAGCATGGTGTCTTAAGGTTAATGTAAAATGCAACAAAATTGTAGGGCACATTTCAGGAGAAAAGTCAAAGGCATTTGAAATATGAGAAACTACATCCAATAAATCATATGAATCACTAGGTCATGAAATTGTGAGAAACTTTATTTTTATTCTAGAATAGTAACTGACCTGGGTTGGAGAAAATTTTCTTATCTATTCAGCAATAGAAAATGCAAAAATGCTTACTTCCAGCTTGTATTAGTCAGAGGATGGCAACTATATTTATTCTTTTCCAAATGTTTGTTGTCCCCGTATCAGCACAAAGATGTATAAAGCTATAAAACATAGTCTACAGTCAGTGTGACACATATCTTTTGAGATCTCATGGATATTCATGTTTATGATGGCTTAAATTTATATAATGATTTAGTGTGATGCAACAAAGACTTCTCTGGGCTTACACATTAGGGTGAATTATCAGCTCCAAATAACATTACTGACTCCAAATGAATTATTTTTAGTTTCTATTTTGATAACTACTCTGGTGATTAACACCTAGGAAAACACAAGTGCAGGGAACAATCCATGGCAACTTAATACTCAGTTTTTAGGTCTCAAACATGCAGAAAAGCAATTAGATTTTCTTTATGTTTTTACGATGTGTAATAGCATTAGTGCTCTCTAAGTCAGGCATTTCCTGGCAGCTAATAGTGGGTTGGGTTAAGAGCCCCTGGGTTTATCTTAGACTTTTTACTCTTCCAGCCAGTCATTAGCTTCCAGGAAATGTTTGACTCAGGGGTCATTATTGCTTAAATATTGCCTCTAAAAGCTTCTCATTACTATAAATTCATTTTGCTTTTGTGCTGTATTAGCAGGCATAAGTAGCAATACTATTAACTATAATAACAAATCAGACAAATAATAAAGGTTCTGCAGGCCAAGGACAGGGCCAAAACAAATTGTTTTCTATGTATTTCTAGTTTAGGGTTGGATATTGACCCTGTAATAAACCTAAACAAGAAGAGTATCATACGATTACGAGAAGAGAAGAGAAGAGAAGAGAAGAGAAGAGAAGAGAAGAGAAGAGAAGAGAAGAGAAGAGAAGAGAAGAGAAGAGAAGAGACAAAAAGAGGAAAGGAGAAAAGAAGAGGGAGAAGCAATTTCATGACAAGAGAAAAAAAAGTCCGAGGGAAAGATTAGCATAATGCCGTAGTCTTGAGTGAGGAATTTTGCATTCCTGCCGATGAGAAAAGTTACAAGGACTTATTGCAGTGTGCCAAGTAATTGCACGTATTTCATCACCAGCATCCCCTCTTTCTGTTTTCAGTTTTATGTATGCAAACATAAACATACTTGTGGCTTGAGACCACAGTACAAGTATTAAACAGGTCACTTTGATTTTGTCACAAGTTTTCCGCAAGAGAAGACCTCATCTGAAATCCCCAGAAGCGAACAAAAATGGAGCACTACCTCAGTGTGAACCAAAACTTTGCTACTTTTTCACCTGGTGAAATTGCAGCTCAGTTACTCATAAGCCTGAATCCATTATCATGCATATTCCTTTATTCTCCCACCATCAGCTACCTTGTATACTTAGTAATTCAGCTTTTTCTATAATTTGTTGCCTGGGAGAGAAGCTGACCCCCACCTGGCTACACCTTCCTTCCAGGCAGTTGTAGAGAGTGATAAGGTCTCCCCTGAGTCTCCTTTTCTTTAGGCTGACCAACCCAGCTCCCTCAGCTGCATCCCAACAGACCTGGGATCCTGAGCCTTCCCCAGCTCCATTGCCCTTCTCTCCAGCACCTCAGTGTCTTTCCAGTAGTGAGGGACCCAGAACTGGACACAGGACTCGAGGTGTGTCCTCACCAGTGCCCAGTCCAGAGGGACAGCCACTGTCCTGGCCACACTATTGCTGATACAGGCCAGGGTGCC
>WEZZ01037284.1:59194-71977 GCA_013400585.1 Chloropsis cyanopogon
TTTAATAATTCTTTACAAAACCTTTACATTTACGCTTAGTTTGAGTCTGCTTCTCCTTGAAAAGTAGAAGAGCAAACTTCAGAGTGTGGCGGTGACACACAGCAGACTGGATATGTCTCACTGAGAAATCTGTCCAGAACAGATACTACCGCATATCTAATCCTATTTATGGGAACTGTGTATTATTTCAGAGTTCTGTTCAAAAGTTCAAAAGTATTTAGAAAGTATTCAAGTTCAAAAGTATTCAGAAGGTGATAACTAAGTTGCATATTGCACCAGGGAAAAAAGTCAAGGGTAAAGAAACATTGGTAACACCCTGAGCTACTAATTTTAAATCCATTCATTGATTTTAAGGCAGAGTTTCAGTACCTATTGGAAATTTTATAAAATCAAAACATGCTACTTTGATTATCTAGAATGTAGTAAATGGGTTAATTTGTATTTTGAAAGCCTTGTGCAATACCCTTGGCAGCAGCTAACATTTGAATACCAGTCATCTTTGCATATCGGCTTTTGAAACCTCGAGAGCTTCTGCCATTTGTTGTGATTAGGTCTGTCTTCAGGAGATAAGTCTCTCAGGTAATTTGAAGCAGAGGCACAAAATGAAGTCCATTTGATGGTCTGAGACTAAAAGATGTCTCTTACCCGATAAATTAATGCCTTTTATTAAAATTCCTGTTCATGTTTCATTTTTCATACCATTTCCTGAGATATCTGAATAGCAGCACAATTATTTCAGGATTTTTTTCAGTGTTTCTGAAGTGGTGCTCTTTATGTAAGTGGCAACACTTTTTACCATGAGCTAAATAGTGGTCCTAATCCCTTTCTATATCTGTGTCCACAGTGGCACACTCCCACCAGATAATTTCATATAATGTCTGTGTAGAGTTAAAAGTTAAACTGACCTCTTTTACTCCAATATATAATATCCATGGTACCGAGGATTTTTTAACACCAGGAGCAAGCAGAGCACAGAGACAAAGGAGGAAGAGCTAAGCTCTCGCTCTCTGCTCCATTTCCTTTTAATATTACAATTGAAGTTACATGATCTGAAGATTTCCTTTAAATTTCAAACTTTTTTTTCCCCCACTGAATCTGTGGCTGCTAGTGCTGAAGAGCAAAGCTGATCTCCAGCTATAAAGTCACTGCATTATTTAAGCTCTCATCTCTATTATGTAGTTACTTTATTAATACCTTTTTTAAGATCATGACCTTAATTCAATGTTTAAAGGAATAACGGCAAATGTCTCAGTCAGTGACACATTTCTCATTTTAAAGAGAGATAAACCTCCTGCTCAGCCCAGAATTATGGAACCTGGAAATGCAGGAAGCATTTCTCAGCATGTATATTCGGCAAAATGTGATCTAAGGCAGCGAATGCCACTTCTGAGCCCACACCCCTTGTCAACCATTTTGCACACAAGTAGCATTCCTGTGAGCATGGCAGACATCTTGCAGAGAAATAATGTCACTTGTGCGTATGAGCCAGCAGGAGACATTGATAAACAGTACCCACTCTTTATTAACGCTGTTTTAACGAGCAGGAAAAGGATACTGTTTTATTTTTGAGCACTGTGAAGGCAGTAGGAAATTATATTGCCCTTGGAGGTGGATAAGGATATTAAAGATTTTAGTTTTATTACACATGTATCATAGTGCTGTGAGGTAATCAAAGAGATATGAAATTAAAGTACTGCACCAGTTAAAGAAGTGCTGATACTTTTCCTTAAGTCAGTAAGAGTTTTATGTTGAAATGCCTGTGAAAATAATTCAATAAATAACTCAGACTGGATCTAAGCCTTGATTTTCCTATTCCCAGCTCCTCCATTCCCTCCCTTTTTTTCATCCATCGTGCTTTCATCTTACTGGTGATCTAAATGTACACAGCGTGGTGACATAGTGGAATTGGTAAAATAGAAGTGTTCCCCTTTAAAACATGTATTCTCAAAATAAATCAGAAGCAAAGAATGCTGTTAGAGTTTGTTAATGTAAAAAATCTGGCAATTTTCACTATTTAATATGATTCTTTATTTCCACTGAACTTGGTTTTTTCAGCTTCTCTAAAGCAAAATTGAAATGCCAAATCCAGTACCAGAAAGTAAAATGGTGCATGGGGTGCACTTTTAGAAGCCCAGCATTCTGCAGAGCACCTTGCATAACTGAACAAATGAGAAGAGCTTAGAAATAAAAATAGAAGGGAAAAAGCCAGTGTTGTCAGATACAATTTGCCAGATTTTTGATCAGGAAAACATTTACTATGTAGTTTTATCAATCAGTAACTAAGATCAGCAGTGCTGTTGTTCACTGTAGGAACCGTAGGAATTTTTGACCTCATCAGTGCTTTACTTCAATTCTTCTGGGGCTATTAATTCCATTTAAAAGATAATACTGGAGGGTGTGTGTATATGTTTTGTTTTTGTAAGGTCACTTTTTGCATTCCTTTTTTAAATAGAGTAAGTTAGCCCATCCTGCGTTGTTTCATGTTTGTGTAGTTATTGCCACAATGCAGTTCATCCTGACAGCTGTGACACATCTGTGGCCCCCCTGCACAAGCCAAGCATTGATCACCTCTGTGATACCCAGACCTACTTACATCATTCTTTCTTAATGATATTTTTGTCATGCGCTGCACCACCACCTTGTTAATAAGAAACACATTATATTAACCAACTTATTTGATTTTGCCCAAGATTTAGTATATGGTGTAGTCTGGAGAAGTTGGTACTTGACCTCTTGATGAAATAATAGCAGCAGATCGTTGTAAAAATCTCGGTAGTGTGTGTTTCACACAATACTGTGCATGTTCAGATGGGTTGTTTTAACTCATGACTCTGTATTGGTCTGGAACTCTGTGAATAAAGTCCTACATCTCTAACAAGCCCCCTGTGAAGCCTCCCACCATGCTGCTGCCCCCACATCTGACAGGCCCTCCTTGTGACAAGAGCAGAACCCCCCTGCTCCCCCACAGGAGGGAGACACCCATTGAGTGACCAGCATAAAGTAGCAAATATCTCTGGAGACTTGTCCCACAGGAGATTAAAAGAGTTTTAGAAAGGATCCATGTCACTGGAGAAAAGCTCTCTGACCACCTCAACCCCCAGCACTTTAGAAGAAAGAGACCTTTCATCCCAAGAGAAGTTAAAAGGGAAGACAAGAAGGCTACTACAAAACACTGGCCAGAAAAGTGAGAGAAGCTGCTTTTGCAGATCCATGCTTACCAAAAGAAGACTTGCTGCAGGAGGCTCTTGTAATGACAAAGGGAAAAGATCAAATCTGTAGGGACTGAGATGAAGATTAAATGAAAATGTGAAAAAATATTACTGGAAACGTCCATGGCACAGGGGTTAATTGAAAGGAAGAAAAAATTCAGACTGCTTTGTAAACATGCTGTCTGTGGCATAGATATGTAAGACTGAATACACAAGAGTGTTTCTAAAAGGCCAGCAGACAATCAAGTGAAAATAACTGTTTCGCCTTCTCTGCCCTACTCGAAGAATTATTTTTTATTCCTCTTGAAGTTACATTCTCCTCGGCTAAATGAAATAAAAGAGTAGTTTTTTTCTGATCCACCAAGAAATTGATTTGACTCAAAGTCAAACGTTTTTACTTGGGAGATTATTTACTTTCTAAAACACAGGAAGTGTATTTCAGAACATTCCAAAGCAAAGACTTTTTTCTTTTTTTTAGTGACAGTCAGTATATTTCTGTTTGGAAATATAAAAAAATTTGCTCCTTTTTTTCCATTTTTTCCTTTCCCCTCCTATCATGCTTTCCTTTTTTTCTTTCTTTTTTTTTTTTTTTTGATAACTGTTTTATGTTATTTTTAATTATTTCATTTTTTCATTCTCTTTTTTTCTCTCCTTTTTGTCTTTTCCTCTTTCCTACAGCTATTAGCTTTATCTTCAAGAATATGGCTGTGAAAACACATTTCTTTGAAATGTAATACATCTGGCTGTTATAGCTGCACTTCCTCGAGAGACTATAAACGTGCATGAAGGTATATCACAAGTATTTCAGGTTGCAGGTTCAAAGAACATGCTTATTACCCTGCAAGAGCTCTAACAAAGAAATGGGTCCAAGTTAAAAGCAAGGGAGGAATGTGTTACTTGTACTAGCAGATATATGAAGAGGAACACAACTGTGCATACAACATTCAAACCTTGGATCAATGACTTTATTCCTAGGCTGAATGCTGGAAAGCTTCAGTTAAGGCCTGGTTGGATGGAACTCTGAGCTACCTGGTCTAGTGGAACATGTCCAGGCCCATAGCTGGAGGGTTGGAACTAGATTATCTTTAAGGTTCCTTCCAGGCAAAACCATTCTGTGATTCTGTGATCTATGATTTATGAAGTCTACTGTGTGGCAAAGGATGCACACTTCAACTGGGTCCTGTGCTCATCAGAAGAAAGCTCCAGTGGTGAATCTCTTCAATGTTGTCCTGCCACATGTTAATAAAAGATTAAAAAGAAGTGGAATTTAAAGAAGAAAAATTTAGCTCAGTCAGTGGTCTCAACAGTTACAATATTGGTCCTGTGAAAACATTCAAGTTAATAATTTCGTACTGCTTCAGATCAGGTAAACTTCTGCTTCCAAAAAACACCTGTGCCACCCACCCTAAAGTTACCTGACACAGTATCACCAGGGAGCAGTTGTTGAAACCTATCTAAATCTTAGAGAGCAGAAAACACATTTTTTTCAGCCTCTTGAGCTTCTAAATTATGGTGTAACTGAGCTGGCAACCTTTACATAGGTCTCCAATGCTGAAACGTTTTAGGACATGGAGGCTGCAAACAATCTGCTTTAGCACAAGATCAAACTGTCAGTGAAGAAATTACCTGGAAAAAAGTATGTCTCACATCAGTCAGAAAAATATCCTGTGTCAGTGAGAGTTGTTATCACTTGGTAAGGCTGTGCTTATTACTCTGTTTTATTTCTGGTGGGGTTCAGTGATCAATTGCACTGGTGAATGATGCCTCATATCATGTCTTCTAGGAGCTGCAGTCTTGACTGGCTTTATGAATTAACTTTTATGTTTGTCCCCATTAACCTTCCACTCTCTTGACTTCTGTCTCTTTCATCTTACAGCTTTTGATTTGATTAAAAAGCTTAAACTTGAAGATTGCAGTATTTCTAACTTCTGATTTTTTTTTCACTGTGTTAAAAACACTCACTATTCCTCAACTCAGAAAGAAGACAGCCTGAATCCATTTATGAAGGTTATCTGCTGCTTGTCACCTTTAACTTGCAAAAGAACAAATCTCTTTACAGCCTACCAGGGACATGCTACTGGTGAGATGCAAAACCACTTGATTTTTAAGGAGGAATGTTGGGTAGAACTAAACCTCTCCCAGCTTCACAATTTTTCCCTCTGAGGAGCTTTCAGGAGGTCTGAAGCAGTTTTCACAGGAAATACTAAGCATGGAGAGAAAATATGGGGAATATGGGAGGAGGTAGAATGTGCTTGAAAGAAAAGAAGACAAAATTTTCTTTATAGCCATCAGAAAGTGTCAGAACAAAGATGATGCAGCTTCCTCTATATCGTAAACCTAAGGATTGTCACACCACTCAGGGTTCTGTGGACCTGATTTATGCAACCTGACAAGGCTCCAGTTCTGCACAAATTTTGAAAAGTATCTCACAATGATAACTAAATGTTGATCCTCTGCATAAAATCCCATACTGTACTCTCCTTTCCCCAAGCCACACATTACAAATATCACTTTATTTGCACTTTTGTTTAGGCTTGATTCCTTCAGGCATTTGTGTAAGTACTTTTGTCGGCTGATGTGAATCCATTCATGTGTATGATAGTTTTGAAAACTTATCTCAGGGGGCTAGCTATGCAACTCTCATTAGAAGAGTTACACTTACCCAGAATGTGATTTGACCCCACAATCAAAAGCAACAGAGATTTTGAAAGGGTTTTTCTTCTCCTTTTAAACAATTACAGAAAAGATAATAAAACAATTTGTAAAAAACCAGTAAAATTGCAAACATACAGTGGGTTTCTGTGAGTAAAGTAAATGCAAAAACTAAAAGAAATAACTTTTATTTTAAATATTTTCATTTCAGTTACAGTTGTTAGATTAATAGGATTCAGACAATGAGGCAATGAGTTCTAGCCGAAATGCATTAACGAAGTTTCCAAATCAACAGTACGGGCAGAAAGTGTTTTTATTGTTCATTTGAGGTCTCATTGTGGGAAATGAAAATACCTGTGTTAGATGCTGATGTCTTTCTAAAATATGGTGGAAATGTACTCCCTGATGGCAAATTAAGTAAGATATCTGAGACTAGTTTTAATTCTCCGGAGTTCTTCCATGCCTATCTTCCAGTGGATAATTAGCTTCCTCACTGTATTTTACTTTTTGTCCGGGCCCTGTAATAAACCTGGTTTTTGATTATCTTTATAACTTTTTTTTAGCTTTTCTACTATGTATTTCCTGTCTTTCTTACCCATTGTCCAAGAGTCAGAAACATTATGGATCTGTACACTGGCATGAGGATGATTTCTACATCATACCCACTTAATTTCCATGTACATTTCCATGTACATTTCCATGTACATTTCCAATTTCTATTTCCTTTATTTTCATTTCCCCCTTCTTTCCTGTTCCTTCTGGGACTCTGAAAGGGCATCTTACCAGAGTAGTGGCTGTTCTTTGACCTAAACCTAGGCAGAATACATGTGGCAGATTTCTTTGTCCACATTGTAGGTAACTTTTTCAGCAAACTGTATTTTTAATATTGTTAAATCTTAAATATATATCTAGATACAAACACACATCATCTGCATCAATACAGCATTCTCACCTCCTCACTAATTACTCTTTAAAATAGATTCTATCTCTTTTCTCCAATGGATAATGATGCCCTGGCCTGCAGCTCCCATCTGCTCTATAAAACAAATAAAAAAAAAATTTAAAAAAAAATTGTAGTACTAGACACCTTCCAGTCCTTTAGTACTGGAAATTTCTCATTCAGATCATTCCAGGATTTATCCCTAGACCCACAGTTCAGTTGAAATGAATAGGAGATCAACAAAATAGATGTCCTAGGTACTTGAGGATGAATGAAGTTATCCTCCTTAAATTAGGGGTTTCCTCCAGACAACTTTGCCTAGACCTATGATTTTCAGTAAGGATAATGTTTAAGGATATTTGCAAATGTTAAAATCTTTTTTTCCATTACAGATTTTACCAGGTTGTTGAAATCAATCACTTTTCTGCTAATGCAGCATAAAGGAGTTTCCTCCAGGAAATCATTCAACCAGTTCTTGGACACTAGTAAATTCTAATTAACATTGAACATTTGTGCTACATGGACCACATGCTTTATGATAGTGGCAAATTTATTATTTAGTTTTGGAATCCTGAAAATTCATCTTTGTACTGGAAAAACTGATTTTTAATACTGACACAATTTACTACGGCTAGATCTTCTTTGAAGTCAAGTTGGTTTTCTTCAAATGAGGAATAAATTAAATTTCAATTCTGGTCTGGATGTCCAGCATACGGAATTTGATTCATAAAAAAGGTCTTTCTCCAGCATCTCTTAAATTGCTAATTAAATTGCCTCTCTTCTGAGCTGAAGGTTTCTGTGAAAGCTCACAGTCAGGATAGTCCTGCTCCCCTAAGAGTTACATGTTGGCAGACTTTAATCATAACAGCTGCTCACAGCTGATGACCACTTCCAAGAAGGAGCAATCATGTCAGCTGGTTACTCTGCTGCAGGGACCAGCCCGCTTTGTGCATTACAGCATCTTTTCCAGTCTAACAGAAACGCCTGCCAGGAAGTCCTTTATTGCTGCAATATTTCACTGAACACAGTGCATTGGTCTCAAAGATCAAACCTGATGCTCTTTTTGGGGTATTCTTTATTGCTCTTTAGTATTAGGAAAATTTGAAGGTATCATAGAGTCATAGAATCATTTAGGTTCAAAAAGACCCATATGAACATCGAATCCAACTGATAAGCTAACACTGCTAATTCCACGTCTATGCTTGGTGACTGCACATTTGGAATGGAGAATTCATATTATTTGTAGATGTATTCATGGTCACACTCTTATTGAGCATCCGAGGTGGTGAAAATGCTGAGGGATACATTACTTTGGATACTATTCAGCAATATCATACATAAGAAAAATTAAATAAACCATATATGCAACAAATGCATTTGATTTGATTATTTTTAAATTAGCTAGAAAATAAAAGTGAAAATACACACTGTGAATTATTGCCTGGGAGTTTGGCACAGACAACAAAATAATGGAGTTTAGGGTTCCACATCAGTGTAGGTGTCTACCACTGAAAGTACAATATTTCAAATCCCTAGTTCACATGCAAATGAGTGCTGAAAGAAAGCGGCTTGGTGCAGTTCCCACTGACTGGAAAAGGGAAAACTTAACGCCCATTTTTAAAAAGGGTAAAATGGAAGGCCTTGAGAACTACAGACTGGTCTGTCTCACCTGTGTTCCTGGCAAGATCATGGAGCAGAACCTCCTGGAAACTCTGCGAAGGCACAGGAAAAACAGGGAGGTGACTGATGACAGCCAACATGGCTTCACGAAGATCTAACCTTGCCTGACAAATTTGGTGGCCTTCTATGACAGGGTTACGGTGTTGGTAGATGAAGGAAGCTACCTGGAGTTGTGCAAAGCATTTGGTACTGTTCCACACTACATTCCTGCCTGTAAGCTGGAGATACATGGATTTGATGGGCGGACCACTCAGGGGATAGGGAATTGTCTGGATGGCCACACTCAAAGAGTTACAGTCAGCAGCTCTATGTCCAAGTGGAGACAAGTGTGAAGGGTGTCCCACAGAGATCAGTATTGTTACCAGAGCTGTCCACATCTCTGTCAATGGCATGGACAGTGGGACGAGGGGCACCCTCAGCAAGCTGGCTGACAGCACCGACCTGTGTGGTCCACACACTGGAGGGAAAGGATGCCATCCAGATGGACCTTGGCAAGTTTGAGAGATCAGCCCATGCTAAACTCAGAAGTTCAACAAGGCCGAGTGCAAGGTCCTGCACCTGGAGAAACTCCAGACACAAATACAGGCTGGGCAGAGAAAAGATTGAGAGCAGCCACAAGGGGAAGGACTCGGGAAACTGCACCAGCCTGGCAATGCACCCACACAGACCAGCAAAACAAATGTGTTCTGGGCTGCACCCAAAGCAGCATGGACAGCAGGGTGAGGGATGGAATTCTACCCCTGCTGGCTCTCATGAGACCACATCTGGGGTGCTGCATCAAGCTCTGGGGTCATCAGCACAAGAAAGATGTGGGTCTGTTGGAGTAAGTCCAGAGGAAAGCCATGAAGAAGACCAGAGGGCTGGAGCAGCTCTAAGAAGAGTACTATGAAGAAGGCTGGGACAGTTGGGGTTGTTTGGCCTGTAGAGAAAAGGCTTTTTGGAAATGGAAATTCTCATTGTGGCCTTTCAGTAGTTCAAGAAGGCCACAAGAAAGCTAGAGAAGGACTTTTGATAAGGGTCTGTAGTGAGACGACCAGGATAATGGCTTGAAGTAGAAAGAGAATAGGTTTAAATGAGATGTTAGGAAGAAATTCTTTAGCGTGAGGGTGGTGAGGCACTGGAATGGGCTAGAGAAGTTGTGCATAGCCCATTCATGGAAGTGTTCAAGACCAGGCTGGATGGGGCTTAGAGCAACCAGGTCTACTGGAAAGTGTCCCTGCCAATGGCAGGAGGACTGGAACTAGGTGGTGTTTAAGGTCCTTTCCAGCTCAGACTTTTCTATGATTCACTGTTTTTGCCTCTCTGGTTTCTTTGGCTTTCTGTCAGTCAGTTATTTGTAGATTAATAAATGAACCCTATTCAGAGTGAAGTCTATGCTACAGGCACACCCTAGCATTTGCCTGTGAGATACCAGAGTCACAGAACATGGTCTCTTTGTTTTTCTGGGAGCTCTGCAGAAGTGATTTCCCCCAAGCAAAGGGTGAACTGGAAGGGAGCACTCATGTCTGAGAGGGGTGATCATCCAGAACTTTGTCCCAGCAATTTACACAGGAAGATTCTCAGAAATCTTCTCAGAAATTAATGTACTCTTGATTTAGTAAAATCCTCTAGAAAAGGCAAAGTGTGGTCAACCCACCATCCACATCTTCACTTATATCCATCCCAGCAGAAGTTTCCAATTAGTTCCATTTGTGCCTGCTTTGATGTTCATGTCTCCATCTGTATGTTTTCTGAAATGTCTGGAAAGATCTGTTTGAATAGTTTTGTCTTTAAATCCATTTCAACTTTAAAGAGCAAGTCCTGATAGAGACAGCATAACTGAACATTTAATTTTCAACTTTTTTTATAATCTGTTGAAATTTGACTCAGATGCAGTTATTATAACCAAACTTATTCACCAAGTTTCTTTTAGCAGACTCTTATGCATTTTTAAGGTTGTTATACGATTCTGCAGCATAAAAAAATACCTACGAACCTCTCTGCTTCTTATTACTCCCTATATAGGTATGGAGAAAAGAAAAATATTTCTTGTGGGATGGTAGCCATGTTTGACAGATCCTGAAATCACTGATTGGAACAATTTAATATACATGAGTAGCATTGAAATGAGGAAAGAAATTAATATTTTAGGTTCAGGCTGAATAACTTTTATTCTCTTCCTATATCTGAGGCAAAGATCAAGAATCTTTGTATGTTCAAGTTATGTAACTCTTTGAAAAATAAAAGAAACAAACCACTCTTTTTACTTTGTAGTTTTATAATGATTTTGAGTTTCCAAATCTCCTCATGAATTTGTTTATTTCAAGAACATATAACACTTTTTTATAGTCCTATGTGGTTACTTTTTCCTCTGTGGATCTGCTAAAGACATTTGAGATTAATGAGAAGAGCTGAGATCACTAGGAAAGAGGAAATATTGAAATCTGTTCTATGAAATTGTAAAATATATAAAGTAAGCAGTAAGGAAAAAAAAGTTATTGTGATGCTTTCAGTTGCCACAATCTTAAATGGTAAATAGAAACAAAACCAGGTTACAAATTAATATTAGATGGTATGCCATTTCAAATCAGTGTTTTTATTTCAAATTCTGGTCTTCAAAAATAATACTCATTTACTAGACAACAAAATTACATTTACCTGGAAAATGTATAAATTTGCTGACTCTTCTTCTCAGATATTCCTGGGTAGGAAAACTTCTTATAATATCTGGCTGAAGACTTTTTTTCTTTATTTACTTTATTTACTACCCAGTTTCTGACAAAATGCTACACACCTGAAAGCGTTTGAGTGAGTGATCTGTGTCCACGATAAAGTGATGTCACTGTGCAATGGCACTCACAAGATTGACTGAAATCCTAAAATGATCAGTTTATGAGGGTGCATATTTTATATTATTAATCACAATAGCTGTGCTTAAGTGCTTTTTTATAGATATACTACTGCTGCCAAGTAATATTATTAATGCTTCCTAGCACAATATTTGCCCATTCAGTTGACATCTAAAACAGTATTTTTAGGGACATGTAATTGCCATTGGAATAGTCTGTAAATTGTAGGATTTTTTTTCTTCAAGCTTGTCTTTGAAATCAAACAGTTATTTCCGAAAGAAGAACAGTTTTTTACCTTTTTGTCTGTAGCAGTACATTTCTCTCAATAAAATCGTTACCATCCAGCAAACAGATGTGGAAATAGAACTTCATAAATTCAGAGGTACCAGAAATTGAGAGAGAAAACAGGGCTGGCATTTCAGCAAGCTAATAAATAAGTTTTATCTGTAGTAAAATGTAAAATATCCAGTAAGCAAGCTGATCTGTTGATATAAAAATGTGGAACAAGTAGTAATAAAAGGAAATAAAAGCTACTTAACTAAAATAAACTATATAAAGATTTGAAAGAATTGTACTTATTTTAATGTAAATTGTATCCCCAAAATCCATAGACCACCTTGGTGACACAGCTGGATCTTACATTTAATAGTTCTAACATTGAATAAGAAAGGATTTTAAATCTTCAGATCATGAATAATTATTCATTTTGTCTGTCATATTTTCATTGTTTTAACTGCTTGGAATTTTATCACATGTTCAGTCCAATTAAGCTTAAAATAAAGAATTATCTATCCAAAACTAAGGCTTGCTGAAGCACCACTGAGGGCAGATATAGCTGTTGTTGTACACATCATATTGAAGTAGAAAACTTTTGATGCCATGCAAGGTCTTTGAGTGATCATTCCTTTCAGTGCAAAGTCCTTTCAAATCAGTCTTGAGAATAAAAGACAAATAAATCTGATAATGTGGTTTTATTTATATTAAAACCAGAAAATTAATATGTGATTACACTTAGCAGGCAATATAATTCATACAATTAGAGGATGTCCATCAAAGAAATGGAGATTTTTTTCCCTTGGCCCATGCAGCTCAAGCCAGTCTTATTTGCAACAATTTATCTATTGCCTATTGCAATCTATTTATCTATTGCATACCTTTGAGACAGTAAGAAAAAAAAATCTTAGAGATGCAGGGTTGTTAAAGTGTGAATAGCTAAAAGCAGTTTTAATTCTGAAATGTAATTTGTCAAGTCACGGGAAGAAATATGTACACCGTTCAATTATTCTTAGCAAAAAGAGCTGTCTTCAATTTTTTCAGACCAAGGGTTATGGTTTTCCAGTTTTATTGCTTCTTGTTGTATTTTGCAAAGCACAACTGATTCCACCTACAAAAGCTGGAACATTAAACTTCCTGCCTTGATGGCTTTCCATGTTTTTGCAAGAGACTGGAAAAATTAAAAAGGACTGCAGGACAG
>WEZZ01037284.1:72037-89775 GCA_013400585.1 Chloropsis cyanopogon
AGAAAGAAAGAAAGAAAGAAAGAAAGAAAGAAAGAAAGAAAGAAAGAAAGAAAGAAAGAAAGAAAGAAAGAAAGAAAGAAAGAAAGAAAGAAAGAAAGAAAGAAAGAAAGAAAGAAAGAAAGAAAGAAAGAAAGAAAGAAAGAAAGAAAGAAAGAAAGAAAGAAAGAAAGAAAGAAAGAAAGAAAGAAAGAAAGAAAGAAAGAAAGAAAGAAAGAAAGAAAGAAAGAAAGAAAGAAAGAAAGAAAGAAAGAAAGAAAGAAAGAAAGAAAGAAAGAAAGAAAGAAAGAAAGAAAGAAAGAAAGAAAGAAAGAAAGAAAGAAAGAAAGAAAGAAAGAAAGAAAGAAAGAAAGAAAGAAAGAAAGAAAGAAAGAAAGAAAGAAAGAAAGAAAGAAAGAAAGAAAGAAAGAAAGAAAGAAAGAAAGAAAGAAAGAAAGAAAGAAAGAAAGAAAGAAAGAAAGAAAGAAAGAAAGAAAGAAAGAAAGAAAGAAAGAAAGAAAGAAAGAAAGAAAGAAAGAAAGAAAGAAAGAAAGAAAGAAAGAAAGAAAGAAAGAAAGAAAGAAAGAAAGAAAGAAAGAAAGAAAGAAAGAAAGAAAGAAAGAAAGAAAGAAAGAAAGAAAGAAAGAAAGAAAGAAAGAAAGAAAGAAAGAAAGAAAGAAAGAAAGAAAGAAAGAAAGAAAAACTGATGAGACCTTACTATTTAAACAATTCCTAAATCAATAACTTCTGGGGAGACATTCTACTTATGTACTGAAAACCCAGTGAATTTATTTCTCCGTGGAGGAAGCTGTTCCAGTGATTTTCCTTTGAGCCTTTGCATTGTTTTCTATCTCTGAAGTCTGCAATAGCTGTTCTGCAGATCCTGCAGCACTGTGCCTGAAAAGAAACATTTTCTTCCTCTGCTGTAATTTCATCTCAACAATGTCATTTGCACCCCCAGTGAATATACGGTTTATCTTTTTCTTGTACAGATGATTTTGAGATCTCCAAATATGTACATTAAACTCCTTCAATGTTTGAATAAGTTTTACAAGGGCAGATTGACTTTCAGGATAGTACAAGTCAATGAGTTTCAATCTTCATTTATTTGGTCCCTGCCATTCCATGTGTCTTTATTATACTTGGGTCAGTGATTTTATCTGTTACCTTAGAACTGAATTTGCCAGCAATCAGAGAATGCTGAGTAAAGTTTTCTCTGGTGTAACTCCACAGTTGAGTACTTACATGAGGAATTTGGGTCAGAGTGTTTGGCATAACATCAATGTGTTATTGTAGCTTCTCTAGGCCTCTTTATTTTCATTATTCTTGGCTACTCTGCTTGGCACTTAAACTTGAGTAGTGGTCAGATTTATCTGGGATCTTTACAGAGGGATTGAAGTAAACTTGACACAGTGAATTATTTCCTAAAACATGGTGCTTCTTACTCAGGTCTGTGTAACACCTTCACATATTGCCAAAACTGTGAATCCTGAATGGGAGGTAGGAACTGAGGGTATAAATCATGCATCACAAATAAAGGAAATGAGGAGGATTTTCTATGCTAAACCTGGAGAACAAAATGCAGGGCATAATGTGAGCTTTTTTTGTAACATGTTATGAATTGCAGAATGTTGCTTTCTGTCAAAAAGTGGCCAAAAATGGTTGCAAATTTGATCCTTATGTGGCAAAATTCCACTTCATTTTAGACTTGACTATTCTATATAGCAATATAATAATAATAATCATAATAATAATAACTTTATCCTCTCTGTCACTCTGCTGAGATCACTAGAAACACAAAAAGATTTGGTGCTGTTCTGTTATTTTTCTGTACTGTATGCAAAGTATATCATTGATATCTTTTTCCATTGACAAGGAAATTCCCATAGTGGTCAGTTATGTCGGTGATATTTGTCCTTAATCTGGACATGAAGCAACATCTGGAGAAGAGTTAGAAAATACAACAAATCACTACTTTTTGTGCCATATTTGCTTCATATGGAGATACTAATTTAGGGTTACTTGTAAAGGCCTTTTAGGTTTCTTTTCCATTGTAATATAAGAAGTTATCTGCGGCGATGTACCTCTGAGCACTTGTGTTGGGGCGCCGCACCCCCGACGAACCCCGGGACCCTCCTGGGTGGCCGGGCTTCTCTGTGGCTTCCCCAGGATCGGCGTCAGGCGAGGCGACACGAGATGGATCTTGCTTGCCTCTCTAAGGTTTTATTAACTTAACATAAAAGGCTAAACAGAGGCAGACCCCGTGGCAGCCGGCCCCGGCTGCCGCTCCGGCCCCCGCAGAGCCGGGGGGGAGCGGCAGGGGCCAGAGCCGGTGGGTCAGGTAGAGCCAGGAGAACCTGGGAGCTCCGAGAGCCAGAGAGAGCCTCGTGCCAGGTGCAGGGAGTTATAGGGAAGGATCTGAAGGCATGGTTACAGGGAGACTAACCAATAGCACAGACACTGGGCAGAGCCTGGGTGGACACCATCTAATGGGGAAACACCATGGGTGGGGAACAGTCCTGACCCCCCAGTCACTCTGGGGAAAGGAGTATGCATGAGGGAAGATTGACACCCATGGGAGTGGCCCCAAGCCTTTAGGAATACACCAAAGCGCCAAGGGGTCGGGGGCGGGGGGGTACAGATACATCATATTACATCAAATATTACAACAAAATACACTGCAACAGTTATCTTTTTCTTAATGGGAAAAAAATATAGGCAGTAGTTTTTCCTTTTCCTATCACATCTCCAAAGCTTAGGAATAGGTTATTTCAGGTGCTAGATTAGCTACATAACATTAGAAATCTCAGTCTTATCTGGTCTATTCACAAGATTATGTTTAGGAAAAAGAAAAAAAAACAAAACAGATTTTTAGGTCAGAAAGGAATCCATCTCTAGGTTAGAGTAGCCATCTGCATGATTTGGGAATTTCACTTATCATGTTCCCCCTACAACAGGAAAGTAAAACTTGGGCAAATAATGACTCTGGTATCTTGTATGCCTCTTTCTCATTTGAGTACTCATTGTAGCTGCAGCTCCTATTTTGTGTGGTTTCTTTTTCCTCATCTGCTCAATTTTATTTATAGCATACCAATGATATTACTACAATGCCTGGATCTTTTGTAGCAGACTCCCAGACAGAGGGCCCTGCTAAATCATTATGTTCTTGAATGATTTTCATTTCATTCCAGCAGTACTTGTTATTTGCTTTTTCTTTGCATGTTGCATAATGGATCCATAGTGGCTGCTGCCTCTGAAACAATACCATGTTGTATATATGTGTGATCTGACAAAATTTAGTTGCATGATTTCCAGTCAGATTGTTCAAGTTCTCCCTAGAATCAGGCTGAAGAAGATTTAACCATGACACCTTCAAAGAGAATAAAATGCAGAATCAAAGGCTGACTTATTTGATGAAAGTGTCTGAATTTATCAAGTAATTTCTATAAAGACCTTGCATCTGGTTAAGTATCAGCAAAGGCGATGTTCTGGATATACAATAAAATAAACAAAAAACAGGAGAGAGACGAATCATATTGAACATTGTGTGACATTACTGGAGGGGTGGGTTTGAGGTGTGTACTGAATGCTTTGATAGGCAATCAAAAGCCACTTGTAGGACTAAAGTGCCTCTTCAGACTCTGAGATAGGGTGGAGAGTGAAAAGGAGATGATGTTCATGTGTTTCTTCCAGAACAAGTCAACAAAGAAACCAATAAGATGAGCAGAGACTAGCTTGGACCTTTGCTACCTGACACATATATTTGGCAGAAGACCTCAGGTGGTGTATAGAGGTCATGATTCCTGCTGCCGGCCAGACGTAAATAGCCATGGTTCCTCCTGAGGACCATTGTACCAGAGACATATCTCCAAGCTGGAAAACTTTCCAGAAGCTGCTGACAATATCAGTCTGTGGAGGAAAAGCAAAAATTTCACCACAGAAAGCTTTGTGTGTGGCAGTGTATATTCAGCCCCATACGCACACACAGAAAGAGCAGTGACCTGCTGGGCAGTAATACCTTGATAGAAAATTGAGTAATTTCATAGAAAAGAAAGCACAGGAACAAATCTGTTTTCACAGACACAAAACGTATTCCTGCAGAAGATGTATCAATAAGAATTAGATAAGCTTTGTAGTTCACTTTTTGTATGTAGTAAAAGACAGGGACAACATTATATTTTTTTCCTGAATTAATAATGTGCTTTATATTCCTGTAAAAGATCTTCATTGTATTTTCCTATGAGTTTTGTTTAGTTAGTGGAAACACAAATCTTTTTTTCAGGGTTATTTTCCTTTCATAGCTGCTTGTGGGAGTGACCGAATCCCCCCTTGTTTTGAGGAAAACCTCTTGCTTAAACCTCTATTCTTAAAATAAGAAATACAAGATAAATGCTTTATTATTTATGTTTGAGTATGTCTGAATATATGTTGATGGTGGTGCCTCTTTGTGGAAATTATATACACAAATACCCTGCAAGTAGCAAACAGTGGTCATTTTGAGACATTATATAGAGTTTTGGGGAAAGGATTTAGCTTTGTAACTCAAGGACCTCTAAAGCAGCAAACAATTATCTACCTTGTCTGCAACAGTAAAGACGGATAATATAGCAATGTGATTTAAAAATTGATCTTAGCTCCACTCAGCTGAGCATAAAGGAAAATATATGACCTGCTGAGGAGACATAGTGAGCCTGCAGTATACAGTATATCACTGCCAAAAGTCACAAAAGCTTTTAAAACACCTTGCTATTACGAATCAAGTTTTCCATCTGATTCAAATTTCTAGCCAAACTTTTATTTGACCTTGAAAAACTTACACTGTAGTCAATGATCACCTCATACCAGCAGTGCGCACACAATATTCTGAAACTTTTATTCTATGCATGTTTTAAGAAATGCATGTTCCTGATTCAGCTGGAGGAGCTGAAGGCCTTTTTATGGCAGAGTCATAGGCTTCCACATGGTTATTTTAGACAAGCACTGTTTCAGACTACTGGGTCTTTTAGAACTAGGCTGCTATGTATTTGTATCTTTACACAAAATATAAAGGACTGGACATATGGAAGACCTTAGCCATTTGAAATACCCAGCAAAGTAATTAATAGCAGTGCAGATTGTCTGAACTCCCCTGTCAGTGATAGAGGTCAGGATTCCAAAATGTTGCTGGATGTTCTTGCAGCTGGAGAGTTAAAAGTGCAGATGTGTTCCCACGTGTTTAAAGAATGCAAAAGAATTTAGGCAAAATCTCAGCAGAAAAATATTAAAGCTGAAGGGCTCTCCGTATCACTTGCCACCAGCTCTGGCAGCACACAGAGCCAGTTTCTGCATGCTGGCTGATGCATCTTTGTTATAATATGATACCTTGACAGTATTTCCCATGCTGCCATTCAGTTTCCCTGGAGTATAGAGGCTGGTGGGTACTTCTGGAAAGCAGAGCACCTCATTGCTGAGTGCATTGCCAGCTGTCATCAGTTCCAACAGCAGCAACAAAAATGTGGGTTGGGTTCATTCCTGGCAGGCACGAGGAAGATATTCAACAGATTGTTACCTCACATCAGGCAGCAAAATTTCATCTTCACGCAATTCAAGCTGTATTTGATTTCTGTCACATAAAGGACATGAAGATATTCTTGCATCTGTCATACTGCCTAACGTTGCTCTGATTATAAGCTTTCATCATGCAACAGAAAGCAAGGCAAGTAATTAAAAAGAGAAATAGAAAAAAGTATAAATTTATTATCACATATTTTTCTGCTCATGGTCACTGAGCTGGATTGAACTGTTCCAATGGAGAGGAAATATGGAAATGATCTACACACCCATGTGGTGCATCATCCCTGTGTGTACTCACACCATGAAGGAGGCAGTGAGTGTTATCCTGGGAGCACACAACTGCTGCATTCAGAGGCATTTCACAGCTGGCAGATGCCTTTTTCAGGTTTTGGTTCCTACTGGGGGCATCAAACTGCTCCTGATTTGGGGGGAGAAATGTGTCTTTGGGGTTTTTTGTGTGTATTGGCTTGTTTTAAATATTTTAGCAGAAACAAGAACCTGGAAGAACCTGAAAACACCCTTTGAAGTGCTTCAAGTATGTCAGCTGTGCACTGTGGAAGGAAGGATTCCAGGAATTCCGGAAGGAATTCCAGAAGGAAGGAAGGAAGGTATTCCGGAAGGAATAAGGAATTCTGGAAGGAAGGAAGGAAGGAAGGAAGGAAGGAAGGAAGGAAGATTACAAAAGAAAAATATTTATAAAAATATTTATCTCACAGAAAATCTGCAGTATTTGACATATTTTCTTGTTAGAAAAGCTTGCAAACCTTTTAAAACACTGTGTTTTCCTGTAGGCTCTAGAAAAAGATGGTAAATCAATCAGATTTGTTACACTTAGACAAGAATATAAGAACATTTCTTGCATTAGACCAATGCTGTGCCAAGGCCTGGACCCTGTCTGACTGGTTGCAGGTGTCAATGGTGCCTGTCTAGCTCAGACTGCAAGAGGAGAACAAGCAGGATGCACTCCCATTGCATGGTTCCTGCTTCCTCTGGGACTAATCTCAGTGGCTTGATGCTGCAAAGACACCTGTTTAAGAGAGTTCTTCCTAAGAAACTAGCACAAGTGGTTTGAATGCTGTTAATTTGTCAGCATCCACAGCATGTAATGGCTTGGCAGTTTTCTATATATTCAAAGATTTGTTATATATTCTTCTAGAAAACATTTCCTCTTCCTGCATGGAAAAGACATGGGGTCTGTCTAAAGGAGAGCCTCAGGAATGATCAGAGGTTGGAACACTTCTCCTGTGAGAGATCTGGGATTGTTCAGCCTGGAGAAGAGAAGGCTCTGGGAAGACCTTACTGTGGCCTTTCAACACTTGAAGGAGGCGTACAAGAAAGATGGAGGCATATTTCAAACAGGGTCTTTTGCAATAGGACAATAGGTAATGTTTTTAAACTGAAAGAAAGTGATTAAACTAGATATAAGGAATACATTTTTACATTGAGGGTGGTGAGACATTGGGATGGGTTGCACAGAGGGGATGCCCGTATCCCTGGAAACATTCATGGTCAGGTTGGACANAATCACTGTTAAAGGTCTCTTCCAACACAAACCCCCCACTATTAAAAGCATATTTGCTTTTGATTTGAGGATAAAAAAATAGCTTTAGTGAAAAGTATCTTTTCAAAACAGAGTTTTTTATTCTTATGGAACTTACATAAAGTGATTAAAAAAAATCACCTAAAATATGTTTGAAATATGTAAGAATTTCTAGTTAAGCTGGTGTTGTTGAAGTTATTACTTGTATTTATTCCCAAGCCTTGTGACCACACAGTGACAAGAAGGCCTAAGACAAACCATGAGAAGAGTTTATCAACATCCATCTATGATGTAATTTGTGCAATATGTTACTAAAATCACACAAAGAAAATGGTAAAACTTCAGAATTTACAACACTTGTGGTTTCACAGATGTTCTATTTTTCCNTTTACATTGAGGGTGGTGAGACATTGGGATGGGTTGCACAGAGGGGATGCCCGTATCCCTGGAAACATTCATGGTCAGGTTGGACAGAGCAACCTGATGTTGCAGATGTCCCTGCTCACTGCAGCAAGGGTTGGACTAAATCACTGTTAAAGGTCTCTTCCAACACAAACCCCCCACTATTAAAAGCATATTTGCTTTTGATTTGAGGATAAAAAAATAGCTTTAGTGAAAAGTATCTTTTCAAAACAGAGTTTTTTATTCTTATGGAACTTACATAAAGTGATTAAAAAAAATCACCTAAAATATGTTTGAAATATGTAAGAATTTCTAGTTAAGCTGGTGTTGTTGAAGTTATTACTTGTATTTATTCCCAAGCCTTGTGACCACACAGTGACAAGAAGGCCTAAGACAAACCATGAGAAGAGTTTATCAACATCCATCTATGATGTAATTTGTGCAATATGTTACTAAAATCACACAAAGAAAATGGTAAAACTTCAGAATTTACAACACTTGTGGTTTCACAGATGTTCTATTTTTCCTTTTCTGTAGAAGATATTACAGGCAGCAGGAGGTGCACTGTTGGCAAGGTAAAATCAAGAGTTTCTCTGACATTCACATCCACCATGAAAGGCTGCTAGGAAATTGTCATAGTGGATACCCAAGACAGGTTTGTTACTTGTGTCTGCCCTCCATGTAAAACACCTACTAAAAATATATAACAATATTTTCACTTTCATAACTTAAAGCCAAAAGGGGGGATTTTAGAGACAGCCAGTATTTTATTCGTTTGGAAAAATTAACATGAATGTGAAAAGTGTGGTGTTAGGCTACCATAACTTCATCTTGAGGAATCAGTCCAACAGCTTTGTTTTTTCCTCATGTCATTCCAGAGATCTAAGAAAAATCCTCAGACTTTGGTGCAGCTTACACCAGCTGGAAGAGCTGACAGGAGGAAAAAGAAGGGATGGAAATCAGGGAAAAAATGACCAACACCCACCATCCCAACAAATCAGGCTGACCCAATATGTTAATAGGAAATCACTGAAACTAAAAGGTTTGATAAAGATGCAAATCACCTAAAAAGCCTCAGATGTAGACAGTATTAAAGTATTTTTTGTTGCTTCAAAGATGGCTGTGCAGGATGAACTTGCATCTGGGCCTGGAAGGAGACTTCCTCGTTCCCTCCTTAATTTCACTTGTGCACAGAGGAGGGAGTTCAGCTTTGGTGCCTTTGCCCACTTGCCATGTTTGTCATGTGTTTGTGGTTAAACATCTTTCCAGAGTGGAGTTGTGCTGTCGCACTCACAGTGATCTGCCTCCTAAACAGCAGGGCTGAGAGAGGGGAGGGCTAGGCTGTGGGAATCTTGTGCCTCAGCGGCATCCCATCCCACTAAAAAATATTTTATGCAGAGCTAATATTTTTGTGATAAAAGCATTTCAGGGGTGGCTACTGGAACTGTGATACTTGAAATATGAATTCAAAATTCACAGCTTATCAATAAAACCACATTGACTTTCATAGAGGTTGTCTGGTGAATTTGAGTACAGCAGTGCAAACATTTACTCACATCGTGTCCACAACTGATAAACCGCAGCTGCTAATTAAATCCTGGTTAAGCTTTGTCCTTCCTGCTTTTCTGCAAACCTTTAACATTTGAGGATGCATTTGCATGCTTCAGTCCACACAAGCACTGAAGGAAGAGCTTGCTTAGGTAACAAGAAAAGGATGTGCTCTCTCCATTTTTGGGTTTTAGCTGCCATGGAGGTACCAGTTCCCAGGATTCGCAGCTGCTGCTTATTCAGGCTGCTCTGTGGTTTGTGCTGCATATTAATTTCTGTCCAACACAGGAATTCAATTTGTACTGTACATTTCATTTCTTCACAGATTTAGATTTATTTCATGTTCTCTGCTTTTAATTAACTCTCTGGCACAGCTGCTGGATGGGATATAAAAACTCATTGCTCTCCCTGTGTTAGGAGTACACCACCAATCATTTAGCTCTTAGATGGTGGCACAGGAGCTATCAGTTTCCATGGCAACCGAGGCCGTGGTGATTGATTCCTTGCCAGTATGGCATCACCACAGGGATCGAGGCTTGTAATTTTTTGTATGCTTGCAACATCCATCTAATTAAAATGGGATTAGAGAATCATCCCTGTGTATGTTCAACAACTGCACTGCAATCCATTTATGTAAATGTCATCTCTGTTCCCCACAGTAGTTGGAGTGTTTATGAAGAAACAGTTGTTTTGCTCCTAGTGTCTTGCAAAGGGGAGGAGGGGAGGGAGGAAAAGAGTAATATGTATACAGCATTATTTTGACTACTAAATAAAAAAAGTAATCCTTTCACTGACGCACAAGTGCTATGCAAATTGTATCCTCTTTCCAAGTCTGAATCATGACTACAGGGAGCAGAGATGGCAGAACTGTTACAGCTCTGCTCATGTGCTGATGGCTAACACAGGAAAATGTACTAAGCCTGTCTTGAAAATGCATTAATTAATTTAGTGTGTATGAATCATTAATTTGTCAAAAGTCTTTAATTCATATGATTGATTTTAGTACAGTGGCATCTCTCGAGACAAAGTAATCCTTGTGTTCACATAATTTTTTCTTCATGGAGCATTCCTCAAGTCTGATACAGTTACCTGGAAATTTGTGAAGTCTTTGCAGGTGACAGATCTGTAAAACGCAAGGAGACTCCAGGTGGAAAGAGAAGCACATGAAGTTTTGGAGTTAGCTGAGTATGCTGACCAGGGAAAGGTGCCAGCCAAACACTTGCATTCTCTGCTTGCAGAGCAATCTGCAAGGACAACACAACAAACTTCCTTACCTCCTTGGTTTTTTGGAAGCAGCATTGTAAATGGTGTTTTAATGTTACTTCTTAAGCAGTCCTTGATGTCCCTGCTGAACTCAGAATACTCCTTGTCACCAATTAAAACCAACAACAAGTAGCATTTTTATTATTCTTGATTTTATTTTTCAATGTGGATAGCTGCTCATTGAACACAGACAACTCAACTCACTTCATCCAAGACAATGCAGATCCTATTGATGCTCTACTTGGGACTAGTTTTATGTGAAGGATCCTGTGCTGACAGCATCCTGCCATCTCTGCAGATGGTGCTTTTAGCTTTTCACACAGGTAGAATCCAAATTCTTTTTACCTTTTGAATTCTTGGACAAAGTCTTACAATGCTGAGGAAGGATCATTTGCAGTGTATCTTTTAATAGCTTTTTGTTTATCTCTAGGAGTTGTCTGAATGTAGACTTATTAAAAATTTTTGATCATTAATAGCTGAAGAGATATTGCTAGTGAAGTGAAACTGTTGATCTCACTTTTTTCTCCTGTTGTGGGAAACTACTGATTATGGAAAGCAACCAAGAGGTTTGTTCCAAAGTTTTTTATTTTCCAGGTTCATGGATGAAATATTAATGCCATACCTAATATTCATATTACACAATTTTGCAGTCAATATAAATGACCATCCTAGGTCATGTCTGAAATAGGTTTTGAAAGATGTGTTTGTGCCTCATGTATAGTTTTATGTTTCTGTCTCAGCTGTGGAGCTGTTAGTGATCATACATAACACTGGGAGGGAACATGGAGAGTTCTAAGAGGCTGAGAAAATTAGTGACTAGCATCTGACCACAGGTCCTGTCTCAAAGAACCTCTCCTGCCCTGTGGTCCCATGTTCTCCATTTCTGATGCCTGACAAGGAGTAGAGCGTGATTCTACCTCAGGCCGTGACATTAAAGCTTTTGTCTTACTTGCAAATCACAATAAATTGTACATTTTACATTATTTTCTGCTACTAGATTCTGCCAGACCACCTTGGCAGAAGCACAGCTTCATGAGCCATGCTACTTGTCCTGTTTGATCACGGCCAGTGCTTGCAATGTTTTCATGGCCGAATGGAAATCACCTGGGCCAGAACGGAGCTACTAAGGGAGCATCATCCACCACTGTGCACACCTCAGATCTCTCAGGCTGGCTGTTTCTGGTAAGCTCAGTGGAAAGTCCTAGCCAGTAGTTTTCAATCTGTAAGATGAATACCACCCAGGAGTGGGCTTTTCCTTGTTACTGTCCTCTCTCACTGCCCATTGCTTCCAAGATCTTAGTGATAACAAAGTTTATAGGAGACTTTACATGCTTGAAATGGAACAAAAGGCTTTGCTGGTTTTCATACAGCTGTGAGACAAGATTTAAAATCTAGATAAAGTATCAAAAAGCAAAGAAACCAGCTTGCAGAATCCACAGAGCAAAACAAAGAAAAATGAGGCCTCACCAGATGTGGTTCCTCTATGAGCTAAGGTAGGATTGAGTGGATTTAGGTCCTTCTGGCACAACTTTCACTTTTTCTACTAGCCCTTCAGTGATTAGAACCACCAATGCCATTCACTCAACTACGATCATGCTGACTCTCCTGAGATGAAACCCCTGCCCTGCCTCCTGTAGACTTGCTCACTAGCAAGCAGAGGTGATTTGTTCCACCTTGACACTGCTCCTTGCTTGCTCAGAGTGACGCTGGCTGCCTCACAGCATCCTCTTCTCTGTACATGTCACATTATCCTCAGGTCCTCAGGTATCTGTGTCACCTCTATGGTATAAGGGATTACTATGCAGACTGGCTCTTTCTAGGGAGAGGGTCTCTTACAGCTTTCTTTGCAGGACTTGGCCGATGGGACTCATAACATGACCAGAACTGCTGCTTTTTCCTCTCTTATAGCTGCAGTAAGGGCCACAGATTTGGCTTTCAATCTTCATTCACCAGTATTTCTAGGACTCTTTTCCTGGGCTCCTTCCTTATGTCATTAAAAGAATCTATTTGCTTCATCCTTTTTTTGTTCATTTATTGCAGCAATCCCAATAATTTTCACAAGCTTCTGAATAAAGACAGCATATTTAGCCCATTTTTTTCATACGTGTCTCCCTTAGCATTCACTTTCAGGACCAAATTTCTAGAATAAAATGTGTTCTTATGTGTGAAATAAACTAGCCAGGCATTTAAAGGTATACAAAAAGGTAAGCATGAGATGACTCTCATATCTGTTGCCCTTGTGTAGGTGACAGAAATAATTACCTCTAGACATATCACTGCACTGTGCACAGTCGGCACACAGGAGATTGCAAGGTGTTGGATGTGATAGGAAATGTTCAGCCTGATTATATATGCTAGAATCCAAGTGCTGCAAAACATCTCTTTTCACTGAGTTGAGGAACAAGAATTTAAAGATACCACTTAATTTTTCAACTGCAGTCAAGCAATACCAGTGTTTCAAGATGAATTTGCTAATCACATGGGACTAGGGATTGTATGTGGTGATAAAAGACTACAAAAACATTTCCTAGCAGGCAGCAATAACTGTTCCAGTCTGTTTAAGTAATTTTTTTTTCCTTTGCTAGTTTAATTTCCCCTGCCCTGCTGCTTGCTTCAATTCATTTAAGTTGAAAGTGATTGCGGAGCTGGTGGAAGGCAGCACATTCATGACTGTGGAAATGAAATCCATTTGGTTGCAAAGTCTGTGTGAAATTTACCCTTTATGCAGTGAGGCAATGCAAGACCTCATCACCAATGGATATCTCCACATTTCTGACTTTGGAGGAGGTCTGAGTGTTGTGTGAGCCTCTCTCAGCCGAGCTCCATGCCCATTGCTGAGGCAGGTTGGCCAGGCAAACCCCTCATGCTGTGCCATCGCTGTCACCCAGTGCTTGCTTGGGCAGACAGCAGTGTGGAGGTACAACTCACATGGATTGAGCGCCACTAGATGGAAAAAACAGCTGTCAGGGTAGGGAGCACCCCATTTTCTGAGCCCATCAGTTCCTGCCGATTACTCAGACACATCTTGAGCAGTGTGATTCCTCCTGCAGCTTTGCACCATGCTTGAGGTGTTAGTGACTGACCATACAGGCTGGTCAGTAGCACACTGCTTAAAGAATTCACCTCAGTAAAGACCCCTCCAGAAATTCTATACCAAATCATTTAAGTTAATTGCATACCATTTCTCTCAATGCAGAGACATCTAAACAATTAATCCCCAAGTATGACTTGATTATTTAGAAACACTAGTGACTAACACTAGTGTACTAGTGTACTAGTATTGTTCAGACATGGAGGAAGATATTTCTTCAGATCTCTATAGCTGCTTAGTTAGATTCATATTTGCATCCTTTTTTATGCATTTATTCCCAGTATGTATACAACAGATGCTGAGTTTTTCTTCCCTGATAAGTTTGAGAACAAGACACATTTCTCAAAACAACATTTTTGTGCATTTGCAAGTGTATCCATGAAGAAACAGATTGAATCCTTTATTGCTGACACTTGGGAAAAAAAAAAAAAAGGAAAAAAAGCCTACACGTAAGCAGAAAGTGACAAAGAAGCCACAAATATCTACAATTTTTCACAGTATATAGATTATTTATTTATTTATTTATTTAGGGTATCGTTTTCATGGAAAAGCTTTTCCAGGCTTCTCACCAGCTAATTTACCATTTCTGCTTATTTAAAACTGATACTGGTACCACTGTGCAATGAGTGAATTTTCTTCTACTCTTCTGAGAATTTTTAACCTCATAGCAACTCACTTCACTAATAGATTTCTGTTAAGAGTAATATTATATACTTGTCAGTCCTTTCCCTACACCTGTACCTCTTTTTCCTTCCATTCTCTTCAGCATAAGACCCTTTCCACTCTTCTTTAAAAACCTGCCATTGCTTGAGATTTTACTTTAAAGATGATGTTGTGAAAGGCCAGGTACAACCTAGCCAAGACTTTGAGAAAACTGCATATTCAGGCTTTTCCTTAAGTTCAAATATATTTCTATTTCTGATAGTTTCTGGGTATCAGTAAGACAAGAAATTTTCAGAGTCTTTCTAAATAAAACATACATATACACATGCATGCATTAAATAATTAGGTTTTGGAGAACCTTAATGGGTATTGTCCTGGTGATGTTGTGGTAGTGCATCCCTCTTCTGCTCCCCACTTGCTCCTAGGGCCACACTGTGGTCTCAGAATATTCTTTGAAATATTCTTTAGAATACATTCTTTGAGCAGCCTAAAGCACTCATTCACAACAAATGTAAAGGGCATACTGTAAGAACAGGAGATTTTTATCAGACATCTAAGAAAACAAAAGAAATTTACTCTCTGACTACATTTTGTGCTTGGTTTCTTGCAGAAACTTAGCTGGATTCTTTCTCATTCATTCAGCAAAATTGTTTCTGTTGCTAAGGCAGCCCAGCTTATTTACTTTTCACCTGCTACCAGACTCTCATCTGAGAAGAGAAGAATCATTTCCCTGATGCTGTGACTTTACTGTCAAAATAGTGTTTCGTTTCCAGAGCTAAAAAAAGAAGACAGTTCATAAATAATCTTGCAATCTTTTTACAGAATTAAACAAGCTTCAGAATTTGAATGCTGATCTTGATCAGCTAAGTTAGTGGTTCTGCTGAAAGCATGTAGTTTTTCTCTATAAACAGTGTAGCCCCAATAAGTATTGACCAAAATGTCAGGTACGTAGCGCATGTGGCCCAGATGCCATGAGGGACATGAGGGCATGAGGGACTGACAGGAACCTTTTCAATGCAAAATTAAACTGACCTGTGTGCTCAATAGTGAGAGCTGGTCAACAGCTTTTCCCATGCTTTCCAGGGTAGTGAGTTGAGAGGAGACTGTGGGATGGATGTGGAATAGTTTCTTTGAGACCCATCTTCACAACGGCTTCCCACCCATACAATTGGTTCTGGCTTCTATGTAAAACATACCAAAGCTTATTTTTTTTGCTAAAAACCAAAGTATGATGATTCATCTGCGTGTTATTCACTGACCAGAAGGGCTGAGAGAAGCTAGGCAGGTATCTAGAAAAATTTATCAATAGTGTCTTTTGGAAAGTGTTAAGGCATCAGTCTTGCAAACTACACACAAGCATAAGTATATGTACAGAAATTTTCAAAAGCTCAAGATCCACATGTGCAGAACCATTTCTTTCATGTCACCTTGTTATTGTTTCTACCACTATTACATACATATCTTCTATGCCTGGTTTATGAAATATCTTTCAAGCGGTCTTGTTAAAACATCTGAAGTTATGGAATATTCATAGGAAGAAAATTTTGATTCTAGAGATTGCGCCTTTTTAGTCAGAAAGGAAAACCAATACCAAGTTGTGCATGCAAACAAAACCCAGCAAGAATGTCTCCCACTCTGGTGGAAGGCTGTTGGAAATTCAGTTACGGTCCATGAGTCACACAATTCATGAGCTGAATCATTTCAAACAAACACGGGAGTGAGAAAGAAAAGAAGTATAAATATATCAAGAATTGCAGCATATTTTAGAAGAGAGGATAATGTGCATAAATGCAAGTTTCACACAGTATTCAGTGTACAAAGTACAGAATCCAGACTCATAACAGAAATCCTTCCATCAGCTTCTGTGAGATATTGACTCTTTGCCTGCAAAATGCAGATGATAGCATTTCCTCAGCTCAGGATTCTGAAAATACAGTTGAGAGTTACCCTTCAGAACCCATAGTCATGGAGGTTGAACATGTGTCAAAGAGAACAAGGATGTCAGGAAATGTTTCAGCTTTAAAAATATGACAGTTTGGGGTATTATTTTAATGGCAGGTAATTAAACAAACAAACAAAACCAAACAAACAAAAC
The DNA here is from genome assembly GCA_013400585.1 of Chloropsis cyanopogon. Classification (NCBI taxonomy): domain Eukaryota; kingdom Metazoa; phylum Chordata; class Aves; order Passeriformes; family Irenidae; genus Chloropsis; species Chloropsis cyanopogon. Next base: position 88,169 of record WEZZ01037284.1, read on the forward strand.
CAAACAAATGAAAACCAGAAATTAAATAGAAAAAAGAAAGGGCAGAGTTAAGCCAGCTAAGAATTAGGATAAGAATTCTTTGTGTATAAGAAAGAACAGCAGTATGTATGTAGTTCCACTGAAGTTAAGTCAGTGTTAAGTAGGACACATGCTGATCTGCCAGACGTTAGTTCTTATGTCTAAACACTCCAGGAAATCATCCTAACCCTCACCCCAAAGCATGAGTGCAGCTCAGGATGGGGGATATCAGAATCACCATCATAACTTCTGAGCTGCAGTTCTGGTGATGTTAGAGCAGAGTCTGCAGCAGCTGGGAATACAGCAAAACCAGAGAAGAGAAATAATGATTTGCTGTGGGTTTTACTGTATGATTTGCACAGTGTATTAGGAAAGGGCCTCTGTTCCATTTCCTCTCTGCTTCTCTCTTCTTATTCTCTACAGTCAACAAAATGCAATTATCTGCTAGAGCTTATGTGTGAATGTGAGTAAAGTTTAAAGCTGTGAAGAATATCCTATGTTATTATTTTTTAATGAAAATTTTGTGCAGAATCACTCCCATGCTTTTGGCTATTTGTACAAAGCAGCAGTAAGTTTCCTCTGCAACAGGGTCTGACTAAAAGCAACCCTGGAAGCTAAGATACTATCTCAGAAAAAGTCACTGATCCTGACCTAAGTTTCCCAGAGGTAATTTCCTGGCATGCTCTCTCTAACCATGACATCTTAGAAGTAGCATATCAGAGCAAATGAGTAGTGCTGTGCTGAGTGCCACTCATTTATGTACCATTCTGAAGGCAACCAGTGCAGCCCAGATATCTACTGTCATGTCACAGGGTCATTATTTTTACCAGTACACTCTGCTACACAGAAGACTGGGTGACAGCTGGTTGATGCAGAGTAGGAAAGCATTTCATGTTACTTTTTTATGATTTGATTGAGAAGCGTGTGTGTTTCTTATGATTTCAATGACAAAGTAGCACATAAGCCTTTCTAGAAGAGGAGTCGTTTTTCTTGGTTTTTTTTTTTTTTTTTTTTTTTTTTTTTTTTTTTTGTATTCTCAATAGCCTTTTCCTCCCAAGACTGCCCCAATATNATATATGCTGTCTAATATTCCTTTCATTGCTAACTCACATTCCTGCACAGTCTCTTCCATGTGCTAACTAATGGCTCTTGTGTTATCACAGTAAGTAATTTATATATTTAAGTCACTTTATTTTCTGTTTACCCTTTTTGTGCTTCATTTCTCTTACTGAAATTAGAACATACCTTTCTTTTCTTGATCCGTGTTAAATTTCACTTGTAAAAAAACATAATGCTGTTCTGTTTGGATTTTAGTTTCCAACAGCGTGGGTGGAGGGGACTGTTAAATGTCAAATTAAACCATTTCCACAGGAATGTGAGCACTTGCATTTAAACTTTTCTATTACCACTGCTTTCTTTGCTTGCTTGCTTTTAATATTTCTTTCCCATTTCAATAAAACTCACTCAGAGATTTATAACTACCTGACAAAAAAATTTAGGCTATACGTTACTTCTCTTCCAAAAAAATCTTTTTTTTTTTTTTTTTCCTTTAAGGGGGTTCTTTTGTTTGTTAGAAACATTTTATATGT
>WEZZ01037288.1:1392-17868 GCA_013400585.1 Chloropsis cyanopogon
TTTTTTTTTTTCATTATAAGGCCTGGGACTCCACGCAACTTCTGAATCTTGCCTTGCCCTTGCTATTGAGAAACCGGGGTATTTAACCAGGATACTTGGCTTTTTGAATGAAGGAAAAATACATTAATATAAATATATGTCAGTATAAAACTCGTATTTCCATAATGTGAACCATACAGGAAAGAACCATAACCAATAGATCATAATACTATACAACAGAATTAAGTTATAAATACAAATATTTAATTTTTTTACTTTACCTTCATCTCTCTCTTATGATTTATCATGCTCTACATAATCCCTCATTTTCCTTTGTTAATATAATCCCCAACAGGACCATATTTTTAAATATTTCTGTTTTAAGGAATTATATTTAAGTTGGGCAAGAAGATTTTTTTTTACAATGTAACTGTTTTTTTACTGCTCTACAAAAAAGGTTTTCATGTAACAAAGAGTATTTTCTTACTAATATTATCTAAATGTTTGAAATATATGAAGTATTTAATTTGTCTGTTTTAGCTATTCAGATCATAGAAATGAATGCTTTTCTGTCAGACATTTAACTACATATTTTAAAAATTATTAGAGTTTATCACAACAAATTCAGACAAACAGACACAAAAATTGTGCAAAAAATAATATTAATACCAAATTTTTGAATCAGAAAAGAAGATATGAAAACTAGTATCTAACTGGGTAATGCAAGTTTGCTGAGAAAGAAAGTGAGCCCCTTCAAATAATCACCTGGAATAAAAGAGATTGAAATCCCTGATGAAAGAAATATCTGATTGTCCATACAAGTGGAACAGCTGCAACCATCTACAACCACTACAGATTATCTGTTAATTAACAGGTTCACAGAGTCTAGACCTTGAATAAGTGCCCCTTTCAACTTTAGCTGAATTTGCAAGCAGGGTGGCAATTTAAATTTAGATACTTTTTTTAAGAAGGGGTTTTCTAATCGATACAAGGAATTCCCAGCCTGCTGACAGGTATCTTTTTCAGGTTGTAAAGCTATTAATCTACTGCATCTGGTTCTTCTGTATGAGAAATTATTGTGACTTTTCCATATGTTACTCTAAGATTGACCCTTATTAAGAAAATGAGTTACTCATCTAAGATTTAAACTCCTCTTTTCTGTTTTAAAATTTCAAAAAATCAACTGAAGATTTTTTCCTACAATCTTTAGACCTCTTCCATTCCTATTATCTTTTCAACCCACTTTCAGGTTCATGATAATCCAATTATATTTCTTGAACTGCTCAGTTTTTCCATGAAGTTTCAGATCAATGTCAATTCATTGTCTCCCTAGCTGAGGCTCTTTGACAAGGCCAGATATTGATTGTTTCCTCTTGTCATATTTCAGTCTTTCTGATAACCTCTTTACTTTTCTGGTTCAGGCTGTGAAACCATGCTCTTGCAAATTAAGTCTAATATTACAATGGAATTTCTAATGATAGTTCTATGAGTTACTGAGATTTTTTCACTTGAAATAAGTCAATGATGACATAACTCCTAGTAAATGACAGAATGGTTGACCATTACTAAAGGAAACAAACGAATGAACAAGAAAGAAGATAAAAGAAAAAAGTTAATATTGAAAAATCTTTAATTTTAGGACTATTTGATAATATATACTACTGCTGCTCTTTTTTCTTTTACTTTTTAAGTTGCTGCAGTTTACAAAACAAGTCACAGACAAATAATTTCTGCTAATAAGCTCTCAATAGTTTATTGAAGTAGATGAACACTTCTAGAAAAGTTTAAAGAATGAGCCATCTATTTAAAGAGCTATTTGTGCCACAGGGTAGAGATAATAGTGTTTAAACAGAAAAAGGCACAAGTCCATATTGATAGTGATAACCACTTAACCACATTTAATTTTTTTTCAGAGCTGGCTGTTGGCCAGAAAAATTAGCCAAAAAGTATGCAAATAATTTGCTGCATTGAGTTTATGCAGCTTTAATTAATGGAATTTAATTAATTTAGTTTCTAATGCAGGTCGAGGAGTAATGAACACACCAAAGGTATTCTGAATTGGCAATTTAATTTAGACATTTAATCTAGATTTATAAACTTATAGTAGAAATACACTGCTCTCAGCTCTGTGTTGTGTATTGTATGGTCTGTGACACATTCAACTTGCAAACCTTTCAGGGGTAGGAAATGTGTTTTACACAACTTTCAAATATAACATGTAAATTGATGACATTTTTAAAATATCCAAAATATGATTCACTGAAGTTCATTTCACCAGATAACAAAGTGGTACAATTACATTTTGAAAATAAAAGAAATTCACTATCAATATCAATGATTAGTTTTGTTTGTGCTCAGTATCAGACATTCACTGCCTGGTCCTGTTGTCCACACTACTCCTGACACAAGCCAGGATGTCACTGCACTTTTGGGCCACCTGGGCACATGGTGGCTTATATTCAGCTGGCTGCTGACCAACACCCCAAAGTCCTTTTCCACCCAGTAGCTTTCTAAACACTGTTCCCCAAACCTGTAGTGGTACAGGGGGTTGTTGTGAGCCAAGGGCAGGACCCCAGTGTGGAGCCTCATATAACTGGTGTCAGCCCATCAATCCAGCCTGCCCAGATTCCTCTGTGGAGCCTTCTTACTATCAAGATCCTAACGGTGTAAGGTTCCTATTTTTGTTCTCAAAATTAAGAGACAATGCTTTCCAGAAAATCAATGGAAAAAAGAATTCATTTTCAGAGGATGATTTAAAGTCCAAAAAAAATTCTCTGAGATAAACTAAATTTAGTGTTGTAAACACTTTCATCATGCCTTCTGGGCTATTTTGAACATAGAAGTCAACTGGTTACAAATGTTAAAATTATTGTCTTGTGGCACTTGACATGATGGCATTTCTAACCGGTCAATTCAGAAATATAAAGAATGAATAATGTAGTAAAGATTAACAGAGCATGTCTGCTTATTTACACATTTCAAGATACGTAGTAAAACTGCAGGATCTGCACACTTGTGGCTTTCACGGCTCAAAAAAAAGGGAAAATATATATACTCAAAGTAAAAATATCTTCAATAACCTGAGGCAGATTAAAAGCCAAGGCAGTGAAGACAGCAACAGAACTTGCTCAGCATCTACTGGGACATGCATTTCCATGGGCCCAGGGTCCCCCTTCATCCCAGTCTGGATCCATCAGTGCCCTCCAGCCAGTCTTCAGATGTCTGCTGCCCAGATGCCTTGGCCCTGTGATGCAGTGGGCTTAGCTCTGTAAGGACTTTCAGCTCTGTGTTGGTACTTTATCTCCAGCCTGGCCCTCACCCTGTTACCAGCCCCTGGCTCTGCTACCCCTGTTGAGCCCACGTGGAACTGTGTCCCGTTGAAGAGAGCACAGTCTGTGTGCAACTGACCCAGTGACTCTCAGTTTCAGGTTCTTTGTCCAGCCTTTGCTCTTCTCTTCCAATAAAATTACATTTAATTGGATCTATGTCAAGCCAACTTCAAAATCTGTCTGTATTTGCAGGGACATAAATCCTTCAGGAATGCACATTCAATGTTCATATTAAATTGCAAAGTTAAAATTATTACTCTTGGTTACTTTCCATGGGTTCCTTAGTATAGACTTATAAAATAATTCAGGTTGGAGAAACTTCAGGAGAGCTCTAGTCCAACCTCTTGCTCAAAGCAGGGTCAACTAGAAGAATAGATCTCAAAGGGAAGATCCCACAATCACTCTAGACAATTTTGGTAAGTATGTCTGTCTTTCCATTCACTTTGATGAAGACCCTTCTCTCTAAGCTCCACACAAGTATTTGAACAATGCTGTGACACCTCCCTGCCCCCAGAAACTGTTCTCCAGGCTGAAGAAGCACATCTCCCTTCACCTCTCCTTGAAGGGTGAGTGCTCCATGGTGACCCTTCCCTGAACTTGTTGCAATGTATCAGCATCTTTCTTGCACTGAGGATCCAACAATGAACGCCATATTCCAGATTTAAGAGCTATGGAAAAATTTGCTTTCCCTGGTTTACTGACTGCGCTTGCATTGATGCAGCCCAGTATGGCATTAACTGCCACTGCTTCCTGGGTGTACTGGGTGCTGAATCATGGAACAAATAGTTGAAGCTTATGTTTATCCTGTTACAAGAAAAAAAATTTCTATTAGGGTTTTCCGAAAAACCCAGTAACAGAAAAGATGATTTTAGGCCCAAATGAATGACATGAACCTGATACATTAATTTTCTTTTAAAAAAGAGTATAGCATATTTCTGAGGGTCTAAGGAAAGAAAAATATTCAAAGGAGTCTGACTGGAATCACAGAAAACCTATTGGTTTATTTTTATCCTGAATGTGACCTTCTCTAATATGAAAATCAACACTAGATTTGTCTTACAATATTTACTGGAAAGACAAGGGTCTGTAGCACAAGCCTTGAAATAAAGCTTTTCATTTGTTTCAAAACCATGATAGCATTGCCCTTTATCAAATCCACTGCTTTAAGATACGGATATATAAGGATATACATGTTTGTTTTGTATACTAAACAAAGAGACTGAATTGTTGCCGCAGAATAAAAACCAGGTGACTTTCAATTGTCTGTTACAACTAATTAGTTCTTTCATCTTGTTCCTAAAGTAAAATCAGTTGATAACTGATAATTAGAATTCTGTGCAGTTTCTGTGGTAAATGAAATGAAATCAATTTAGTTATTCTCAAAGACAAAAAAGAGTCAACAGATCAGATGAACTGTAATGAAGTTCTAATTTTGATCAGGAATAAAGACACACATATTTAGGCCAGATCTATAGACCATATCATTAAATATAGAGCAAATCCAAGTAAATTCTGTGAATAAGGTTCCTAGCTTCAGACTTTCAAAGAAGCAGACAATTTCAGAAAGAGACTGAAAGCTACTCTTGCCTTTGTTGCATACAAGCAAAAATCATAGGAAAAATCCACCAGCAAATAACAGGTGAAACGATCAGACAAGTTGCTTGAGGGTAGCAGTTTGGAAGAGTTTTTGACTTCAGTGCTCTGATGAGGACAGGATGAATTTAATTGAAATACTGCTGTGGCCTTTCAGCACTCCCACGAGTTGAAAGTCCAGCTGCCCTAGCAGTCACTGCAATGTTCATCTGTGAGCCAAAGGCAGGAGCAGAAATAATGTCACAAGAACTTATGTTTTTCACCATGTCACATGCACCTATGTGAAAATAGTGTAAAATGGATTAAGATTTCTGGGGAATGGGGTGAAAAACATTAACACTCAAATATGCGCGATCATGGCAATGAAGAGAAAAAACTCTTGTTTTGCAGTGTGGCCAGGTATGATTTATGTATACACCTACAAGTCCTAGTCATTCATGTTTACTTTATAGCCAGTAGTAAGGACAAAAAATGGCATAGTACTCTAGAATTGTTTACCTCAACCCTGTACTGTACAGGATGTCACGATGACGGTGGGGGATATTGACATAAGCACTATAATGTGTGTTGGAAGGCTTGTGTAGTTAATCCTGACCACCCAATCCCTCACACATGATAGGAGCTATAAACTGATGTAACAATCTTTAAAAATGCCACCTACAAGGTAGTGTACTGGGATTAAAGGAGAGAGCTATAGAAACAATACCATTAAAATGAAAGTTAAATAAAACTCCTAAGAAAGGAAACCAATGCCAGAAAACAGGGCAGTATCCTTTTTTCTTTTTGCATTTTTGCCACAAGTAGTTCTGGCAGTGAAGACTGATGCATTATCATGATTTTCATGGACAATTCAGAACATTCTGTCTATCAAGTAAATAAACTTGATTTAAGTTCTAAAATGTGGAGACAGAAGAAAACAAAAGAACTCCATCCCATAGAAGTGAGCAGTGAAAGTGTACTCTGAAATATCTCATATGGAAAAGCCAAACTTAAAACCAAAGGGGTTCCTGATGAGAGATTGGAAAAAAGACATCTCAATCTCAAGGGAAATTGAAACAGTTCAGAAGGAAAATCAGTGTTAACATTTCAAATTCTTAAGTTTCTCTTTTGTAACTATTTTCAATCTGTAATACAAATTTAATCTTTGGGACTTTATTTTTTCATTTTTAATCTATCATTTCAAGTCTGCGTAATGATTAAACTAGATTCAAGTGAGTATAACAGACATGTTGTGTAATCCTGTCATGAAAGACCCAAAACCAAACATGACAAACTTGCTTCTTTGAGCCTTTACAACTCAAAACAATCTTGGGAATCCAAAATACTGTGATGCATTTTCTTCTAAGCACCAAGCATCCGTTTTGTGTGAGTAAATCTGTCAGCAGGTTTTAAGCATTGAAATGCAGATAATTAGTGAGTCAATTTACAACTCTAAGACTGCTACAACCTCCTATTGTCACTCTGCATTACATATGTTGCATCAAGATGCAGTTTGATAAATGTTTTAAATTAAAGTAAATGTGCTGTTGTCAATGGAGCTGTTTTCTCACACCATCAGTTGTGTATATCTCATTTATGACTTTGGTTGCTTGGGCTCCTAGTGGTGTTTTTGAGCCATACAGCAGGCTGGACCAGAGAAAGGGAGGAGGGAATAATGGAGATGCAACAAAATTTGTTTTCATCTATATTATTTCCCTGCTATTGCCTGGTGAGTGCTGAGGAGAGTGGGAAAAAGGAACATGACAACAGGAATCAGATGAAGTCTGTAGGACCTCAAAAGTAACAGTGACATTAAATAATCGATTAAAATAATTTTATCTTCACTGCTATTTCAATTCCTTTTCCTGCTCTCTAGTTCTGACTTAATCTCATCAAATTGATGGTAACCCCCCTGAAAACTTCTCTAGTACTGTGCTTATTTGTCCATTTTGGCCCATTGGTCAAAATTGAAATGTGTTGCCCACCAACACTAATGTGAGGAACTCATGTTATAAGAGTCTTCTTTTCACTTTGCAGTTATAACTAAAACTGTTTCATCAATGCTTAGGTTCTGCCTCCTTTTGCATTTTAATCTTTGAAGAATTTATTCCTTTGATTTATTTTCCAATTAACTCCTTTGTTTTGAACAATTTTTCCTGGTTTTATTAAATGTTATTTTCTGCTGTGTTTAAGAGGTATCCTATGAATAGTAAATAAATAAATGTATTTAAATGATAAAGAAGAAGTGACTCAAACAGTGGGTTGAGATTAGATTTTATGCAAAAGAGCATAGTGCTAATAATGCCAAGGTCACAGGCTTGATCCTGGTATGGGCCATTCACTTAAGAGCTGGACTCAATAGTCCTTGTGAGTCCTTTCCAATGCAGAGTAGTCTGTGATTCTGTGAAAAATTCTTTGCTGTGAGGGTGGTGAGTCACTGGAACAGGCTAACCAGAGGAGTTGTGAATGCCACATCCCTGGAAGTGTTTAAGGTCAGGTTGGATCAAGCTCTGATGAGCCTAGTCTAGTGGAAGGTGTCCCTGCCCATGCCTGGGGATTGGAACTAGATGAAGAATCTGTATTTCACTGCATCTTAATAATATGTAAAGCTAGAATGTATTTTAGGTGTGACAGTAGCAGAATTGTGGGCGGAAGAAGAAAGTTTTTCCAAATTAAGATGTTTCATGCCCCGAATAACACATTCTTATTTTTTGCAGTATGAGCTCCTGTGACAAGTACAGAACTGAGCAATGCTACACTGTAATTAAAGATGACACAGCACGTTGTTATTTAACAATATTTGCCTATAAACATCTTATTCTTGTCATCTGTCGACTTACTATTAACCAGTAATCTGGAGTGACAGGGTGCTGAGAAGAATAAGCATTTAGCACAGGCTTTTATTTCTACATCATCAGTTCAGACCTGGACTTCATGTTGAGAAGCCATAGTTTAGGAGCATTTTCTTACCCTGTGATTTTGAATCATTTCCCATAGGATGCATATTTCAACACAAAATCAGCTCTACAACTGGCATGAAGTGCATCACTGTTGATTATATCTTTAGAGAGACTGGGAATTGAATGCTGCAAGTGGCAATAGTATCTGGTCTTAAAAGAACTAAGAGCACATTGCTTAGAAGCACACTGACAGAAGAGTAAGGGTAAAACAACATTAATGCTAAATTCAATTTTAAAAAATCTGTTGTTATCTTAATATTTTTATTTCTTATTTAACCATGCAATAAATATATAAGGATGTCTCCTAGTCTTCTCATTTTTTATATGAAGGCAGTAGGATTGTTTTCTGATGTCAGGTTTCTTCATTTTCTCAATACACACTTCAGATGCTATTTTATAGCAGGTAAACTGCAGAATGTAAAATTAAAAACAAAAGAAAAGTAGGTATAAGAATTCTGCACCAAAATTTCAGCTGATACTTTAAAGGGTTTTCTTTTAATTATTCCATTGGTATTATTTTCAGAAAATTCTTTTTACATGTTACCTTCTACATGCAATGAATTAATGGTTAGTTAGTATGTATTCTTCTAGGCTTTAAAATTAAAAAATCTATCAAGAATTAATCACAAATTCATCAATTTATCCAAAATCAAGAATTTATTAGGATTTTTTTTCTTAGAATAAATATCTGTTTAAGAAAATTAGGTTAGCTTTGAAATTTTAAAAAGAAGTTTTAAAGTTTTGTGAATATTTTATGATCTTTCCAAATATATCTATAGGATTTATTTTAGCTAAATAATTTTTAGCTGTAACATGCCACTGGTGGTCTATGAAACATTAGTGGCCTATTCTCACCTGGCAAAAGAATGACTTTTCCTTTATGGCATTCAGGGATTCAAAGGAGAATGGCTCTTCCAGAGAGAAGATTAATATTTACTTTTATTTAATTATTTCATAGATATAAAAAAAAAAATTATAAATNTAATTATAAATTACTTTCAATAGTTTAAACTTTTTTTTTCAAATTGTAAGGCATTTGACCTACCATCTAGTTCATTTTATTACCTATTCATATTATTACCCATCCATCTCAAAGCTCCATATGTTTGCACTGAGTTTTGCTTGTATGGCCTCATAGGCTATTGAGAAAATCTCTACTAAGAGCTGATCAAAAAACTAAATGTCTTTCAAAATACTCTTCTAACAAATTTCATTTTATTTTAATAAGCAGAGAATTCCAGTGCTGAGTAAACAATTGTTTTCTCTTAATGTTAAAATAAATCTGTTGTCATAATCACCACTAAGTGATTATACTGGTATTGTTCAGGATGATGTTAGTGACTGACATAACTGGATGCTTAAATTTCACCTATTTTCAAACATTTTACATGTCACATAATTTGTGCTCAACAGTATGACTATCTTTTATAGATCTAAGTGTTCAAATATGAAATATAAATTTAACTCATGTGAAAAACTTTCAAATTTGAAAATCTGTTAAGATGACAAAATGAGTCTTTTAGGTTACAGTTCCATATTATTCTGTATTATGTTCTCTTCATAAATAAATTTCTCCATCTGCAGAGCTCCTGTCTTTTAAAGAGTTTTTAAGATTGCATGCTGGCATACTGAACCTGTTCTTGCAGATCTCTATATTTTGATAGTATTGCTACAGAAGTTCTGTCAAAGCTATCATAAATCAAAGCCAAAACACTATCAAAAACCAAATGCAGATTGAAGGATTAAGCCATGTAGTTCTAGATGTGTAAGTGGTACTTCGGAGCAGTTCCATTTTTATGAATTGTATGGACATTTCAAAGTCTGTTATTGTGAATTACTATTTCAAAATTTCATTGAGCTGTAACTTAAAACTTGAAGGAAGCACCTGCTTATAAACAGGGAGATGCATTTATTTAGCTACTTTAATGAGCAGTATATACTGGTTCCTGAAGAATACTAGTTCAGCTATATTGGATTATAGCTATCACGGCTTGTCTAGACATGGGATCAAAATGTGAATCTTAAATTAGATTGCCTTAAGATCTGCTTTTGTCAGAGTACTGTACTTATCTTAACAGTCCAGTAGCTGAAGAATATAAGTTCACCAAGAAAACCTTGGAATCTCTTGGGAAATTTCTTTCAAGACTCACAGTATATATTCAATTATTCCTCAAATGAAAAATGACATTGAAAATATGAGGGAAAAAAACCCTAAAGTAAGGCTGACATATAATTAAGATTTCAAATTAATCACTGTCTTAGTTAAGCTTCAATATGAGGCATGTATCAAAATGATAAATTGCAGTACCATAAGTTGACAAATATGGCTTATTTAACAACATTATTCTGAAAGAAATAAATTAAACAGAACATTGAAATAGTAAGTGGATTTTTACCAGACTAAGGGAGAGACGTCTTTTTTTTTCCCCAATATTTAAGTTTTTCCCAAGGCAGAAGAAATTATATGTTATTCATTGGTTTTTAACTTTCAAAGAATGACTTTTTCTGCAAAAGTTAAAGAAAATAAATACATTTCCATTAATTTTGTCTCGAACAATATTATGCATGTGTTGTGTCTCTCTAATCAATCTTTTTTTTTTGGGTTTTTTTTTTTTAGCTTTTTCAAAGAAAATTTAGCACACAACAGCCACTAAAGTCTTACTGCTAATTATGGTAGAATAAAACACTAGATCTATAATCAAGCACATGTGCATGTGCTTTTTTTCCTAAAAATTATATGCTATTTTTCAAATGAAAGAACAGGGAAGAGAATGACAAGTCTATTTAGATGATTTTATGACATTTTCTCCCAAAAATAGGATGACAAATATTTGGCAGCAGGAACAATCTTTAACTATACTTTTGGGTACTGGAAATAAAGTGACACAGCCCTTTATAATGAGCTTTTGAGAGGTTCTAGTGGTCAGATACTCCCTCCTGCATGGCACAGTCCCCTGCCTGAGAGACAGACCTCTAGTTTTGGACTGTGTACTCCTTTTCTAGAGCTCAGGCACATAATTTTACAGAGCAATTGATCTTTTTTCAGCCTCACAACTGCTGCTTTATGCTATTCACTCATCTGACTGGTAATAACACAGCCAAGGGAAACCTTAAGCTGATCTAAGGTTGATATGGGATTCTGAGAGGAAGAATGGATTCATGTGATCCCTTGAGGTGTTGGTATCCCTTTCATACCTTCTGACTGGGAGAAAAGCTCTGACTGCAAGAGCATCCAGCAGACCAATGCCTAGTTGCGCAGTTTTCCCCACGGGTTGGGGCTTCATAATCATAGTACCTCATCTGAAGAGGAAGTAGGACTGCTGGGAAGACATGAAACTACCTGATCAATGCAAATAAGAATATAATCTTATGTAGACATTTTTAACTCAGAAGGGGGACCTTTAAAAAACTCTTTTCAGGGGACAGGGACCTAACTACAGAGTAAAAGAAAACTGAGCCCATGTTTAGAAGGAAGGCTGAGAAGTAAGTACTAAAATTGGGACACTAGACTTTAAGATCTCATATTTGGATTTATTTGGGGAATTGTTAGGCAGAATCTCCTGGGAAGCAATTATGGGGAGGAAGTGCAGTCAGAGAGATGTCTGATTTTTTTAAATGACATCCCAACTATTTTAAGGGGAAGTGAACTTTGGCAAATGACTCATGAGGCTAACAAGGGAGCTTCTTAATGAACTAAAATGCAAAAAAGTACAGACAAAAAAAAAAAAAAAAAAAAGGAAAAAAGGAGGGAAAACAAGAAGGGGGAATAAAAANTGGACAACAAGAAAGGTGTATAGAAATTGTGCTTAGGAACAAAATCAAGAAGGTCAAAGTCCAAGGGGGCACTAACACTAGGGAGGAGTTTCATGGGTTATACAAAGGGGATCTACAAGTGTGCTAGTGGCAAAAAAAGGATGGGGAAAATTGCAGATTCACCAGGTGGCAAAGACAATAATATTCAATATGGAAAAGGCCAAAGAACTCCATGCCTTGTGTGCATCTTTCTTCATAAGGAGTAACCTGTTCATGTATCAGTCCAGTTGGGAAGGAGACAGGTAATTGGTTCTGGGTTTACATCGAAAAGTTGGATGTATTCAATTCACAGATTCACCCAAGGGTACCAGAAGAGCTGTCCCACCCTGACTGAAAAGCTGCTGTCTATAATTATAGCAATCAGCAGTAGTCCTTTGTGATTAGACAGATTAGTGATACACTTGTACTAATGAAAGCAAGAGGGATCACTACAGATGCTATAAACAAATAATCCTTCCCTCAATTCCTGCAAGAAGCCTAAAGAGCACAGTTTTGTAATCCATTTTCCATCACCTAAAGAATGACACTAATTGGGAGTAGTTAGCACAGACTTACCAAGGGCAAACTATGCTTGATGAACCCAAATGACATTTAAACATCTGAAGGGATGCAGTAAGTGGCCACTGCTTCCAGCAGCAACTGGCCACTGCTTCCAGCAGCCCTGAAACCTGGTCATTTACTTGCCTGGTCACAGGAGCCCAGACCTGGGGCAGCTTGTGACCTGGAGNACCTGGGGCAGCTTGTGGCCTGGAGACATGACTCAAGCCAATGGAGTTCGTGCTGCATTCTCATTTGTAGATTTAACCAGTTTCACTGCTGAGCAAGTATCTCAGAAAAACACACAGACACTCAAAATACTGACAGGATGAGCTACAGACTGCCACAGGCAAGACTCTGCTTTGACAGCACCCCCTGAACACGAGACCCCCTGAATCAGAGCCAAACCCTCTCTTTGTCTGGCAGACACAGGAGGTCCTTCATGCAGGAGCACACACAGAATTACCTGACTGCATGGGCACACGTACATTCACAGCTCCCACAAGTAACAGCATGATCCCTCTGCCTGCCTGGCAACCCCACCCAGATTCCAGGCCCTCTCCCTGGCCCCAGGAGTCCCCTCATCACTGACTGGTCCAGCTTCATGCTTACTAGCAAACATGGCATACTTGTCCAGCATGGACTCCCCCTCCTCCTGATACCTCACCCTAGATCCAGAACCTCCTCCCTGCTGGTCAGTCCAGATGAAAGTGTGAAAGTGAGTGATCTATGCACAGCCAGTGTGGAGAAGCTGAAGACATTTGTCATCACACTGCCTCAGCACTTGCCACACAGCTTCCTCCAAGCGCTGGCACTGAGCCCCTCACTTGCTTCGCTCATGCAGGCTCCTCCTGATAGCTGTTTTTTGGGGCACACACCATTCACACCCCAGTGAGCAGCAGCTGAGACCCCCACCCACTCCAGCAGCTGGCACGGAGACCCCAATTTCTCCAGTAGCTGATACCAGGCCAGGGTTACCTACATCCCCAGCCTGGCTCCAGTAGCTGCCACTCTGCCCTTTTAACCCTACACATGCAGGACAGAGAGAGATTGCTCTGAAAATTAAAAAAAAGGATTTAATAAGAAGATTGGACAGGTTATGGAGATCAGGTGCAGGCCTCAGCCAGACAAGTGTACTGATCAGAGCCCTTTTTCATACATCTGTAACAAAATTATGAAAATGCAGAAGAATGACAGGAAATAATTCATTATTTTGAAAATTAGTTTATGTTAATGCTTCAAAAGTCCATATTAAAGAGTACTCCAAAGCCTGTGATTTTATTGCAGTACCTAAGAACCTCCATGAGAACTCACAGATGCTAATAACAAGGGCTCTATAATTTAGCAGATAAAAGCAGAACAAGAGCCGGTAGCTGGAAGTTCAAAAATCAGAATTAAAAAGTCTTACTTCTAAGGGAGGCAGAGTGTATAGTGGGATCAAAGAAAGTTTTCCTAAAGCTTGATGTCTTCAAAAGCTAACTTTGCTTCCAGAAGTTATTCTTTAGCCAAATCAGTGGTTGTGGTATCAAGAAAATAGTGTGAAATGCTATAAAAACTAAAGTCTACAGAGCTATTTTTCTCTATTCTTCCTCTGGACTTATACAAGAATGATGATACTAGTACAGCATATAGGTAAAATAGGTAGAAGCACCATGGCAACCTGATATTGATTTCTTAAGGAATTCTGTACTACAGCTTTACTATGCATCTGGCATTAGGAATGGCATAAAAGTCTGTAGTAGATACAAGTCTATGAAGAGGAATTAGTGGGATGTTTTCCGTCCAAGCTAGTATTCCAGAACAAAAAGGTTTTGTTAGTTAGTTTTCTNACTCCATGCCTTGTGTGCATCTTTCTTCATAAGGAGTAACCTGTTCATGTATCAGTCCAGTTGGGAAGGAGACAGGTAATTGGTTCTGGGTTTACATCGAAAAGTTGGATGTATTCAATTCACAGATTCACCCAAGGGTACCAGAAGAGCTGTCCCACCCTGACTGAAAAGCTGCTGTCTATAATTATAGCAATCAGCAGTAGTCCTTTGTGATTAGACAGATTAGTGATACACTTGTACTAATGAAAGCAAGAGGGATCACTACAGACACTATAAAAAAATAATCCTTCCCTCAATTCCTGGAAGTAGCCTAGAGAGCACATTTTTGTAATCCATTTTCCATCACCTAAAGAATGACACTAATTGGGAGTAGTTAGCACAGACTTACCAAGGGCAAACTATGCTTGATGAACCCAAATGACATTTAAACATCTGAAGGGATGCAGTAAGTGGCCACTGCTTCCAGCAGCAACTGGCCACTGCTTCCAGCAGCCCTGAAACCTGGTCATTTACTTGCCTGGTCACAGGAGCCCAGACCTGGGGCAGCTTGTGACCTGGAGACACGACTCAAGCCAATGGAGTTCTTGCTGCATTCTCATTTGTAGATTTAACCAGTTTCACTGCTGAGCAAGTATCTCAGAAAAACACACAGACACTCAAAATACTGACAGGATGAGCTACAGACTGCCACAGGCAAGACTCTGCTTTGACAGCACCCCCTGAACACGAGACCCCCTGAATCAGAGCCAAACCCTCTCTTTGTCTGGCAGACACAGGAGGTCCTTCATGCAGGAGCACACACAGAATTACCTGACTGCATGGGCACACATACATTCACAGCTCCCACAAGTAACAGCATGATCCCTCTGCCTGCCTGGCAACCCCACCCAGATTCCAGGCCCTCTCCCTGGCCCCAGGAGTCCCCTCATCACTGACTGGTCCAGCTTCATGCTTACTAGCAAACATGGCATACTTGTCCAGCATGGACTCCCCCTCCTCCTGATACCTCACCCTAGATCCAGAACCTCCTCCCTGCTGGTCAGTCCAGATGAAAGTGTGAAAGTGAGTGATCTATGCACAGCCAGTGTGGAGAAGCTGAAGACATTTGTCATCACACTGCCTCAGCACCTGCCACACAGCTTCCTCCAAGAGCTGGCACTGAGCCCCTCACTTGCTTCGCTCATGCAGGCTCCTCCTGATAGCTGTTTTTTGGGGCACACACCATTCACACCCCAGTGAGCAGCAGCTGAGACCCCCACCCACTCCAGCAGCTGGCACGGAGACCCCAGTTTCTCCAGTAGCTGATACCAGGCCAGGGTTACCTACATCCCCAGCCTGGCTCCAGTAGCTGCCACTCAGCCCTTTTAACCCTACACATGCAGGACAGAGAGAGATTGCTTTGAAAGTTAAAAAAAAGGATTTAATAAGAAGATTGGACAGGTTATGGAGATCAGGTGCAGGCCTCAGCCAGACAAGTGTACTGATCAGAGCCCTTTTTTATACATCTGTAACAAAATTATGAAAATACAGAAGAATGACAGAAAATAATTCATTATTTTGAAAATTAGTTTATGTTAATGCTTCAAAAGTCCATATTAAAGAGTACTCCAAAGCCTGTGATTTTATTGCAGTACCTAAGAACCTCCATGAGAACTCACAGATGCTAATAACAAGGGCTCTATAATTTAGCAGATAAAAGCAGAACAAAAGCCGGTAGCTGGAAGTTCAAAAATCAGAATTAAAAAGTCTTACTTCTAAGGGAGGCAGAGTGTATAGTGGGATCAAAGAAAGTTTTCCTAAAGCTTGATGTCTTCAAAAGCTAACTTTGCTTCCAGAAGTTATTCTTTAGCCAAATCAGTGGTTGTGGTATCAAGAAAATAGTGTGAAATGCTATAAAAACTAAAGTCTACAGAGCTATTTTTCTCTATTCTTCCTCTGGACTTATACAAGAATGATGATACTAGTACACCATATAGGTAAAATAGGTAGAAGCACCATGGCAACCTGATATTGATTTCTTAAGGAATTCTGTACTACAGCTTTACTATGCATCTGGCATTAGGAATGGCATAAAAGTCTGTAGTAGATACAAGTCTATGAAGAGGAATTAGTGGGATGTTTTCCGTCCAAGCTAGTATTCCAGAACAAAAAGGTTTTGTTAGTTAGTTTTCTAGACAATTTCTAGACAATTTTCTGGACAATTCCTAGACAATTTGGCAGATATTCCTACATTCAGACAAAATACAGAAACTCCAGGACCATTTTTATTTTCCTTGTTATCCTACCTGTTGAATAGAAGTAAAAATAGACCATATATATTAGTTTATGTCTAGCATGTTGCTTTGTGAGATTTAGTTTGTTTCATCTAAATGTATCTATTTATGTAATTTAAAAATTTCCAGTTTTGATTCCCTTCCCTTCCCTTCCCTTCCCTTCCCTTCCCTTCCCTTCCCTTCC
>WEZZ01037289.1:0-53616 GCA_013400585.1 Chloropsis cyanopogon
TAGGAAATAATTGGCTTCTGATTTTGCTGGTGTGAATGATAACATCTGTATTGTCTCACCCTTCTCATGAGACTGAAAATGGAATAAAAGTTTTTAAAATGCCTCTCAGTTACCCCATCTCTGGGTCAGAAAAGGGTTAAATCCAACACTTTCCAACCCAAATCATTCTGTGATCCTGTGAAATTGGGAATCACTTGAGTTGTAAGCCCAGAAATGAGAAACTATGAGAAGAAATCCTTGATAATTCACAGATTAAGAAGATACCATCCTATTTTCATGTGCCTGTTTAATGAGCAAAACCAGAATTTTATCTAAATAGTAGTGATCTAACTTCTGCTTTCTTTGAAAAATTCAATACTTTCAGCTTTTCCATAGTTTGCCAATCCTCTGTTTGGCTTTTCCACTAATTACATTTGGAACATAACATCATCACATCAATATGATTAATGCAACCTGACTTCAAACTCTTATTTTCAAATGTCTAAATCTGAACTGGTCAGAATGGATTCCCTTCAGCAACAGTGGAGACAAATCAACACCTCCAGAGGAGAATTCATCTCCATGTATTACAGTAACAAAATGGTCACCAAATGAATCAATTTCTGGAGGCAACTTATTCTATTTTATCTCTATTTTCTATAAACAGAACCTTCCCGAGCTTAGAACAACTTAGAGTTTCATATTTAACATTTAGACACTGAAAAAAATGGGATATGAATCACCATTTGGGTTGCATAAACCTCACTCTTCTGGTTTATTGAAGTGTGAGGCTGTGCACAAGTTATAAATGTTCCATAACCATCTAATAGTGGTGTTTTAAATGTTACATCTCACGAGGGCAATTCCTCCTTAGAAGAAATTTTGTCCTTTTTCTTTCCCCTTAAGCATTC
This sequence comes from Chloropsis cyanopogon, assembly GCA_013400585.1. NCBI lineage: Eukaryota > Metazoa > Chordata > Aves > Passeriformes > Irenidae > Chloropsis > Chloropsis cyanopogon. Next base: position 891 of record WEZZ01037289.1, read on the forward strand.
AACAAGCAGGAGGTTCTCAGGCAGCAGAGGAGACATCAAGAAACACCTTTCAGAGACAGTCCATATAAAAGATGTTCTTAATGTTCCATCATTACAAGTCACCAACTTCCCCCAGGTGCAATTTATGGTCGTTTCCACACCTGTTTAGTCCTGCTGATTTGTTCTTCTTCCTTTATAGAGCTGTTTAACAGAGCCCGTGTTTCTAATTTCCTCTTTTATTTTTCCTTGTAAATATTATTTCCACCCTAGAGAGCCACGAACCTTTATCTCTTACACGAGGTACCGTGGTAGTTACCCTGCTCATATCAGGGATGTTAGTCAGCTTTCAGGTGTCAGCCTGATTCTGAGTGAATTTTCAATTTCTTTAAGGAGAATGGAGAAATATTTAAGGGAAAATTCTTGTTTGCAGTCCTCTGTAAAGGAAAACAATCAAACACACCATGGTTCAAATATTGCCAAAATCTCCCCTCAGTGTCCTTGAGTTTGGATAGGGAAAGCTTTGCATTCAGTCCTTATTTTAGAGAAATAATCTTTATTTTAAACCCCAAAAAGGTCCCTACTTGAGAGAAAATAAATGGGAACTGAGAAACACAAACGGGAGAGAATATGTCTTAGTTACGTACAACCAAGCACCAACACCTTTGTGTGGCATTTCAAAGACACAAGATTTGCCAGAGACTTTCAAAGAAATAAAGGAGATCAGATTTATCTCCCTTTCTAATAGCTCCCAAGTCAACTAAACTTCCCAGTACTCCAGGGAAGGTTTCTGGGTCGCTTTGTTTTATATTCTCTAGAATAATTATTAAGTAAGGAGTTCAAAATTTAGCCAAAGAGCAGCACTGGCAACCTTTTCCAGTTGAATTGTACATTTAAACCCTGAAACGACCTTCTAATATGGCACATTAGGTAATGCCCAGCTTCTTTGTTTTAATTAAATTGGGATTTCCAAGTGCTGAGTTTTACCTCGTGTTCTCCATTCCTTTGATCCCCCATTTTGATGGAAGCACCACAAGAGGAAACAATGGGCTGGTTAAACCTGGCTCAAAGCCAACAAAGCCAGATGAGGCAGGCAGAGTGCCACAAAAAAGATTTTTTTTGTGATATAAATACATGTATTTAAGAGCAGGGTAGGAATTTTGACATTGTTTAGATGAGCTGGCTGTGCACATTGTGCAGAGCGAGTTAACCTCTTCCCCAAAACGTGCATAATGTGGAAATGAGAAATTGTGACAAAAATATAGATATTTGTCATACAGACATCCAGATCTGAACTGTTTCCCTTCAATCAGTGGAAAGCAAAAAGCCCTTTCAGAGGGTCATTGCACCACAGTATCTCAATCACAGCCCAAATAACCTTTTTTCTCTCCAGTGATTTTTCCAAAGGTCTGCACTATGACTAACTCAGCTGCAGACAGCTAAAGCTCAGTGAAATTATGATTATTTGGTTGAAATGATTTTTCTATTCCATTGCTCATTTGGGAAAACAAATGAGCAATTCTCTCATTCTCCAAACTAACCCAAAATATGGATGTGACTATGGATTTACAGGCAACAGCATTTTGTAAGCCCACTGAGTAAGTAATATCCAAGTGGCAGCAGGAGAATTCAGCCTGGGAGCACATTTGGATTTAAATCAGGCCTGTAGAACGTCAGGCTGTTCTGGAGAAATTTTAGAAATGACCATTTGGTGAACTCCCACAGCTCACACTGGAAGTGCCTCAGGATGCAGCCTAGAAAGCCTTGAGCCATTTCTGCACTGAGGAATGAATTCACTGCAGGGAGATTTCCCTGCTCCCAGCCCAAATGGAAACTGCAACTCGTGTCCATCCTGTTTAAGTTTAACCATCTCTAAATCACAGAGCTGCATCCACCTGACAGCAGTTCAGAGCCACAGCTTCTCTGGGCTCTGCAGAGTGCATCTGTGGCCCTGGGAAATAATTACCATTTTAAAAAGCATTTGGATAATTGTCCAACTAAAAGTGTCTGATATAATGTGAAGGCTGTGTCACAGCCCACAAGGGAACTGTTTTTATAGCATGAGTCTGAGGAAATTAAATGCACGTCTGGAAGTCAGATGGGGGTGTGTGATCATTGCAATGACCACGGTGGTGCCTGTGGTTTAGCAGAAATAGATCTTATCCATCAACTTAAACTGGGAATTTGTGCTCAGGTGAAATAACAGGAGCAAGAAGGTCTCCTGCAGTGGGAACAGCTGAAGTGGTTCCTTTGGCTTTTCATAGCAAAAACCATGTAGAAATGCTTCTCTTTAGAGCAGGTGGAAAGACAGGAACCTCCTCAGCAAAGCTGATCATTCTTATTTACAACAAATTTTTTAAAGTGTCTATTTATTGTGGGGGTGGGGTGCCCAGAGCAGCTGTGGCTGCCCCTGGATCCCTGGAAGTGCCCAAGGGCAGGTTGGACAGGGCTTGGATCACCCTGGGACATTGGAAGGTGACCCTGCCCATGACAGGGGGCTGAAATTCAACAGTTTTTAAGTCCCTTCCAACACAAACCATTCTGTGATTCTGTGATTCTTTGATCATAATTTGCATTGCTTATGAGGCAGTTCCATTAATCACCTGGAGTCACTGGCAAAAACTCCTCCTCTCTGTTTTTCAGGGAAGGACACCTCCTGCCATCTTCCTTTAACTCCGTTCAAAGAAATAATTGGCTTGAAAAGTAAAACCCTTGAAAAAATAAAAACAAAACACCTGGTTTTGATGATCAGTGACAGGACATGAGGGAATGGCTCGAAGGAGAGGTTTAGGTTGGAGATCAGGGAAAGGTTCTTCCCCCAGAGGGGGCTGGGCACTGCCCAGGCTCCCCAGGGAATGGGCACAGCCCCGAGGCTGCCAGAGCTCCAGGAGAGTTTGGACAGCGCTGCCAGGGGTGCCCAGGGTGGGATTGTTGGGGTGTCTGTGCAGGGACAGGGTTGGACTCGATGATCCTTGTGGGTCCCTTCCAACTCAGGATATTCTGTGACTCTTTGATTTCAAGGGTTGCACAAACAGAAGCCAAACGTTGAGATTTGGGCAGGGGAATAATTTTGCAAAAAGATATTTTGTAAAAACGTGTCCTCTACCAGTTAATGAACCACCCCTTCTTTTCGGCCAAGACACAGGATGCTAAAAACCAAAAGACAGAAGCACCACTGCTTGTCAGGGATGAACACAGCAGGTTTTATTTTTGGCCTTCTGCGAGGCTACAAAGTGCTGCTGCCTCACATGGTTCAATGGCTTCAAACAAACAACCACCAGTTCATCTCAAGCAGGGACTGGATGTTGAGCAATGTTTGCAAACAGTGAATGCTAAAGGGCACAGCCATGGCTGAACTTTAGAATTCAGCTTGATGTTTGTCATCTATTTTGTATTTGTTTTGGAGGAGGGAATTCAACCAAATGCTAATGATGATTGAAGTTCAGGAATGACAAGTTAAACTCACCGATGTGTTGTACCAGAGACCAAATATAAAACATCATTGCGTGCAAACACTCAGAAATTCCTCTTTTCAGGGAAATAGTTTGTGGTTTCTCTAGGTGTTTACCAATCCCATGGTTGTGGCTTAACATGAACTCACTGGAAATGAGGAATGGGAATCTTTGGAAATTGTGACAGCTGATTGGATAGCAGGATGTATTTCATTCCGTGTTCACATGGTTATGGTGGGCTGAAACCAGCAGACAAATTTTCCCCTTTTGCAAGAGTCATAAAAATACCTACTTGCACAATGGTTTTAACTCAGAGAATAAATAAAATAAACAAATGCAGCTAAAGATGGGGCTGATCCCAAAACTCCACTTACTCAAGAGGCACTCACAGCACTAAATCAGATTTATTTGACATTCATCAGGGCAGTTGTTCCCACATGTGCATTGTGCCCTTTGGAGTATCAATCAGCAATGAAAATCATATTTTGGCTGTGATCCAGGGATGGTGCTGGCCTGAAGAATGTGGAAGGTTTCATAACTGAGCCAACCCTCACATGGCTGCTCTTCCCAGCAGGGCTGGTTCTCTGGTGCCTGGACCATGTCTGGTCCCACCGCTGCTCCCACCAGTGCTGGGATGCCCAGGGTGGTGTTTACCAGTAGATGTCACTGGTGGAGCTCTGGGAGATCAGACACCCACCCTGGGCTGTCCAAAACACGACCTGCTGATCTTCTGATTGTACAAGGAGCACACACAAACACACAGGATAAAAGACCTGGAACTTCGGGATTTGTCTGTTATTTTTATTTATTGCCTTCCCAGCAATACTTGGGAGAGAGAATTTTCAGACTGTCCAGAAAATGAGGCAGCAATTTCCTCCTCTGAAACATTTCTGTGGCTATTCTGGGGATTGCAGGAGAGCAGGTTCAGCCTTCTCTGCTCATTTTACGTTCTGCTTCTCTTGCTGTGAAAGCCAAGTTTACACTTAGGAAATGTGTTCTGGGTGAATGGTGCGCAGTGCAGGTTCCTCTCCACTTCCACCTGAATGCCAAGAGGAGTCTCTCCAGCAGAAAGTGGCATGTGCTGAAAGATTTATCTACCTACAGTCTGAAATAAAAGATCCCAGCAGAACACAGAGCACAGGAACACAGGGCACGGGATGGGAGTGCGTGTGACCTTTAGCTGAAGCTTTCACTGAGGCGTTACTGAAACAAGATGAGACTTTACCCTCAATTAACCAATCTGGATCCAAAGAGGCACCACTGCCTCCCAACTCTGGACTCCAGGCTCAAAGGTTTGCTATTTTGGTCCTGAAGGGCTGTGCAAACCCAGAAGCCAAAGGTTTGTTGCCACCTCATAACTTATCTTAAAAAGAAAGAAACATAGTATTATGTAAGAACCAAATAAAATAGTACCAAAAAAATAGAAACAACAACAGTATGGGATTGATCTGCCTAAATATAAATGTGGATTGTCTCCTAGGCTGCCTTTGAGGTAGAGGAAATCTAATCAGGATGTTCAGAGGCATACAGGTTCTAAAATAAATGTCTAAAATAGACCAAGTGAACTAGGCCATGGAAGGTTGGAGGTTTTATTCAATCAATTTTTGAGCTCTCCATCCTGGACAGGGAGATCTGCACAGGAAGTGTGTAAACTCAGAGGTTTCCCATCAAGAAAAAAAGCTGGGTCTGAAAATTAGGGGAGTGTAAAAAATGTAATTTCCACCATAAATGAGCATCAAAGTGCCTGATACAACCCCAAAATTCTGATACAAGCTAGAAATACCTGTGGTTAAGGTGAAGATGATCTGTTCCCTCACACACTGCTAATTCTAGGACTTCAATGCAAAGCTGAGATCTTCACAAATCCTCCCAGGAAACAGTTTAATTTCATTGATTACTATTTAATATTCAGACTGGGTATTCCTTTCCACTGTGGCAGCAGATATCTAGGTCAGCAATTTTGCTTCCATTTTCATGTGCATTCACTTCTGGTTAACTTCTGAGTGTGTGTGGTGGGGAAAAGCTTCGGAGAGTGGAATAAAAACATTTCACTGGGCCTGAACACCTCATGCCAAGAATTGTTTACCAGACTTTCTCTTGTATTTAATAAGAAATTCAGTCTAAGTCATTTGTTTCCTTAAAACTTTGCAAGTTATTTCTCTATAACTAAAAGAAGCCATCTGATTCATCAAGGCTGTTCCATAGATCAAAATAATTGCTTGGAGGTGGAAGGAAGAAACACACTGACTCATTAAGACAGAGGTTTTAGTGAAGTATGAGCCAGGATTTTTTCCTTCATTTATACTAATAAAGTACTTTTTAAAGTGTCTTGCACGTAGCAGGACGCAGAAACAATTATGAAATGGATCTGATGTCTGCATCCTTAGGAACACTCACAAAAAGAACATTGCTTCAAAAATAACAATCCAAGCTCATTTTTCTTCCATCTCTGGCAGGATATAACCTGTTTCTAAAAACTCCTCCATAACATATTCCCATGATGCTGACAATAAATGTTGAAGTCTGTAACACAGGAGGACTCTCAGCTTCAAAAATACTGGAACTAAAAGAATTGCAAAACCTGTTAAATGCCATTAATTACAATTAATGGAAAGAATTAATGAGACTGCCCTAGCTGGTCTGAAAAATGCTGAGGGGAGATCCTGAAAGTGATGCTGCATCCATGACTGTAACAGGGCAAGTACCTGGTTATGGAATCCTGGGATTTTTTAAGCTGGAGCTGCTTTGCCACTTCTTCCACTTCAGATCCCTGGACAACAAGGAAGTTTCACAAACCATTGAACCAGGCCACTGAAGAGAGCAAAATTCAGCACCCTCTCAAAGACACCAGTGAACAACCTGACAGGGTTTGCTTGGAATCACAGAAACATCGAATTATAGAATGGTTTGGCTTGGGGGGGACATTAAAAGGGCACCTAGTCCAACTCCCCTGCCATAAGCAGGAACATCTTCAACTATACAGGTTCTCAGGGCTTTGTCCAACCTGACCTTCAATGTTTCCAGGGATGGAGCATCCACCACCTCTCTGGACAACATTTCAGTGTTTCGCCACTTAAGTAAAGAAATTCTCCCTTATGCCTTGTCTAAATTGACTCTCCTGCAGTTTAAAATCATTGTTTCTTGTCCTGTCCCTCCAACCCTTGTCCCCAGTCCCTCTCCAGCTCTCCTGGAGCCCCTTCAGGCCCTGCAAGGGGCTCTGAGCTCTCCCCAGAACCTTCTCTTCTCCAGGTGAACACCCCCAGCTCTCCCAGTCTTTACTCATAGTGTTCCATCCCTCCCACCCTTCTGTCCATGTCTCCATTTCTGATGGATCCCAACTGCTTTGGGGTTGACAAGGACTCAGACAAGGGTGGGCAAAGGTGTTCTGCATGGATTTGAGCAACCCAAAATTTTGAATGCAATGAGAGGAGGAGCAGGAAGTTCAGATTCTACACCTGACTCTGCATGCAAGATCTGCAGCTCACAAATCCTCTGCACAGTGCTTCCAATTAGGTCTTTGGATGCCACAACTCCATAATTTCTAACATTTGAGTCAGGCTCTGCAGTTTAATCTTCAGAAAAATCCCATAAATAAAATATACAGTGGAAATCATTTGCTCCCTTATTACAGCTACAAACAGACTAATAGGCAAATAAATGAGAGCAATCAAACCAAATGTTCTCTCGGTTATTTCATGGGAGGTACAAAGCATCTGCAAACAAAATCAGACATGTTTTGTGAGTTTGAGATACACAAGTATTTTGGAAGGATAAACAAAGTAATGAAACCTGGCTGGTGTGAAATTCATTTTAATTCAGAAGAGGAAAAAGCACCATTTCTATGGGAGCTCAAAAAAACAGGCAGCAGCTCTGGGAGAAGTGTGTTGGGAGCTGGAGGTGCCACTGTGTGCTGAGAATCAAGACCCCTTTCCACCCAAAATTGCTGTCTTATTTGCTTCTCTGTGCTCCTTGGGAAGTGAATCCAAGCTGACAGGAGATGGGAAGAACTGAATTGTTGGTGTTTTCTTTCATAAATATTCTGGTTTTGTCATATTTCACATAGAAATTGTATAGAGCTTTATAGTTAAAAGTCTTTAACTTAACATCTAAGTTAAGAGCTGTGGAAGAGAGCAGGTCAGGGAGCAAAAAAGAGAAAAATACTTCTATATCTTTAATTTTTGCCTTTCATTTCACCATTGCCCAGCTAACAAAGGAAACTGCCTGAACCAGGATGTTCCAGTGGTACCACACCTCAGTCTGAGCCTTAAAAGGCACCAGCAGAAATATTTAGGGATGTTCAGCACTGGGATCTTCAGGCACTGACAGTGTGAGCTGGCAGCTCAGCACAAGTGTCAGGAATGTCAATAATTCCTGAAGACGGAGTTTGGAACCTAACAAAACATTACTGACTTTCTAACAGCTTTTCCCATTAGAGATTTAATGTGTAGTAAAGAAAACTTCCACACGCTGGAGTTATTTCGGAGCAGTCCCTGCAAGCAAACATTTAGTTCACAGTAAAAAAGAGTGCAAGGAACCTCTCTTCACTTTGAGAAGAAACAAATTACACAATCCAAAGTCCTCCAAGTGACAATTAAATGAAACACATCAGTCAACCCAGAGCTGAGAGAATTCTCAGGAGAAAAAAGGACATTTTTCTTGCTGAGCTCAAAATCTCACACACCCAGGAGCTCAGCCCCTGTGTATGACCCAAATTCTGAGTGTTCCTGTTGCTATTGATGCCTTGAGCTGGATGTTCCTCTTGCTCTGGTCCAGGGGGTTTTCCAGATGCCTTCTGTCCTGGCAGAGTCGCCAGAAACTGATGCCTTGAGAAGGCTGACCTAGAACAGAGACTGGACAGAGCTAAAGAATAAAGCAGNTCTGTGCAGAGAGCTCAGCATGCCCTGATGTGAAGCTCAGAACTGCACACTAAAGCAGCACAGAATCTGAAAATATGAAAGCTCAAACCTGAGGCATCAATATGATCCCTTGGAGATAAAGCCACCAATAAAAATCTTAGAGAAAAATTCAAAAGGCTCAGCTTGGAGACCTGGAGCCAAACTCTGTCCTCAGGGCTGAGGCTCAGTGGGGATGGGTGAGATTGGCAAAGTTTAGTGATTGGCTTAGTGGGTTGAAGTTTAGGCTGGATGATCTTGGAGGTCTTTCCAACCTCAATTTTTCTGTGATTCTACGATTTTAAGTGTTCATCACCTCCTGGAATCTACATGGGCCTTCATTCACAGGTGGCTTCATCCCTTAAAAAAAAACCCAGCAGCTGCACCATCTGTAGTGCTGTGTTAAAAGAATGCAAATTTGGTGATGTTTTCTTTAGAAAGGCCTTTATGCAATAAAAACAGAATAGAAAGAATATAAAAATATCAAAAAAAAAAAATAGAAAAGCAAGGAGTGCTTTCCAATCTGCTGCCTCAAGTGAAGCATGGAACCAAGGTCTCCATGCACAGATGGTTATGGGAATAAATCACAAGGACTTCATTTTCTTCATGGTGGGAAAAGCCCCTTCTTTATTCACATAACTCCTTTCTATACAGTTTTACAGACTTCAGGTGTGACTCCAATTGGTTAGTAGGTTTCTTGCCAATAACTTGTAGGTTAGTGACAAGTTGTTATTCTGTATTGATTGGTGACTCGAACCACCAGTGTGTACATGCAGGAAAAGTTGTTTGTGAGAGCCAGTTTTTATTTTTCTAACAGTCTAAAAACAGTTTACAGAGGTGCCAGTTGTTTTTCACCCAGGAATAGATTGTTATGCTAATGAACTGCTCACTCCAGGGTTGCTTTCACATGGGAACTTACAAAATGCTGACTTTGACAAGGCCAGCCACTGATTCCAGGAGAGCAGGCTTGATTTTATAAGGCCTTTCTTTATAACTTTTCTACCTTGCTGCAACAGGCGCTGACCTGGAGTGAAAGGGTAGAGGCCAAGGGAGTTGTTCCAGATTTTGGAGTGTAATAGAGAGGAACATTGCAGAGAAACTCATTGCACACCTAAAGGTGCAGGGCTGCCTCAATGGTGCTTGGTGTGTGCGTGTGTGCTTCATTTGTCACTGACTACAGAACTGTGACTGCATTAAATGTGCTCCTGATTGATTAAACCATGCAGATTTATAGGGCTGGGAGCTGGGACAGGGATTCTGCATCGCATAAGGACAAGAAGATTTAAGGGCAGTGGCATTAGTGGTGTCATTCCACACGTGTCACATGTGTAATCGTGACAAGAGGAATGAACCCAGCCCAAGCAAATGCTGTCAGAAATAACCAGCATCAGGCAAAATCGTCTACAAATAAAACCATCACAGGCCTTCAAGGCTGATCCCTCCCTCTGTGTGTTGGGAATAAATAAAGAACTCGAATCTTGTTAACATTAAGCAGATTTTCATTCAAAGTGTAAAGGATGGCTCTTCTAGGGAGATGCATCACAGTGAATGGTCCCAGCTCATCCTTCTTCAAGGAAAACCTATGTCAATTTAAAGGGAAATCAAATCAGCTGTGCTAAACAGGTTTGACTGGATTTTTATCTTCTGTTTTTTATTCATTCTTATCCCTATTCTCCTTTCTCATCTCAGCATTTTAATTCTTCACAGAGGAGAGCAAGGTCATACCACTTTCCAGGCATTCCCAAGTATTTCCCTCACTGAGAAATCAACCTAGATTTTAAGAAATGTCTGTGGCTGCAATTTATTCCAGAGTGAGATTTCATCCTCATATCTGATCCCTGGGATCTGTAGCAAAGCCTAAAGCAGGAAACTTCTGACATTCATGTAATTTTTCTCTCATACTTTTCATTCATATTTTTTAAATACCTAATCTTGAAAATTCTCTGCAACCATAACTACATCTGTATGAGGATGTTGGACAGTCTCAAGAATGTTCCAAGGTTCTGAGTCTAGTTCTGCAGAATCTCCCATGTGTCACACTGGAGTCTCTCAGACACCAAAATAATGTGACTCCCTGTGAAAAACTGACTGTTACTTTTGTCTTCAATTCCTTCATGTTCTGCAAATCCTTTCAGGACTGAGTAACCAGAACTGTCAAATACATCCAGAAGGGACCAATCTGTGCTTGAAGCTGTGTCTCCTGCACAGAGGAAAGAATAAAGTCACAGTTGCTCACAAAACAGGAGACAGCTATGGTAACACAGAGCAATCACATCATGAAAGGAGACCAACCTTCCCTTACAGACTTGGTTTCTTTTAATTCAGTTTTTCTCCAGCCCTCCTTCAGGGTGCTGTATCAGGAGGTTTGTGCATCTCCACTCCACAGAAACCTGTTTTTGGCTGGAGGTGCCTGGTGTGGCCCCTGGAGGGAATCTGGTGTTGTGGGAAGAGGTCATTAGTGCAAGGAGATCATCCTGCCCTCAGCCCAGGACTCACAGAAACATTACCACACATTCCCCAGGCTTCCCAAATTCAGGTTTCTAAGCTGATTCAGGTATTTTCAAGGGACCACATCCAGGTTACACACACAATATTGCTGCTGACCCTGAAAGGCAGTTCCTACACGGGCAGTGAGCAGTTTTGCTCCAAATGCCAGAGGAAGCCAATAAGGGAACACACATCTCCCTCGGCTGTGTTTGCCCACATCCCAGTATTTAATGAGCTTGCCTAGCTCCAGCTGATCAGCAGCAATGCAGAGAAATGGAGCTGGACAGAAAAGCACTTCAAGTTGGCTTTTTATCCTGACATTCAGAATCACACCTGTAGGCAGAGGGAGTTCTTGTGGAAAGCGTTGCCTGTGGGTAGGACAAGAGGGGATGGTATAAAATGACAGAGGGCAGGGTTAGGTGGGGTTTTGGGAGGGAATCCTTCCCTGTGAGGGTGGTGATGCCCTGGCACAGGGTGCCCAGAGAAGCTGTGGCTGTCCCTGGATCCCTGGAAGTGTCCCAGGCCAGGTTGGACAAGGCTTGGAGCACCCTGGGACAGTGGAAGGTATCCCTGCCCATGGCAGGGGGTGGAATGGGATGATTTTTAAAATCCTCTTCAACCCAAACCATTCCATAATTTAAACTCCTTTCATCCTGACCAAATCACCAATGAAATACAAGTGAATGGTAAAGCCCAGCTGTGCTAAATAACTTCAGCTGTAGTTCAAGCCATAAACGAGAACCAGCAGGAAGCAAACTCTTCACAAATGCTTGGGGAAGACTCCAAGCAGCCTTCTATAACTTAATTTTGTACTCACTGGATTTTAGTCAGAGAAAGAGAAAAGGAAATTCTGAAAAGACAGCAGAGTCTTCAGCACTTAGAAAGTGGAAAACAAGACAAAAATATACTGAGGGGCAACTGGGACAAGCGAAAACGTGTTCTGTACATCCACATTTGTTCAACCAGAAAATCAGGCCACATTCAGACTGGCAGAGCCCTGTGAGCATTTCATTCCTCAAAAATGCAAGAGGGAAACTGTTGGGAATTTATTTTATCACACAGAAAACAGACTGAGACTTAAGGGATACATTCTGCAGGATTAGTGGATTTGGAGGAGACATCCTTTGGGTCACTGGGATTAGTTCCAGCACTACTCCTTGACCTGGTGCTGTGTCTCCTCCTTGTAGGCTCTGCATTTTCTGGTGCCAGGACATGTTCCACACATGAGAAATCTGAAAGTCTCCTTTCCTTTGCTTTAAAAATAATACTTTCATGAAGACTAAAGTGTAACCCATTGAACTTAGTTCCTTTGCATCCTCTGCGTTTTAGCTGGATGGTTTATACTGAAAGTGGGTGAAGGTTGTTAGATCCCTTTTTCTGTTCGTTGTCTGAGTGTGTTTAGAGCTCAGGAAAGACAGCTTTAACCTTCACTTTTGCTGTGACACGTGCACTGCAGTGTGAAAGGAAGGAACATGATTTATGACGTGCTCACAATGTTCATGCCACAACGCAAATGCTGAGGTGCTGCTGTGGAACATTTTCCTTTCAAAAGTTCAAAATCCTAAGAAATAAAGTTCAGCACGATGACCCACAGGATGCATCAGCAAGTTAAAACGAGGCAGTGACGTGAATGGGGTTTTATGTTCTACCTGAATGAATGGACTCTGCATGGAAAGTTTTAAACTTAAATATGGGATTTGGTCCAGTGTTTTCCTCTTCATTAGGAAAATGAACCCAGCTGAAAGAAAGGTGTGACACAGAGGCAGTGCTTCCTTACAAAAGGAGAGAAACAGCTCCCACACATTTAAATGCTGAGGATGTCAAATGGATTCCAATGCACTCCTCTCAAACTCTCGTGGTCAAGGACTGCCCCAGCTGTGAGTAACCACTCCAGAACATTCACATTCCTCCAACAATAGTGAACTTTACTGGTTTTCTACATTTGTCTGCCATTTAGTCAAGGTCAAAGTAATCTTAGGCATCAGGAAGTGATGGAGTTCAGGGACAGCACATTGATTAAAGTATCCAAGTTACAGTAAAAGAGTAAACACCTTTCAGGATGGAGCTTAAACAGCTTAGGAGAGGGCTGTGCTTGTGCTGATGACAGGAGACTGAATCAGCCTCTGAGCAGGTCTCCACCATTTCCTTCTCTTCTCTCCTCTTTATTCTCTACACATCAAAAACATTTATTTTTCCTGCAGGATGGGTGGTGAGTGCACAGATTGCTGGATGGCCCTCAGTCGAGCCCAGAGCATCACCAGCCTTGTTCCCATCAACTTGATCAGTTCCTTTTACATTTCCATTTCTCCTCTGCAGCACGCCTGGGGACATTGCACATTTGCTGGGGTGTTTTGTTCTCTGAAGGTTTGAATATCCCTGTATTTCAGAGAGTAAAGGAGTCTGAGCCCATCACTCATACATAAAAGAGTCTTTTCATCACCTTTGCCAAGGCATTCCACTTGTGTGCACATCTCCCACATTTCCCTTTTGTTCCCCACTCAGTGAAACTCCCATGGGTGTTTTGTGCTGCTACAATGGCCTCACATCTTATATTAAGATGTGATTTAAAAAATCACAAATAAATATCTATTTGAGCACATCTAATTGTTCAGAGCAGGATGCAAAGAAATGTCACTCTGTGGCTGCAATTTATTCCAGAGTGAGATTTCATCCTCATATCTGATCCCTGTGATCTGTAGCAAAGCCTAAAGCAGGAAATTTCTGACATTTATGTAATTTTTCTCTCATACTTTTCATTCATCATTTTAAATACCAAATTCTCAAAAATTCTCTGTTACCATAACTACATCTATATGAGGATGTTGGACAGTCTCAAGAATGTTCCAAGGTTCTGAGCTCCAAGGTTCTGAGCCCAGTGTTCCAAGGTTCTGAGTGAATGAGGTGAAGTCCATTGAACTGTGGCTTCTGTGTTCACTGCTTTATCTAAGCAGAATTTTGAATTATTTAATCAACTTATTAAATTTGTTTTATTGGATGTTCTCCTTTTAACCATGAGTGCAGACATCCCAGAGGACTGTGTAAATGTTGTTCTACATTTTATAAAAATTGATTGATACTAGGACAAAGTAGCACTTTCTGGAAAGCAATGGACTGGCTGAAATGATAAACGGTGCCTGTCACTTTCTGACTATTTTTAGGACAGAGAAAATATTGCGTGACACCATATTAGTGACCAGAACTTGCATTTATGCCAGGATTTCCTGCAGAATTGAATTTTTCCCCATATTCCAACACATCCTAGACACACACATATATCTCAGGTCAGTAAATACCTGCCTCTCTTTTATAGGTTACATTGCCAGAGGTCAGTGTTAACCAGGTAGGAATGAGATATAAAAACAGGAGAGAATAGAATAAAATTATTTGACTTTGAATGTACCTGCAATGATCATCTACTCCAACTCCCTGATCAATCCCAAGCCTGACAAAATTAAAGCATGCTAATAAAGGCATTGTCTAAATCTCTTAAACATTTAACACTAAGAGATGAAATATTTTTTTTCTCTTTTATTTTTGCTTGCATAAGTTTTTAATTCATTTTAAACTTAGGAACTTTTTGGTTATTAAATGAAAAAATATATCTTTCTGAATCTGACCCATGGCTTAGTTTCGGATAGATGAGTTGGAAATATCTTTATTAATTGTAGAAGTTAATCAGAACATATTTCATGGTGCTGCTTCCCCTGATGTTTTAAAAGATGAATTTATAAGGCTTTCAGTAAGTAATGAAATTACAGGAAACAGGCACCTGCGTGATATTTGGAGATGGTTCAGAACGCTGTGCCTGAATGCAGCTTCTCCCACCCCATACTAATTACCCTTCAACCCATTAAATGCAGAAACAGAATTGTAACTTGATGGAAAGGCAGATTTTTACTGGAGTGAGAGATTTGTGTTGAATGTTAATGAGTTGGGTCTTATATTTGCAAGATTTTCATTTGAAGATAAGTTATTGTAATTCATTGAATTTTCACCATATATCAGAAAGACTTCGTAGATCATATTTTCTCAAGCATTTAGGAAACCAATGGGGAAAAGAATGCATTTCCCAAAGAAATTAATGAGCTTCTCTTTAAAATTATTTAAATTACTGTCATTGATGCAGATCCCTTTGCAGAACTTGGTTATCCAGATGAAGATCAACACAATGGGAATCTTGGGTGGAAAATCCAGCTCCATTTCCTGATTTCCAGGAATCCTCTTCACCAGTGTCAGATGGAAAAAAGTCCTGCCTGGAAGCCATCTCCTGTCGAGGAATGAATCTCTGTCTGAAATGCAAACTGGCTTGCCTGGGAGGGAAATTTGAATCAGAGAATAATTTGGGCTGAAAGGAACCTCTGGACATAATTTGGTGCAACCCCCTTGAGTTGAATGAGTCAAGTGTTTTGTGAAAGGGAGAGAGTGGCAGCTCTGAGCTCCCAGTTCCCTGAGCTTGTACTGGATTTATAAAATTATTGCTGTCACTCAAGTTACATCCAAGGTTGTCAGTCTAATTAAATCCAGTTTAGGTCCATGCCTCTGAACCCAGGGGCCTATCTCCAAGGGTATTTGGATCTGGGTGTTTTCCTTTCTCCCTAATTTCTGCATTTTCCACTGCATTTCCTTTTCCACAGCATTTTCTGTCACATGCAGTTTTTATAATGATGTGCTCAGCAATAAAACCTTGTTGGTGATTATGGCACTCGGTGTCTCAAGTGACTCTTGCAGTGGCCCTGCTCTCCAGGAAGTGGCTGGAATCTCCCCAGAGATGGGAATTAGTAAAAAAACTCCTCTTTCTGTACTGCTTGTGTGTGCAGCTTTTGCTTTCCCTAATCAATGATCATTATCTTGATCCACAGTTTTGCTCACCTCCTGTTTTTCTTATCACCCTGCAGGTTTAGAAACCTAAATTTGCAGTTCTTGATTGACAAGGCCAAGTCCATGTCACAGAGGGACAGGATTCAGCTGTCTGGAGATACCTGAGTCTCCTGAACCAGGAGCTCCCAAATATCAATTGGAACCCACAGAAGACCAGTGCTCTGATGGAACCTCAACGTGGCATTAGATGATGGGTTAGGCAACAAAATCCCATCCTAGGATTCTATAATTCCATTTTAAAATGGAGTTCAGACCATCCTTGTGGAGGTGCCAGTCTTGCTGGCAGTTTTTACAGGGGAAACAAACTCTACAACAGCTGGGCTGTACAGCACTAGGAAATAAAAACAGAATGAGCCTCATGTGACAGGATGGAGATAACGGGAGTTGGTATGAAATGTACCCTGCAGTGAGAAAAAACAAGATTGTTCATCATCCCTGCCTCTTCTTCCTCCACTTAAAGAGGGGAGCTCTTCATATAGAGGAGAAACGTGAGAGAAACAGAGCAATCAGCACTGCTGAACATGTGAGAATGTTGGATTGGTGTTTCTTTAGGAATCACCATGTAAAATTTCCTGGATTTCATTATAGAGAAGCCTGCAGAACAATCTCTTGGCCATAAATATATAGAAATATATCGAAATATATCGAAATATATCGAAATATATAGAAATATATAGAAATATATAGAAATATATAGAAATATATAGAAATATATAGCACTAAACAGTGAATCAGCTGTGCCCGTAGCTCCTTCCATATGTGGGAGTTTAGTCACGTAATGCAACTGTCTGTTGTCTTAGCCATGTTTTGTACCTGAATTTCTGGTTGGTTTTCCAGTTGTCTCTTTTAGTTCTGCTCAGCCTGAAATTCCACGCCAGGCTATTTAAAAAGGAAAATCATTTTATTGCAACTCTTAATGATGCTAGAGCTGTTTGGGGATTATGTATTAAGAGCAGGGATTGAGCTCAGAATAAATGTTTGCTTCCTGCTATGGAAAGAAACAAAAATAAAAGCCTGTGTCTATATAAGTATTTATTTTTACCGCTCTTAAAATTCTCTATAATGGAAGTTTTCGAAACACATCTTCGTGTTCTTCCTCCTGAGTGCTGTCTGCATTCCAGATCCAAGAGCTCCTCTAATGCCATTCCTGCAGGTTATACCTGGGAGGAAGGGGGGTTCTCATTCTGGAAAGGTTGTGGCATTCAGAGCTCCCTGTCTTTGGTGGCTCCAGCTGTTTGCCAGGCGTGGTGCTGATGCATCAGGAGCGTCACTGTTGGAGAGGCAGAGAGGTTTTCAAAGAGCCACAAGGCACCAGGTGACGTCAAAGAAAATTTCCCTCCTCCTTCAAAAGTACCCATGGAACAGCACTAAAGGCACTTCTGATCAACCAGCCCCCAGCCGGGCCTGGAGGAGATGTGCTTGTGGCAGATTATGCTACTACATTGTCCTACTGCAATCCATCTTTCACAGTTCCATTTCTCCAAAGTATCCAGTCTCATTTGCAAGGCCATCCTTTGAAACTTGTTTCCAGTTCCATTTCTCTCTCAGCAATGTCTGTCCTGTTCCATGGCATTTCTCAGGCAGCATTTCTGATCTCAAGGTTTGCACACAGATGCAAACACTGTGAGCATTCTGTCAGGCTTGGAGAATTCTCCACAAATCCATTTCCCACAGGTTTGTGAGGCAGGAAGGGAAGGAAAAATTAAATACTGAGTGAACAGCAGAGATAAACTGGTCCTGTTCAAACTGGACCCCCTGATACATACTGCAGGTTGTACAGCAGAAAATGACACTGTTAGGAAATGAAAACTCATACCAGCAACATAAAATTGGCCTTTCAGCAGCTTAAAGGGAGTTAGTATTGAATAAAGCAGTAAACCTTCGTCCTGAGTGGGTCTTTATGAGTGCTGTTGTTTTAGTGGCTGCTACATTGACTTGTTTACATAAAAACCTGTACAAATTGTTAAAAAAATACAGGTTGTGCCCATAACAAGTTTGCTGGTGCACACAAAAAGAAGCCATGTTCTGGTCCACCCTGTAGCACAAATAAAAAACTTAGGTCTGAGTCAAAGCCTAATTAATTCCTTCCACCCTCTTTAGAGAATGTGGGCCAAGCCATGGATCATTCTGCTCTGCTGTTCAATGTCACTCTTTAGCATCAGATTTGGGATTGGCTTTTAGGGGCAGTGATCTGAGGTGGGCAGCATCTTTGCAGAGCCAGAGGGTTTTTAGAGGGACAACAACAAATTATAAATAGATATATAAAATACATGCATACATACATTCATGTGTGTACAAGTAGATGCATTTATATTTTATATTGATGTTTCTAATGATGCATAATTATATTTATATTTATATTTATATTTATATTTATATTTATATTTATATTTATATTTATACAAACTCCAAAGCTAGGGTGCTAAACTACAGCATCTCTCTAGCAGCCTGTAAATTCTCTTTTCCCCACCTCCTCCCAGATACCCCCATGTTGCTGGGAAAAAATGGGATGGAAGATGCAGTGAGAGCACCAGGCAGTTCTGTGTGTTTGCACCTGGCATAGTGAAAGGCCATTTTATTGTCAGAGATTTTTGAAAGTAAGATGATTTTGGGAATGTATTGCAGCCAACAAGCTGCCTTTCTCACACTCTCACTCTTGGTACAGCCATCCTTACACACAGTGCTGTGTGCCCAAGCTGTAAATCCCCATTCTGAGCACACCCACAGTGAAAAATGGCACTCTGTGCATGGAACTTGGGGTTCCTGACTCTTATGGAAATGGTTGGGGTGTTTTGGCTGTATCTGAAAATTTGTTTGTTGCAATAATTTGGGTTTGGTGGGGATTTTTGTTTTATTTTTTAATCCTTCTGTTTATTTGTTTCCCCACCTGCAAACTCTTAATGTAAAATGTGTCTTGCTCTTTTCCCATAACACCGGGCTATGTTTTGTTGCCTTTTATTATGCACAGGAAAAGGTGAACAGCTGAATTTAATGCTAACTGAGTCAATAAGGAGAAGACTTTGAGATTTATAGAAAAAAGGAGTCAAATACTTTAAGTTTAGAGCTGGTTTCTAAGCCTGACCCATAACCCCAGTGGTAATTAATGCCACAGCTGCAGTATGCAATGAGACAAATGTGCTGTTATTAGCAATTAATGTCACACCTGACCTGAGCTTAGAGGTTCAGGTGTGGCCTGAAGGGACATTTAAGAGCTTTGTGTTAGCAGCTGGAGGTTTTATATATGTCACTGTGTAGAGTTCCAATCTCAGGAAGACCCTGAAGGTGCTCAGGAACAGGACAATAATATTTGAACCTGTGCCTCAGCATCTCATAAAAAATATGAAGTAAAGCCTCTGCATTTTGGAAGGAAGGTGATGGGCAATGAAGGGACAATCTTCTCACTGTTGTGTAAAATAAACCCCAAAAACAAAACAGGTAAAATGGTACCAAGCTCTGAGCAGCTGTAGAGGAAGGTGTCCCTGCTCATAGCAGGGGGTTGGAATTGGGGATCTTTAGGGTCCCTTTCAACCCAAACCATTCTGGGACTCTCTGATTTCCCTCCTGGTTTCCCTTCTCTCATAACTGCTGTTGGCAGCAAGATATTGAGCTCTCTACACGATCCAAATTCGACTTAAAATGGGAATTCAAACAATGGCAACATCCAAAATAACTCAGTCGTCAAAACCCAGAGACGCTTAAATTCCCTTGGCACCATCTCTTTTTCCCTGAAAGATTTCTAAACACCTGCAGAGCCTCTCATTCCTTCAGCTGGATTGTCTTGATGAATTAAGAAAAGAAGTGGGTAATTATACCCCACTGAAGTTGTGGAACAGCAGGTTGATCCTGCACTGATGGAGTAGTTCAGAACCAAAGTACCCTGTTATCTTAGGTTGGAAATGCAAGATGTGGCTGGGGTGTGTGTTCTATCACCATCTGTCAGAGGTGGGGCAGTTATCTGCTGTTCATTGAGCAGTTTTCTTTATCTCTCCCACAACCAATCCTCCCTCCAGGAGATATCTCCTGTTNGGCTGGGGCTGAGCAACACCTGAGCACAGCGGGCCAGGGCCTGGCTGGCTCTGGCAGGGTTGTTTTGTATTCCTGAATTTCTATTTTTATTTTTCCCAATAAAGAATTGCTATTCCTGCTCCCATATCTTTGCCTGAGAACTCCTTAATTTCAAAATTATAATAATTAGGAGGGAGGGGGTTTGCATTTTCCATTTCAAGGGAGGCTCCTGCCTTCCTTAGCAGACACCTGGCTTTCCAAACTAGGACACCCGTGTAGACCCTGGCTGGGACCTGTAACCAGCACAGGGAATTTGGGAATTTCCTTCCTTCTGCCCACAGCAGGGCTGCCAGACCTGGCTCTGATGTAGAACTCTGCTGCTCAGAGTAGTCTGAGAGCCTCCCACCTGAAAAGAGAATCAAACAATCAAAGCACAGGTGAGGAAGAAGATGAAGAAAGCTTGTGGCTGAAGATCCTGTTTTTCCATGACATTGATCCCACTTTTATGGGGTTAGAGGATGCAGGCACCAACAGCTCAACAGCATCCACCAGCTCATGGAGCTGTACCACAAAACCCCAGGATCTAAATATAAAGACACCAACCTGCAGCCCTCTGGAACTTCTTATCTGGCCCACCTTTTAATTTCTCTGTACAAAACCTGTTCAGTTATATCAGTGGAGGTAAACTGATTCACTTGCAGAGGTTGTGGGGATTTGCAGGCACAGTATTTCATTTCATACTTGCCAGAGGCCTAAAAGGTAATCTCTGGTGACTCATGAAGTCTTGGGAATGTAATCACCTGTGAAAGCAGCCAGAGCAACGTCTAAAATTTACCCCTTTTCACTTAAAATGTCAGGAGAAAATGCAAAGGCAATAAACTTTGCAATAATAAGGAAATTTTATCATCCAGCAGGCCTGTGAAACACACATTATGCTAAACAGCCTAAGCTTATTTACACCAGTCACCACTTAATGAAGGTCATTAGCATTGAGAGGAGTGAATTTGTGCATGAAAATCACTGTAAAGACTTTGGGTGCGTTATTACATAAAAAAAACCCCAAACCCCAGAGGAGAACTGGAGGCAGGGGACTTGTCCTGGTAATGCTCAACCTCCTCCTTTTCTTGTCACTGTTTCTTAGCAAAATGCAGTTTCTCTCCTGGAGAAATTAAGGTTGAACAAATTGATGATTAACAGCATGGGGAGGGGAAAAATCCTCATCAAAATCTCACAGTCAAGAAGGGAACAGGCAATTCTGAAAATAAGCAGGTGACAATGGCATTTTCTCATTTTCCCTGTAAATGCAAGATGACTCCTGAGGCATTTGCTAATCAAAATAATGAAACAATTCAGCTGGCAGTTGTCAAGTCACCTGAGTTTGCTCATCTGATTAGCTTTGGTCTCCTGTTATGACCTTGTAACTTAATGAAGTGATGATGTGAACAGCAGTCCAAGAATTGCATCAAAATTCTCTTTACTGACATTGCTCCTAACAGAAGACAAACAAGATAAGGCCAAAATGGTGCAGCTTAGAGGATAAAAGACATGGAAGAACAATTTTCTAATTTTCCTGTGTGATACTGAGTAATTATGCCCTATTATTATTTGGTTTTTGAAATAAGCAGGTTTTTGTCTTTTTTTTTTTTTTTTTTTTTTTTTTTTTTTTTTNNTTTTTTTTTTTTTTTTTTGTCTTGTGCACAAAAGAGATTTTATTGTATTTCCTGCTAAGAAAATGCAGATGTCACAACCAATACTTCTGAGTGCCACTCAGATCTTCCAATTCAGAAAAATGTAGAATAAATGCAATAGATCCTTACAGCACCTAAAGGGATGACAAGAAACCCAACGAGGGACTTTGGACAAGGACATGCAGTGATAGGACAAGAGGGGATGGTATAAAGTGACAGAGGGCAGGGTTAGATGTGGAATTGGGAAGGAATTTTGTCTGTGAGGATGGGGAGACCCTGGCACAGGTTTCCCAGAACAGCTGTGGCTGCCCCTGCATCCCTGGAAGTGTCCAAGGCCAGGTTGGACAGGGCTTGGAGCAGCCTGGGGTGGTGGAAGATGTTCCTGTCCATGGAACTGGATGAAATTTAGGGTCTCTTCCAACCAAACCATTCTGTGAATCCATAATTCTCAGATCCCTGAAGTCAGGAGCGCTCGTTTCCGAGCGGGAGCCGGGATTTTGGGAGTGGAGCAGCCGCCCCTGTCCATGGTGCTGCTCCCTGCCCGGGAGCTCCACTCGCGACCTCGGGCTCCTCCTCTGTCACAGCTCTGACAAAAACTCTCCAGCAGATTTCCGATGGTTCTGATTACCCTCAGAAGCGCACAAAGAAGTGATTATTGGTTTCATTGTCTTTGGTAAGCACTTGGCTGTAAAGAGCTTTCACACATCACCATCCCGTCCATCCCCGGTGTCCGTGTAACCGAGAGTCACGGAAACCACCCCAGGGAGGAATTTTTCTGGTCCAGCCTGAAGGTCTGGAGAGTGATGGCTTTGCAGCCAGTAGAACTTCAGTCGGCAGAGTACAGAACAGAATTATTTTTTTGCTAAACTGGATATCTGAACAGGTCAGACAAACACTGCCTTCGACTCAATATTTCCTTTACTTCCAGAACGAGCTGACTTGCAGTGGTGCAGAGGTTTTAACACAGTTTTATGAAGGTACTTGCACTCCATTCAAAATCCTCCCACACTGAAACTATCTGAATTACAGTCATGTCTGTCCAACAAAGTGGGATTCATCCTCTCCAACACTGAAAGCAATTACCTGCTCAGCCCAGGATTGTTCCAGCTCCTTCTGAGCTCCAGGCAGAGAGATGAGCATCTTCCGAGGGTGATCCTAAAAGAGCTGCCTTAAACAGGTGAGATGATCCATCCCCCACCTTACACCAAGGATGAACTCAATCAGCTGAGCAGTGGGGGTGGCTGCCTCTGCCAGTCTGGCAGTTCCTGCCCAAATCTGCCTTCTCTGGGTGATTCTGCCATGGACCCACGCGGCCATGCAAGATATTCATGTGCCAGGCCTGTGTTTTGTTTTTAAATCTTCACTTACTTAACTTTTATCTTTGCAAGAGTGCCTTTCATTGTTTTCTAATAACCCCGAAGAAATTTCCCAGATATTGTGTGGTCAAATGCAAATCCCAGGACTATTTTTTATTTTGTTGTTTTCCTCCCCTGACTCCTGCCAAAATGGACATTTTCCACTCTTAGCACTTTATTGTCCCACTAACACATTCCCGACTATGATGAATTCTAGCAAATTCCCTTTAAAAGTAAACAGTTTAATTAAAAGTCTGCTGCATAGCCCCCCTCTAAGCCTCTAGGCTGTTAATAAACAGAGGGAAATCTTATTTCAATAAGCTCTCCTCTAATTAACATTTTTCTCTGCTTTTCCCTGGACATCTTAAACAAGTAGTGCTACATTGGGACTCAGCTGAATCTTCCCCCACAATGATATTAAAAGCTGGATAAATAGTAATGTTCAATTTGTGTTAAAATTTGGCATGGAAAGCTGATGTCAAAAATTCTTCCTCTCCTTTCTTTTTGACTCTGCTTGTATTTTTAGTCCATTTGTTTGATCTGATTGTTCAGGTGCCTCAGTTTAGGTTGTACCAGAGCAAATCATTAGGACCAAATGAGCACAAAATAAGGTAAAATGGCCCAATAATTTCCCCTGCTATTTAATAAATGCATTGCTGAGCTTATTCCAAACCACTATTAAACACAACTCAAAGAGGTCTGTGTGCAAATGCCACATATTCCACAGATCTCACAGGCTGCAATGATGAAATTCCACTTATTTCACAGAATTATGCTGAAAGCAGCCCCAGGTTTCTGAAACTCCTGTAGTAAATGAATTTCTGCATGGTTATTTTAACTCATGGCTCTCTAAAAGCACCAAATAGCAGCTCTGGGAAAGGATCCATCTCAGCTCTTGGTGGGGGAGCTCATGTGGTCATTTTAGTCCTGGTGGTGATCTTTTAGGCCAAAATAATTAATTCTTATGTTAAATTTATCCTGTAAGTCTGGCAGGTGAGAGTCAACTCCAAAATAACCAAGTGCATAAAGGGTAAGGTGGGTTCATGATAAATTTTGTAAAGATTGAAGGGTAAAGCACAAATCAAAAATTCCCTCATTACAACATAATTATATTTTTAGGGGAATCTGTTTGTTTGCTTACTTTTTGTTAAGATATTTTGATTTGTACCTAAAAAGTGCTGTGCTAGTTAGTAATGGAATTACTACAATTCAAGATGGACACAGCTTTTTTTATTATTTTGTTTATTAGCCAATCCCTCTCCTCACACACGAAAGGAAGAGAATGAATGAATAAAAATTAAAGAAATAAAAACTATAAGGAGGGGAGAAAAACTCTTCCTTCCACACAGTCCTTGGTCACCCCAAATTGTTTTGAACAAGCCATAGGAAAGCATTCTGTTTCACCTCAGATTTATCTTTTTCTTGAATGCAATTTAAATTTATCTTTTTAATTAAAAACTGCAGCGATAAATCAGCTACTACTTCACTATCAGTCCTATAAAATAACCATTTTCAAACACTTCTCCCAGTTTAACTTCCTGCTTTTTCCTGCTGTTTCAAGCACTAGGATTTAATATGGTCAAAAAGCTCAAGCTGGAGCATTGCCTGAGTGTGACAAGGAGTTGCCTCTGGTTATGGGGTAGATGTGGATTTGTTAAAATATGAAGAATTCTGAATATTTTTACCCCTTTTGATTTAATCTCTTTGAAAAAGAAACACATTTTTGTGTCAAAACCATTGAAAGCTTCTTAGTAACAAATTTCCAAGGCTTGTGTGTTACAACACATTACTGCTCAACCCTAGAGGAAATAACCCCAATTATTGGGTTATTTTAGGACATGCCATTAACTTTGAGGGCACAAATGAAACTCCATTAGTAAAATGGATTCAGCTGGCTGTGGAGGGATGATATTTTCAAGAGGTGTTCTGATAAAAGGATTTGGGCTTGTTCCTTTGGAGATTTACAAACCCGTGGTCTTCTGTGATGTCTCACATTTCACCCCCAATGAACCCAGCTCTGGCTGGAATTATGCTTTATTTTTCTCCAAACTATTTTTACGTAACTATTTATGCACTGTGGTTATTTATTGGACTAGAAGTTGAAACTGTACCCCAGAGATCGTCTTGTATCTCAAAATGCTGTTTCAAACCTCATCAATCCTGATTTTTGCCCTGAACTTGGTGATCTTCTTACAATTCCTTTTTTTAATCCCTCCTAAATTTCTGTTCATTTCCCATAAACCCTTCAAGCCTTCACTCTGCAAAGTACTCTGACAATTTTAGAGTGGGAATGGTTTCTTTTCTATCTTTTGGGGTTCAGTTAATTGCATTCTAGATCTGCCCTAATTCCTGAAAATTATTCCAGGCTATTTGTGGGTTTCCCAGCCTGAGTTGAACACAGGCTCATGTTCATGGCTTGATTTCCTTGTAGGCTTTTATATTCAGACTTTTTATATCAGTAATCAGCATCAATGCTCATTCAGAATTTAAGGAATTATTCTAATTTCCTGAATGTATAACCATTATGAGAGAAAACCTGGCTGCTTTTGGATGTCACAAATTCTTCACTGTTCTGCTCCACCTTAGCGGCTGTTGGATTCTGCTCAGATATTTCATATTTTCTCTGAATGGTGACAGCACTGCTGCTTTATTTTCTGTTAAAAACCCCCAAGGATATACATTAGACTTGCTCTCAATCCCTTCAATTTTTTATTATTTTTTATCCTTCAGTTTTATGTCAATAATACAGGTTATTTAATTTTTTTCGGTTGATTTACACTCAAATGTTGTATATCTATCTGTTGTAAACTGTCATTATCTTAGCATATGAAAAAAATAAATTATAGAAATTAACTTTAAACAAAAAAAAATAGAACAATGGTTGTTTTAAGTCTCTTCTTTCTGCAGTGCTAAGAAAAGGAATTCATCAAATTTTCTCTCACAGCAATGAAAACCTTGAAAATCCCTTTTTTTTTTTCCTTAATACATACTTTAGAAAGATTTATGAGTTTCAGAATAATGTAGCTGGGGAACTGTGGATATTCATCAACCCTCAAAACAGGGATGACACCTTAATCTTGGCCTGACAGATCATACGAGACCTGTGAATATAAGGTCTGGAGAACCCCTCTTAAAGTCATTTCCAGTTTAATACTCCAGATTGATAATGCTGATTTTTCTTCTCCATTTTTCACTCCTTAGCAGTGTGCCCTGCCATGGCAGAAGCTCTCACAGAGATTTTGATGCAGGCGAAGGTTGGTGGCACCTGACTGCAGTCTCTGCCTCAGCCATGCAATGGCCAGGGGGCTCCGCTTGTCCAGTGAATTTTGAATTTTGAATTTTGAATTTTTGAATTTTACCTGTAAGAGCTTAATCAGGAAACAGTCTCAAATAAATGACTCTGGCTTCACCAAATTTTCTTTTCCCCAGGATTTTTTATGTTCACCTGTTGTGACCCTGGTTACTGAGAGTTTCAGACTTTCTGTGCTGCCAGGCACTGACCCCCAAGAGAACACTGCATTTAACCTTAGGCCGTGGAGAAGTTTCCAAAATGGAATGACAGAACTGGGATTGTGGGTGTGGAGTTTGAATAGAAGTGTGGGATATCACAGGGTGGAAAACTTAGAGTTTGGGGTTTTAGAATATAGTAATATATATAAAGCAAGACGGAGGTTTTAGGGCAGAGGCTGGTCCTTCTCCTTCACCTTCTTCTCCTTCTTCTCCTTCTTCTCCTTCTTCTCCTTCTTCTCCTTCTTCTTCTTCTCCTTCTCCTTCTTCTCCATGGGTTTGGGTGGTATTGTGTATCTGGATAGCAAAGTTCCCATTGCAGCCATGGATGGTTGGTTATTGGGTTAAAAGTAAAAATAATTTAGGTGTCATTTCTTCACTGGACAGTTTATCCTTAAAAGGTCATGGAGAGAGAGAGATGGGGCTCCATTTTTAGTTTGTTAGAGTGAAGTGCTGCAGAACTCAGGGTTTGTGAGATGTGACATGGATAAGAACTAATAAACATCTGAGTCCCAACAAGAAATACCCTCTCGTGCATTTCATCCTGATCCTGGCAGAAAAGAAGACAAGACACAACATTCACCCATTCTGTGAATGTATTTCCAGGTGGATCAGAGATTTCCCGACAGAGCTGGACTTTGGGATGAAGAGGGAGTGTCTGAGTGGAGGTTCTGAGGATGTCAGAAGACTCTAAACACCTCCAGTGTTGTGCTCTGATGCAGATTCCCCAAAACGAGAAGTTTGTTGTGAAATGAGGAACTGGAGGCAGGTTCACCTCTTTGCCATCCCAGATTTGAGCAGCCAATCATTTCCACTTGCCAACCCCTTTTGTTTTCTCCAAAGTACCTAAAATAAAGTTGTTTTTCTTCGGATGCCTCTTCAAAGAATATATTTGGGTGGGACTGAGCTCACAGAGGGATAACAACATTTTGGGGTGTATCTCTGTATATTAAATCTCACTAATAATCCCCTACACGCATTTTCCATTTATTAGGAGCCATGAAGGGAGAGATCTTGCAACACTTGGCTGTGGATGTTATCAGTGTGGTACCATTAACCACCACAACAAAAATCCAATTATTAAATGGTCTTAGTCCAGCTAATCCACCTGATTTAAGCTACAGTGGGTAATGTTTCTGACTTCCTTGAAATATCAACACATATTTTCTTCCTTCTCTCATCCCTGAAGCTGGCAGACAGGTATTGCTGCTTAAAACTATTGATCTTGCTTCTCAAATCTCATTTATTCTATCTCAGACTCAACACTACAGCCACCAATAGCAGAGAGATAAAGAGGGGTTATGAGTATATTGGTAATGTCCTCACACTAAATTTATCAGATTAAAGGATGGATTTAATAGCTGCAATGTAATCTCAGATTTGATGGCATTGCTGGGAGAAAGAAAGACTGTTGCTAACATTGTTGATATTGGATGAAATTGATCCTGGCATCGTTAAAATCAGTATTTTACCTCTTCTCCACCTGCCCCACTGACTGAGCCATTGAAATCTTAGTCATGAAATCTGTCTGTTCTGCCCAGGTTCCTAAACACGACAGCGAATTCCCTGGGATTGTGAATTCCAGTCCCTCTTTTCCTCCATCACCAGGTGCCCAGCAGCTCTGCCGGTGCTCAGCCACCCTTAGCTAATGCTTTTCCTCTCCTGTGTGTGAGCTGAAGTCTTTAGCACTCTTTCCCTTTGATCAGATTAATGAATAAGGGAGCTGAAATCACCATTTCTGTGCAGGATCCGAAGGCTACACCACAGTGAGAGTGTCCATCACCATGGGCTGGGCTGCAGGTCACATTCCCCATGATCTACTGGAGGCTTTGAAGCCTGTCCATGAGGGCAACCCCATAAAGCCCAAAGACCACGGGACCATCCATCTGTTTAATGAAAACAAATGGACCTGGAAGGAAAAGCACCGAGGCCAGGCCATGACTGGAAGCAATCAGCATTCCCCCATTGCCTTTGATGATGATTTATTTAAGGATATCAACTTGATGCCTCAGGGTTTAGTTTTTCTATTTTTCAGATTCTGTGCTGCTTTAGTGGGCAGTTCTGAGCTTCATATTATGGGATGGAGAGCGCTCTGCACAGAGCAGGGAGACAAAGCAATTCCTTCTCCAGCTGGGGACCAAGGACAAATGATCCAAATCTCAGCCCAGGAGCACAAACACCGTGGGCTGAGGAGAGAAAAACAAGCAGGGTGGGAGTGCATGAGCTAAAGCTGGAATGAACAATGAACTGCAATCTGCAAATGGAGCAGAACTGATCCCAGTGCCAGAGCCCGTGCCCGGCCGTGCATTTTGTGCCCATTTTGGTTCATCTTGGGTGCAGCCCTGGCTGGGCTCTGGTGCTGCCCAAGGTGGATCCATGGAGGAGATCCTTTGAATAAATCCCTGCTTTATTCTTTAGCTCTGTCCAGAATCTGTTCTAGCTCAGCCTTCTCAAGGCATCAAGCTTCCCATCAGCTCAGCAGTGCATTAAATCAGTGTTCCACAGGAGGAAAATAATTCCCCCTACAGCATTCCCACTGAGCAAGCCTGTGGGGCACACTGTGCAGTGCTCAGTTTGGTCCTGCAGCCCCAGTTCTGGTTTAGGTTTGGGGTTTTCCACCCCAGGATCCTGTGTGTCCAACATTCCAGCCTCTTGCCAACACACCCATTTTTTGGGTTTGGCCTGGTCTTTAGTGCTGGGCCACTAAAATCCCGTTGTTTATGGGATTTAGGGATACAAACAACGCTGATTGCATCAACAGAAATGTAACAACCACATTGCATGAGGCATGGGGCTGTATTTTTAGCATTTGCCAGGATTTTTTGGATTTAGTTTGGTTTTTCAATTAGGATATGTGTTTTGTTTATTTATTAAATTAAAACCACCAACTTTCCAGAATCTGGAATTAAACACGCGACTCCTGGATTTAAAATCTGAGTTTTTTTACTGATGGGGCTTCTTAGTTCCAACCCTTCATTCTGCGTTGGTGCTCCACAGCTGTTCTTGGAAATGTCACTGAAGTAACCGGGAAGGGAAGGGAAGGGAAGGGAAGGGAAGGGAAGGGAGATTTCCACTGAATTTTGCCTTTACTTGTTTTCCTTTCCAAGTGCAAGAATAGAAATCCCAGGAAATCGGGGTATTTTATCAAAAGATATCTTCATTTTAATGAGCACATATATTTGAAATGCTAATGTTCTTCAGCCAACAGTGGATTACACATAAGAAAATTTAACTTTTATTGACTCTACTGAATACTAGTTTTGTATTTTTTAAGGTGAGTGGGTGAGATGTATAATTTTTTTTTATGCTGAATGTCTATGTACTTTGCTGTTAATTTAAATGATGATTTTTCCTTTTTAAAACCCATGGCAGCCTTTTCCCACCCTCGCCTTACCCAGTGCTGTGATAAATGTTTAGAAAAGCCATAAGAGAACAGGTTCTGATGTAAATTTGGGGACTCCTGGGACCTGCATTCAGACAAATCCATTCACAGCATCCAGCTCTCCTATGGCTATAAGGGTTTATTCATCCTGGAGAAGAGAAGGCTCCAAGGAGACCTGAGAGTCCCTTCCAGCCCCAAAATGGGGTTCAAGAGAGCTGGTGAGGGATTGAACAATGGCAGGTTCTGGCACAGCTGCTAGCACTGAAAAATGAGGTCTTGGGCCAGCAATTCTCTTATGGAAATGTCAATTCAGCAGAAGTATCAGTCAAAAAAGCAAATGAAATTTGAGATATTCTAGGGAAATGAAGAAGAAAATAGAAGGCATTTTTCTTTCTCTATGGGTAATGTCCCCACATCTTGAAAATCGTGTGTGGTTCTGGTCACATTCTAATAATTCTGTAAAATCTTCATGGGAAATCCATCACTGAAGGGATGATCCACTGTGGATTGGTGGTTTTGGAATAAGGAGCAAATGGACAGGTTGGAATCCAGCAGTGATGAGTGAGGAAGGGCTGATGGACACCTGTAGGATCCAGAGTGATGTGAGCAGTGGCTGAGAAGATGAAAAGGCAGCAAAGGCTGCTCTTGTGCAGTAATTACCTCACAACAAATCAATTCAGCGAGTGCCCAGCTCAAAACAAACAAAGGATGAGCCAGAAGAAGGGATGAGGAACTGTGGAACTCTCTGAAGCAGCTTGGAGCAAAAGGTCAGCCAAGTTGAAAAAACAGTTGGAGATATTCAGGAAAGGAAAATCCATAAACCAAACACATCTCAGGATGTTCTCCAAGCCTCCATTCACACCCAGGCCTCACCCTGGGGGAATTTAGGAGATTGTATGAAGGAAACCTCTCATATTCCAATACCTGTCCCTGGGA
Source organism: Chloropsis cyanopogon (assembly GCA_013400585.1). Lineage (NCBI taxonomy): Eukaryota > Metazoa > Chordata > Aves > Passeriformes > Irenidae > Chloropsis > Chloropsis cyanopogon. The sequence goes on from WEZZ01037289.1 coordinate 31,449, forward strand.
AGGTGCTTTAGACATTTTGAGGACAGGACACCCATCTGGGGACCGATCCATAATGATGTTTTCATTGGTTTTACCCCTTCACTTAACACATTTTTAATTTATTGGGGGTTTTTCTGCACAGAGCAGCACCAGAGTAGGAAGTGAGTACACGAACATGTCTGGTAGGTGAAATAAATAAAATGAAGTGTGGGGAAAACAACTTCTCAGTATTCCTTAGCTGGGAGTGGGTAGATCATAAACAGTTTGTGAGAGCAGCACCTAGGAACTGTGTCTTTCTAAATAAATTATGATGGGGGAGAAAATTAAAAAATTAATTTTATTAATTGAAAGATATCTGTGTGTCAAGCCACAGATTTAATTGCTAGAGAGTGCAAGAGGTCTTAAGGAGGGAGGATGAGCCAGTGGTGGAACACAGGGCTGGAACCAGTGGAATTCTGTCTTCTCCCTCCAGCTCCTGGGAGTTTTCCTGTCAGGTCCCTCGTTCATTCAATCTCTGTTTTTCACAACTTAATAACTAAATCTTGTTTTCCTTGCTGTGACAAAAATTCCCACCAGAAATACGGAAAAGAAATTATTTGGGTCAGCCCCCAAAACTTTAATTTCTTAATGAACTCAAGAGGGGAAAAATTATTTTGTGGCAACCAATTCCTTTATCCTAATTAACCCTCATCCTAATTATTCTCTTTTATGGAGAATAATTTTTTAACAACATTCTGTTCAAAATCGGCAATGCAACATTATGAGACTATTCAAAGGTATCAGCTTCTTATATTTTTTAAATTGTAAACTGTACAGGAACATCCTCAGTCCTTTAACTGACAGACTTAAAAAAAATTCTTTGTGAAACAGGGTTTGCGCAAAAAGAAAATTTTTAGCTCTATTGCAAACAACATAGGCCAGAATTATATCCCATAATGAGTTTGTACTACACCAAGCATAATTATGTGCTGATTCTAGAATAATAATTACCAAAATTTTAAGTACATTTCTGAATTTTACCTAAACCTTCTAATTACATTGAGATTATCCACAGAATTGAGCTGCTAAATGAGAGTCTGATTGAACAGCTGTGGGGATAAAAATAACTCAAACCTGCCCATCTTGTCTGCTCGTCCCAACAGCTGGTGCCAGCCTCAGAAAACACAGAAAATGTGAAAAATGAAGGTGGGCTGGACTCAACACCAGCAGAGTATTTTGTCTCCTCCATGGGCTGGATCCTGACATGGGTTAAGGTTTTTGCAGCTGAGAGAATCCAGTTTGTGAATAAGCTGAGATTTCACAGCTCCCTTTCCAAACTCATTTATTTCTATCAGACTTGAGACTGATCCAAAAACCTGGATCTCACACTGCAGACATCATTAAAAAACACTGGAAAACCTTCAGCCTTTTAACCTCACCCTGTGACCCCCTCACAGAAGATAACCATTAACCAGTGCTCCATTTTCCAGGTTTTCTGCCCTCTGAGCACTAAGCCACGTTTTTCCTCCTATCCCAGATTTGTGTTTACATTATTCCTCCCTGCCCTGTACATTTTGGGATTGCAAACTTTCTCAAACAAGTAAAATGGGACGGGAAAAGCACAAAATACCAAAGCCTTCAGATGTTCCATTTCCCCCCTCACGGGGCTGATGCCCTCCATGGATTCCTTCGCAGCAAATGCAGACTTTTCTTAGCTGGGCATTATAATCCAAAAATATCACTTCATAATTAAGGAGCACATGTGTTCTGCATATTAATGACCATGGCTGAGCTTGCTGGACTAAGAACACCAGTGTGAGCTGGAGAGAGATGCCAAATCTTCACCCACAGTGTCTAAATGCCCTTTGAGCTTCCATGGCTTCTCAGCAGAGGATTTCTTGCACCCAAGTGGTTTCAGGAGGCAAATAAAAATTCCCTCTGCCTCTAAATTTGATTCCAGCCTTCTACTGCCTGGCATTAAGGTCTGCTGTGGGTTATACCCAGTGCTGGGTAAAAAAATACTGGCTTGTGGCCAGCATCACTATGTTTCAAAATATTAAAGCTAAAGTGGTTAAAAAAATGTAGAGGTTGAAGAACCATCCCAGCCAAAAAGCTACAGCTCTAAAAGGAGAGGACTGAGTGCAAACAGGAGATTTCTTGCTCCATGTGCTCAACGTCTTGTATGAGTTCCACAGAATTTAAGTGGGGATTCTCTGGCTTCCTAAAAACCAAGAATCTCATCCAAAGAAATTAAACATTAATGTTTTCAGCATTAAGTGATTAATTCTGATGGTGATGATGTTCCTTATAGCCCTTTAGGACCAGCCCACACATCGTCTATGATTTTATGAGACAGTTCAGTTGACTCCTAACAGAGCCCCAGAACAATCCCAAGAAAGATGCAGGGATGGATGGGATATTGGGAACAAATTGGTCCCTGTGAGGGTGGGGAAGTCTTGGCACAAGTTCCCAGGGAAGCTGTGGCTGCCCCTGGATCCCTGGAAGTGCCCAAGGCCAGGCTGGATGGGGCTTGGAGCAGCCTGGGATAGTGGAAGGTGTGAGGTGGAAATAGACCCCCTTAAACCCAAACCATTGTAGGATTCCATCCCATGGTTTGCTGTCTGGAGGAATCATCTACCAGGGTGAACCTCAGGAGGTTTAGGTTTTTCAGCAAATAAAAAACCAGTTCTCTCCTGTTGTGCAGAACTTCTAAGCCAGCAGCTCTCAAGCTTTTTTCATGTCTTCTCTCATCCATTAACATAAAATTCCTTCCATTTACCCCTCCAGGCTGGCCACTCTACTTGGGCCTCTGGTTTGGTTAGAGCAGAATGAAATATTTGCTGGTTTGGGTAAGGATTACAATAATCCTCCTCATCTGCCAAATATCTTCAGCTCAGCCCTGAGCTTCCCGTTCCAGGGCAGCCCTTTCCATGACCAGCTCACTTATTAAAGCCCACTGATAGTGTGTCCCTGCAATTACATGGCCTGGCTTTTTTGGAGGTGGTTCAATCCCATTCCAGATGAGAACACCCTGGACCTAATAAAAAACCGGGTATCCTGGTTCTGTTTGTTGCTGTATTATCTGTATTTCTTCAAATAGTTGTTAAGCACATTGTTTTCTCTGTCAGCTGGTTGAAAATGTGAATTTCTTCTGCTGGTAGTGCCTCCTTCCACCCTTTTTGGAGTCTTTTCTCTCTAAAGATGACACTGATGTGCATTGTTCTCCTTCTTCCCAAGAGGGCAGCTGGCACAGGCTTCAAACATCACCTCTGACTGACAAAAATGTGTCTGCAAAACACTCACTGGGTCATCAGCAGCAAACATTCCCACCTTGTGCTTTCCTCTGGAGGAGAGCACAAAATTCCCTGCAGGTAGGAGCATTATCAGCACCATCCTGCAGATGGGAAAAGCTGAGATCAGCCAAGCTCTACCCCGAGGCTCAGGGAGTTTCCAGCCAGATTCCCAGCTCTGTCAGTGCTCTGGGAGTATCCTCCCAGCAGAGCTGGGGGAAGTGAGGGTATGAGCTCTCATAAATCACTCCAGGGTGAAGTTCAGGAGCTGGGCTCTCGTAAATCACCTCAGGGTGAAGTTCAGGAGTCGAGCCCTCATAAATGACTTCAGGGTGAAGGTCAGGAGCTGATCTTCAGCCTTTTCCACTGGAAACCTTGGCATGTGCACACAGAGCCTTCTGTGCAGCCCATAAGTGCCACCAAGGCAGCAGGGACAGAGCTGGCCCTGGATCTGGAGCGGACAGGACAGATGGAAGGGCTGCTGCTGGTTCCTTTCACACCTGGAGAACCACAGGGACCCTACAAGGTGACATCCTGCAATTATTGCATCTGTCCTGCAACTCTTGCATGGATTTTCTCCTGGATCTGTGCTGCAGCTCTCAGTTCAGTACACCAGGACCTCTCTGCAGACACAGCCCTGCAGGGCCCACCTCCCAAAACACTGCTGGAAGCCCCAGGGCTCCTTCCAAGGCAAACCCCTCACTCCTAAATAATTGAATTACTTCTCCCAGTCACTCCTTCCCTGAAAACAGCTCTGGGATAAATCCCTCCTGCCAGATGAGAAGTGATGTTACCCGAGTGTGACTCAGCTTGGCATGTTTCAGGATTAACCTAGCCCCAGCCTAACGTGTCCCAAGGGAGGCCAAGTCAGACATTGGTGTCTGGAGCTACGAATTAATCTCATCCTCATGTTCCAAATTTATCCTCACCACTGCCACTGTTGCTGCACCAACCCAGCCATCAGAATTCCTGTTCACATCCAGGGAGTTTGTGCATCCATGCACCAGCTCTGCAGGGCAGCCAGCTCCTGATGGGTTGGGAGCAGAACCCCCACAGGCCTTTGTGCTCCCAACACCTTTAATCCCATCTGAATCCCATCCCATTTTTCCAAAACCACTAAAACCTCAATATTGTGCCTACAGCTCCTTCCAGGGAGATCATGAAACAGGGAAGAGAAAGATTCAGCTGTGGGCATGAGAATTATCAACTTCATACAAACACTGTCCAGGAAAAATAGCAAAAAGAGGCATTTCAATAAAAATCTCACTTCTCTCCATAAATCGTTTAGCAATTCCCTCTGGGTAAATCCAGTCCAAAGTTTCTCATTGACGTTGGCTGCCAATTAAAAGCATCTAAATGGATACATTTAATTTACCTTTTTTTGTAGTTTTCAGTGCTAAAAGAGACCTAAGGCAGACAACATCAGAGAGGATTACTCATGTGTCCTGAAGAAAACACATTCCTTAAAAAGGAATAAAGAATGGCTTTGTGACTACCTTTTGGAAAATTCATGGGGAGTTATTCAAGGGATCATAAGAGTTTTATTCCCTGTTACAAATAATCAGAATATGTTCTTTTTAATCTGAGTCACAGCACACGAGGAATGACACAAAGCTGCTGTACTTTTAAGGGAAGGACTGTAGTAATCCTGTACCTTTTAACCTCTTTCCTCAATGTTTGAGCCATCAATACTTCTACTTTAGAGCTTCACTACACTTATTGAATCCACCTGGCATCCTGAAATGATGAGGCAAATGCTGAATTCCCAAGGAATCAGCCACCAGTGCCGAGGATCAATTTTCTGCTCTTGTTGTTTCTTTTCTTGTCGCTCGACAGGTGAAGCCATGAATGAGAACAAGACACTAATGAGGTTGTAGAGTATCATTTTGAAAACATATCGAGTCCAGAGGCGTAGCTGGTCTCTCTTAATGAATCTTCATGTTCCAGTTGTACTCACTTTAGTGTGATAAATCAATAGTGCATGCTGTGACAGCGGGAGCATCGCTGCTCTACACCCAGGCTAAATCAAAACTGCCGAGACAAGTGCTCAGGATGCAGCATCACACAAACAAGCATGGAAGGAGCTTCAAAATGTGATTTAAGCTAGTTCTTCTCCATGCCAGCCAAGCCCAGGCCTGAGAAACATTCCTTTAACCTGGGCAGAGTTCATCATTGCACCCTCTCAGGGTGCTGGATATGACTCACATAACGCAGCATAACCACACCACCACCACAAACTGATTTGGAATATAACCCCAACCTCTTTCTTTCCTTTTTTTTTTTTTTATTCCCTGAGGGTGTGTCCCCATGACAAAGTACAAAGCTGTGCAGGTGGGTGTGGGAAAGTCCCATGGACCAGTACAAACTGGGAATTTCCTGGCTGGCAGCTGCTCTGCTGAGCAGGGTCGGGGTGTTGTGCTGTGCCCCTGATAATTTTGGTAGCCCTTTTTACTTTCTTCACATCCCTCTTGGGCTAGAAGGGGTGGGGAGAGCAGGAATGTCTTCAGTGTGTCAGGAGTGACCCCAGCAGTGCTGGACAGGGGGAGGATACCAGCCTGACTTATCTGCAGGCCACCCTGACCCTCATGAATGTTGATTATATCTCATTCCATATCCAAAAAATCAGCTTGGACCAGTGGTTAGGGTCAGGGACCAGGATTTTACTACACAATCCTTTACAAACCTCTTGGATTATTTCAGACAAATCCTTAAAGGATCTAAGCAGACCATCTCTTATAGGTGCTCAACATCTGAGTTACAAATCCCACAGACTTTTTGATCAAGAGAGAAAAGCTCATGACTCAGAGTTTAGGGTTTCTATTTCCATTTAACTGTGCTGGCAATGGGGAGGGTGAGACATGGTGTCTGAATTAATGTATATCAGGACAGGAAAGTATATTCTTACCTTTTCCCTGGCTATTCCCTGTTCATGTCATTATTTCCTAGTCAAACCAGGCATCATAAAAATATCTTCATTGGCACTGGAATGTGGCAGAGAAGAAGATCAGTTTCACAGCAGGTCTGGCTCAAGCACTCACTAATCCTGCATTTTTCAGAAGAAGCTGCCAGACAAAGTTCAGATCCTTCCACCTTTTTGTTGGTCTGTAACCTGTCACTGTCATCAGTTTTACTCTGAAGCAGGAGTTGTTTGTTCTGTTTGACACTGCTGCAGATATCTCCTATTATCCCTGATTTTCATTGGAACGTGGCCCTCCCCAAATGCCACCTCAGATAAACACTAGCCCTCCAAAACACACCTTTGGCTTTATCTCGTCATAATTAATTATTCAGGTTACTTATTTGGTCTGTAATTAAACAAGCTTGATTTTTCTGATTTTAAATCAGTCATCATTCACTTTTATCAGTCTTCTTGCTTTAGTACCAGGGTGTTTCTGTGTATTGGGGTTGGGAGGGCAGGTTTTGGTAACAGGGGACTTCAGGGGTGGCTTCTGTGAAAAGCTTTCCCCATGTCTGGAGGAGGTAATTCCAGCCAGCTCCAGAGAATTCAGGAGTGAGCTTGAGCCTGGGAAGAAGGGAGGGGTAGGAAGAAGGTGTTTTATGATTTGGTTTTCATTTCTCATTATCCTGCTCTGATTTCACTGGTAATGCATTAAATTATTCTTTTTTCCCAAGTCAAGCCTGCTTTGCCCATGACAGCAACTGCTGAGAGTTCTCTCCCTGCCCTTACACAGACCCCAAAGCCTTTCCTTATATTTTCTGTCTCCTGTCCAGCTGAGGAGGGGAATGATGGAGTGGCTTTGGTGGGAACCTGGTGTCTAGCTGAGGTCAGCTCACCACAACCTGATTTCTCTGAACAAAGCTTTTCTCAGCACTCATTTTCTCTTCATCTGTCACATCCCTCCCCATCCATCTCCTCCCTCCCTCTGGCCCTTGCAGAAACCTTTCCCTGCCAGCAGTCATTGCTATCACCTAATTCTGGAGATCTTTGCTCAGTCTGTTGGGATGTGAGGCAGGGAATGGAGATGGATTCATCACCGTGCAAGCTGTGTCTCTTCCCCTGGGCTACTTGCACAAAATTCTCTTATAACCAATATCAATCCAGCCAGTCACACCTTTGGAGTTTGGTGTCTGATACCAAGGGTGATAAATCAGCAGCACAAGAAAGAAAAGAAGTGGATTCTCCATTTCTTGACACTGTCAAGCACAAACTGCTGACATTCCTCAGCCAAAGCCTGGATGATGAACTCACTGTGAGAAGGCCCCAGTAATTTATATCATCCTCTACCCAAATGTATCTCAGGGAAGAATGAATTACCCTGTGAAAGATATGATCCCTCTTCATTAACTGCAAAAGGAGCAGAGGGGAGACAGCTCATTTTGGTGTTCTATCTCTAACTTCATTCCTTAAATAACTGTGAGGTGAATTCCATCCCACAGGCTGTGTGAAAGATCAAGGTGAGTGGGCTAATGATCCCATCTGGCCCTTAAATGGGTGAAAATCACTGAAATATGAGCTGATTCCAGGGACTCCTTTCCCACACAGCCAAAGTAACCAATTCCTGCAAAAAACCAAAGCCAGCCAAGATTTAAAAAACACATGCAGGGTTAAATATTATGTTTTAAAAATACTGAAAGGTTTTGGGGGTGGAGGGGAAGGATTTACATTCTCTACTCCAGAGATAAAACAACCAAGAAATGGGAATTAGGAAGAAAGCACCAGTGTGATTAAATTATCCCAGAGCTGACAGCTTCAAGACTCCTTCTTGCTGACAACCAAACCAGACCTGTCCCATTTTATGCTGAAATCATAAGACAGGGTTCTAAAATTTCCTGTGACACTGAAAATCATGAAGAGCTGCCCCTCTCCATGGAACAGCCAGTTATCTTCCAGTTATCTTCTCCAGTGTTATCTTCCATCAGTTTTTCCTACCTGGAAAGATCTGTCCCAGGCTTGTCATTGTCACAGACAGCTCAAAGGGCCAGATGGATCAAGATTTCATCCAGTACAGTAACATTTTATTTCAATTTTACTCAGACAGCCGTAATTGAAGTGGAATCTCTTCACAAGGCAAATTTCCTTGTTGGATGTATTTTTCAAGTCCACCATCAGAGGAGAATGTTCAACACAAAGATGACTAAAGCAGCCTGAAAAATGAATCCAGGGACACAGTCTTACATTCCTCCTCTCAAATGAGCATGTAATTAAAGATTCTTTTTGCATTTAAGTAATTTCAGTCATCTTCAAGCCTTAGGGCTATATTCTGAAGTGGAAGATTGATTTTATAGGGGTTTTGATGAAAAAGTAACTGATTTTTGAAATTCATTCCATTTCTGAGCTACGTCTGAGCGAGATCCATCCCCCTTATGATTCCAGTGGCTTCACTGGGGATTGATGTGAATTAAATATGATTAATGTGAATTAAAGATTATTAGTGGTGCCTCATAAATTTCCAGTTAGCTGGGTAGTAAGTGGTTCCATCAAGTAACAGGACCCGTGGCTCTGGATATATCAACATCTAGAGATATTGCAGGCTGACAGCTCACTGTCACTGTCATTCAGAGGACAATAAAACAATACCCCATAAATTAACATACCCCATAAATTAACATAACCCATAAGCACTATTAAACTATAACCCATAAACTATTAAAAAAACTTATAAAAAAAAGATTTCACAATTACAAATTTCCCCAAGCAACTACTATTCATAAAAAATTTAAAACCACAAAAACTTTTTTTTCCTTATTAAAAATCTCCATAACATTAACAAAAAAACCTTCCCCCCCAAATAAACAAAAAACCCTATTCTAAAAATAGTAAACTAACNAATCTCAAAATTAACAAAATATCAAATGAACAAACCAAAACACTACACAAAATTGGTGGTTTTATTTGGTTTAGTTATAATTTGAGTAGCTGGGGTGTTGGTTGTAGTTTGAGTGATTGGGGTAGTTGTTGATTTATTTTTTTGGGGTAGTTGGGTTTTTACTTGTTGTTTTATAGTATTTAGTAGCGTGTGATAAGTATAGGTTAGGGTTTAGTTTATCCCCATGGCAGTGGGAATTTGAAGATGGCCCCACAAACACGAGTAATTTATCAGAATGTTTTGAGAGCAGCCCTGAAGAAAATGATGTGTGAGTGTCAATGGACATGGCTCAGAAATGTGAATTCACAGCCTGAATTTGGGCTGCAGTAAAAAGAGAGGGACCAGGAAGTTGGTGGAGGAAATTCTCCCCTCTTCCCTGCTGCATCCAGCACTGGGTATTAGGAAGAAAATCTTCCCTGTGAGGGTGGGCAGGCCCTGGCACAGGGTGCCCAGAGAAGCTGTGGCTGCCCCTGGATCCCTGGAAGTGTCCAAGGCCAGGTTGGACAGGGCGCGGAGCAACCTGGGACAGTGGAAGGTTTCCCTGCCCGTGGGAGGTGATCTTTAAGGTCAATGAAGGTCAATGAAGGTCAATGAAGATCAATGAAGATCAATGGAGATCAATGAAGATCATCTCAATGAGATGATCTTTAAGGTCTCCTCCATCCCAAACCATTCCAGGATTCTGTGATCACAGCTGGTTTGAAATGGCAAAAAAATATACACCTCAAACCCAATCAGAGATGGTATAAGAATAAAACTGATCACATCATCACGGTGATGTGCCCGAGTTAATCAGGCAATTAGTTAATTAATTATTAATTGTCAGGAACTACATGCTCCCCTCATATTCTCATGCCATTCTAGAGGTCTGATCTGCTCACAACCTCCCAGATTATCTCTGGAGACACTACCACACATCACTGCACTTCTGAGGACAGACAAAACTCGGAGGGGTTTGGCAGCCAAGGTCCCACATGCTCAGACCAAAACAGGCTCACCCTCCGTGAACTGACTCACTGACTGTGAAATACATCCTCTTCTGAGGAGGAAATCTCTGTTCCCCCAAGCCTGGGCCCTGCTTTGGATTCCTTCCTCATGCTGCTGGTGTGAGGTTTCCCGGGTGCCTCTGCTGCAATCAATCTTTTTTGTCTGCTGATGCAGCTCCTGACGAGACACCCTCATGAATAATCTCCTGGGGATATAAATAGTGAGCTGATTAGAGCCAGCCCTGGAATGCTGGCAGTGCCTTCCACTCCAGACTGTGCCCTCCTCAAACCACCTTCCATGAACACACTAATAATTAGCCAACACTAAACCCACCACACTCAAAAACACATTAACCAAAAAAATCTCAAAATTAACAAAATCTGAAATCAACAAACCAAAACCACTACATGGAATTGGTGGTTTTGTTTGGTTTAATTATAATTTGAGTAGTTGGGGTAGGGGTTTTTTGAGTAGTTTGGGTGTTGTGAAGTGCTGTGAAATGGAACTTCACTCCAAAGGATTTGAAGTTTTCCTGCAGTGCTGGAGCCCAGCCTGGCAGGATTCTCTGGCCAGCACCTTCCTGGTGCTCCCAGATGTGCCACACGAAGAATTTTTTAGCCAGAAATCAAGCCCTGAGCATTGTGACCATGTTGAACAACAGATCTGGAATGTTGGAATCTGAAATGCAGAGAAATCTCAGAACTTTGGGCCTGTAAGTCAAAGCTTAGAATTAAACACAGGATTTGATCTGAGACCTTGGAAAAAACTTCCGAACTGAGGTGCTAGAAGCAAGAATGTGGATTTATAGTTTAAAGCAGAGACATGTTAAGCTAATTAAAGGAAAGTTTAGAGTTTTAGAGTACAGTACTGTGGGTTTGTGTGCCATAATATGATTGGCTAAGGAAGCTCACACTGTAGCATGGGTCCATAAAATGAAATATTTAAGTATTGGGTCGAAAGCATAAATATCCTTGTTGGCAGTGCTTTATTGGTCAATAAATCCTTAAAAAGTCTTGTCACTAGAGGTCTTGGGACCTTCTGAGCCATGCAGTGAAGATGTGAGCCAAACTCCTTCCTGCCTATGTAGAAGATAATAAGAATAAATTGCACCATCTAAAGAAACTCAGAAGTCCCGTCTCAAATTCTTTCAAAGTTCCTCACACTGAAGTCACTCAGGGATATTCAAAATATTTTGCCATAGAGAACTTATTAAAACACACACAGGACATGCTGAAGAGCTGCCTCAAGTTGTCCGTGGCAAAGCTATGCAAATGTTATCACTGGTATGAGATAAATGTGAAAGGGGATCACGGGTACAGAGCATGTAGAGGTTTTATGTCTTTGCCTCTATAAACATTCTTCAGGTTGCCTCCATGTGTGTGATTGTGATAATGTGATTGTTAATAGAATCCTGACTAGTTAACAAAAGGAATTTTTAAAATCCTTCTAATGAAAATTATGGATTTTTAAAGTGACCTGGCTTTATTTCCCCCACTTTTTAAACAGTGGATGAATAGAGAAGTCTTGATTAGCTTTGGAGATGAATGACATATAAGGGGTTAAACATTTAGGATAGTTTCTAATTTTTAATTATGTACCAAAATCAAAGTAGCATTGGATCTCACACTGATAACCATTCTTTGCAGGAGCCCACAGGTCACTGCTCCCGTTTCCAACTCAAAACAGAATTCATTCAAAGCAAATAATTTCAGCTCAGGTTGTTATTGTTTGTACAACCATTGCACTTTAAAGGTTTTACAGCTTGAACAAATAACCCAAAATCGAACCAAACTGAAGGGAAAACAGAAGGGTCAAGCTCTGAAAGAGCTGAAGACCTGCACCAGCTTTGAATTTAGGGTCCTGGTTCTCAGGTTGTCTCTGAAACTGCCAACAGCACAATGTCTGGGAGCAATTCCAGCATCAAGATTTCCATTCATTCCATGATTTCAATGCCTGGAGTGAGGTGGTACCTGACCAAACCCAGAGCACAGGGAGACACATCACCAGCCCTGACTGAGCCCTCCCAGGTCAGAGCATTGCCCAGGAGAAAGGAGCCAGGGCAAGTGGGTCCCACACGTGTTTTCTGCTGACCCAATCACAGCTGGATACAACAAAACCCTGAATCCCAGTGAAATCTGTCCCCCAGATATTTACAGTCTGGGCTTCTACCTGAACTTGTCAGTCCTGAGCTCTGTTGCTGCTGAAGGACAGAAACAAAGCACTTTTGAAGGAGGTTTGTCTGACTTCTTTCAGATGTTTTCATCAGGATTATCTCCATCTTTCCATGGCTGGAAGTGATTAAACTCCCAATGATCATTAAACCCCTGAGGAGACAACACATGTAACATGGTGCTCCACAGCTCAAAACCACAACCACAGATTGAAAGAACACTTCTGACACAGCACCCACATCTTGCCCAGCCTCATCCTCCCACCCTGTAAAGCACAGATGTGCTGCAGATCCTGCAGCTCCTGCCCCGTGTTTGCCACGCTCGCAGGGCTGCGAGGGAGAATCTCAAATAACATTGTCTTTTGCCTGTGTTTAAGCAAACAAATCCCACCCAGAAAGCCCAACAAAGGGGTTGTATAAAGGAGCAGTGCTCTGGTTTTATGTGGAGAAGGGTTGATGGCTCCAGTAAAGTTGGGAGATTATCTGAAGATGCAAACTGGGGTGCACTGTGATAACACTTCACTATTTACAGGCTGGCTCTTGACAGGGAGTGTGTTTGCTTTTGGGGCCACAGCTGAAGAGACACATGTAAATACTGAGTTTTATTGCAGGGCTCTTTTGCTGTCCAGGAATAGAGCAAGCCTTGAACAGCATGAAAGGCACAGGTGGCACGTTGGGCAGTGCTGGGTTTTGTTATCTTGACCACCCCAAAAGATCTCCAGCATGATTAATGTCCCTGGAAATCAATGTGGTGGGTGGCACTGAGATTGTCTTAGAGTGAAACTCATCCTGCTTATTCTTAATGTGATATTTGACTCTGGGTCCAAATGGTTGCTCTAACACACAATCCTAATTATGTGCTCTGGAATAGTTTTGACCCAGCTCAGGAAAGCCTAGAGTAAGTCCCCAAAGAGGACAGACATTTAACTTTCAGCACTCTTTCAGCACTAACCATAACTTCCCCAACTTAACTGATTTGAGTAAACTGAAATTTAGACACTATACCATCCCCAACTTCAACAGATTTGAGTAAACTGAAATTTAGACACTATACCATCCCCAACTTCAACAGATTTGAGTAAACTGAAATTTAGACCAAGTCTGTAGTGATTTTTCCCTTGATTGTGGATAATTTCTTAAAGTGAAGCCTTAGCTGATTGTAACTCCCAGTTCAGAGATTCCTTGTTATCTTGGCATTCTTTATAATTACTATTGTTTTCTCACTTGTGAATAAACTGAAAGACTAAATTTCATCTTGGACTTTATTACAGGCTTATATTTTGTAATCATCCTTGATATTCACAGTAACAGAAAGAATTGGTTCCACCTGAGCATGGATAAATGGTAAAAGCAGAGTATCTCTAGTTTTGCAAATTGCATCTGCATGTCTGACGCTTCGTCCTGTGGTCTCCACCCTTTCTTCTGGAAAACTTTGAAGGCAAGTGTGGAGCTTTGGTGCAGAGAGACTCTAGGGCCACATCATCGATCAGCTATGCCTGGAACACACAAATAAACAAATGAAAATTGGTGAAGCTGCAGCTAAACAAGATGGGGATGACTCACTGCGGAGCGAGTCCAACCCACTCACCTCCCCAGCCAGAGGGAGATGTGGCACAGCTGCCTGAATCCCCCCTCAGAGGATTAAAGAGGATTAAAGATCTGAACTATTCCCATTAAAGAGGGGACAGCCACTCTAAGTTTTCCAGCCCAGCTGCTCTTAGCAATGTTTTACATGAAAACACCTTCATCACCCCCATTTTCTCCTGGGAATCCTGCCTGAAGGTGACAGAACCTCAGTGGGGCCATGCTTTAAAAATGTCTCACCTACCTTCCAAAAAACCTGTCTGCCTGAGAGCAAAAACCCCCTCAGCACATTCCCTAACGCTCGGCGCTGCCCTCAGTGATGGCACTGGAATATTTTTCCCTTTGCCAGCTGCACGCAGCCCAGGCTATCTGTGACTGGAGATAACCCAGTGCTCAGCTGCCGCTCCCTCCCTGCGTGGAGCTGTGGAGCAGGAGTGGTTGCTCTTTGCCATCCCCAGCCAAAGTTCTTGTTTGCTGAGCCCAAAGTGCGCCAGGGCAGTGGCACTGACGTGAAAAGCCGCCCTGTTCCGAAGGAATCGCGAGCCAAGGGGCGAGCGCGGGGGAGAAGACGCTGTAAAAACACAGAGGGCTGAGTGTAAACAGAGAGATAAGGGAGGAGATGAATGTTACAAATGCCAAGGGTCATATTTTCTGTTAAAACAAATAAAGCTTCGCCGAGCCCCGGTGAACTTGGCTGGGGCTGTGCCAAGCCTTTGATAGGTGAGGAGCGAGTTCAAGGCAGCACCTCGGAGGTAAAATCCAGTCCCAAGCTCTCGTGCCCTTCAGAAAGGTCACTCACCTCACTGTGAAATCCCTTTCAGAGGCACCAGGTAACACAGGAGACACCAGCACTGAGCCTGCACGTCAGGAAAGCTCAATAAATTCAATTATCTTAACTCAAAAGCACTGGAGCCTGATGCTTCACTTCCCTCAATTATTCCCTGTGTCATGTCATCCCCTTGGATAATGTTTAGCTCTCCATGGGAAGCGTGCCTTTACATGCCTGATTTTTTTTTTTTTTCTAGATGACTACAGCAGCATCCACAGCTTAAAAATCTCTTTTTTCCTTGAAAAACGCAGTGTCAAACTTCCCAGAGAGGCTCAAAATTCACAGGTATCAGAGTAATGCCACACACCAGCTCCTTCACTCATCCACCTCTTGATACAGAAAAAGAGAAATGGACTTTTTGGGGTATCATAATGTCGTTGCCATTTGCACTGTCAGAAATCGATGGGAAGCATGCAAAATCAGTCGTTGTCAATCCGGTTAAATCTAACATGATTTAGTCTGGATTAGGAGAGGGTTTCCCTGTTTTGTACAGTCTGGCAGATTGTGGGCATGAAACTGTCTTTTGCTGACAAAGAAAGAGGAGTTACCAGGGAAGAAAAAAAAAGCCACATCAAAATTATCTGGAAAATTACATTTATGTGCGACAAATTCTTCCCCGACAGCATTAATTCAGGAGAATGTGCTGTCATTTCTTATTCCCCCCAAGAAACAGTTTTATTTTTCATGTCTGTTGAAAGGACTTAGAACATAACACTTCTCTCCATTAGTGGATGTAATGTTTTGCTGACATATAGTGAGGATGCTTAATTTGCTTGCACAAATCTCTCCTGGAGGCAACAGATATGTAAGGAATGCATCAGGCAAGGGAATCAAATGAGCAGCACAAACTCTGGGATATTCATCAGCTCAAGCAAGAGAAATGAACTGCAGCAGCCAGAAAGGCTTGCTTTAAATCTGATTCATAATAAGGAGGGCTGGAGGAAGAACTCCCAAGCCTAATACCTACCTGGATTCTTTCTCTCTGAGAAGTTACAGCTGAGTGAAAAGGGAAGAGCAGAGCTGCTCTCATTTCTTGGTGCAAGGAGGATTTTCAAGAGCAGGTTGGAGCTGGAAACAAGGGATATCCCAGCTAAACAAACAGGAGGAAGATCAATAATCTTACAAGGAGTGTTCACTGACTGCCAAAAGCAAAACCAGGCAGAGGCAGAAATTGATTCTTTACAGTGACATTGGTTTGTTTGGGGTGTGAGAGAATGAGCTCACAGGGGAGCCCTCAAACAGGCAGATACCTTCCCACTAACCACACACAGAGCCTCTGACTTAATCTTTTTCCTGTGGAAACAGCCAGATTTCAGAGGTGCATGATAGACAACCAGTAAGTTTCAGGCTCAGGTGTTTGCTTAGAAGCTGCAAAAAAAATCCCTCAGTTTGGGGGGAAGAGGGGGTTTGAAGGGAAGAGGGGGTTTTATTCCCTTCTCCCCCTTTTCCATCACCATGTCTGAGCCCTGGCCTTGTGATTTTTTGTGTTGTTTTCCTGACTGATGGTTTCCTGCAGGAGCCTCAGCACTGCTGGGATAATCTGGCACAGTCCAGGCATGGAGCAGGGCTGCCCAGCCCTGTGTGAGAGGAACTGGCTTGGACAGAGCTGAACAGAGCAAGGCTGCTGTCTGCTGAGATGAAAGATCTCCTTCTCTGCAGGCAAGAGAGGAAAGGAGGCAGCCTGAGCTTGCTGTGCATTTCAGAAGAGTGGAAAATAAAAGAGAAGAACTCACAGGAGCTCTCGTGACTGATAAATCCCAGAGAGTGTCCTGGTGCATGTCCACTGCTTTGGATCTCAGCTGCACCTTCCATTTGGCTTAGAAAAGAGAAAGTAACAGCTCAGCCCAGCAAGTGTGAAAAACGGGATCATGCTCCACAGTGTGGCCAAAAATGCTTTGCTGAGCATTTCCTCTGTTATTCCACCTTCTCCCCGGCACCTGGCTCTGCACAGATCAGAGCCACTGTCCCCAGGGCTCTTGGCATCCCTCAGCACTCCAGCAGCCACAGAGCATCAACCAGCTGGATGGATCAGGCAGATCCTCATTAACAGCACAAATCCAATGAACATGCTGGCTCCTGAAACGTGGGCTTTCCTCTTTAACCCTTCCTGAAATGAACGTGGCACTTCAGCCTTCTCAAAACTGCTTTCAGTAAACTCAGGCACATCCAGTCTCAGAGCTTCTGGAGGTTTTTGTCCATGGTGAAGACAAAGGTGGATAAAAGATAGGATCTTGGAGAAGAGTAGATTTACAGAATCATGGCATTTTTAGCTTGACAAAGACCTCTAAGATTGAGTCCAACCATTAACTCAGCACTACCAAGTCCACCAACAAACCATTTCCTTGAGTGCCACCAGCAAGTCCCAGCAGACACCTCGGGAAGAGCCCCGAATTTTGTATTTACTCTTTATTGCACTTATTTTATTGCACTTATACTGAGCCTCACAACATTTATCACAAAAATTAGTGAGATTCTAGAAATTCCTCTTTCCAGCTGCTGAGCTCTTTAAGAACAGTTCATTGTTTCAACAACAGAGATTCTCATCACCCACTCAGAAGAAACTGGGGCTTGTTCTGTGGACACCAGCAGCCAATCCTCTCCGTGCAGAGCAGCTCTGTGATGCATTTGGCCAGGCTGTGTAAAATGTTCCATTTCCTGCCTCCTCCACAAAAGCATCATCTGTGTCACATCCTCTAATGATAAGGTGGAGGCTTTATCTCCCTCTCTAGAGTGTGTTTTAGCCCGAGCTTTTATTTAACTTGTGTAATCTCTGGTGTCAATCACCGTGTTGGTTTCCCTGCTTCTTGTGCCTTCTTCTGCTGCCAAACAGCTCTCAGGGAGTGTTAGAGGAGATAAAAATCTCTCAGTAGCGAGGGTAAAATGTTTCTTCATGGTGGCCCCGACCTGGGACAGAACCTGCCTCTGCTGGGCACTCTGATTTTAAGAAATGTGGTTGTAGGCACGCTGAGAACTGTGCTGAGCAGCTTCCTGCCCTGGCCACCTCCTCTGTCCTCCCTGGCCCTGCAGAGCCCCAAGGAGAAAGGAGGGAGAGGTTTTCCCTGTGCCTTGGGCACGTGCTGTGCCCTGGAGCAGCTCCACAATGTTCCCAGTGCAAACAGCTCTGCTTTAATAATGCATAATTTTCTACTCACCTGAATCCAATCCATTCCATCACGAGTTTAGAGAAAGTTCTTGCTTGTTAGTTTGCTGGCATAGATTTTTTAATGTGGTTTGTTCTTCCTGAGCTCAAAGATTTTCACTTTTTCTGCCCAAACGCAAGTAAGATTATTTTTTTTTTAATTATTCTTAAGAAAACCGTTTTGTGAGTGGATAGTCCCCTGTGGATATGTAATAGTAATTGCAAAGCTTATTTTTTTCTGCTCCCAGTGGCTTTGATTGTGTGAAAATAAATGTTGAGTACTATAAAGCAATTAATCCTCAGCTCTCCTGGGAGTTGGGTAGGTAATTATTGCTATCTTTACCTTACAGGGTGAGGTGAGCGTCAGCAGCTGGATAATTTGCCCTTGCCCCAGAGATCAAGGACAAGATTTTAGCCCGCTTGTATCAGGTAGACCCTTTTAATTGAAAAATCCCACTCCTGCTCTTCAGATACTTCATGTTCTGCACTGACACATCCACCTCTGCTGCCCTCAGAGCTTTAAACAGGTGGAGATTTCCAGGAGAACTTCACTGGAAAACTTTTGGGGACAGCTGGGGACAGAAAGAGAAGAAAGTCTGAGCTTCCAGCCCTGCTGGGTTGTGGTCAACTCACTTCAGATTTTCCCTAGGGCCACTCTTGTGTTTCCATCCCACGCTGAATAAGGGGCTTTAAACCACAGGAAAGCCCCAATTGTTTGTGCTTCATTTTGCAAATAATGAAGTCCTGTAGGTGGATGGAATGGTCCTGTTTGCAAAACAGCACAGCCAGTGTTTGCCTGCCTCTAATCCCCAGTGCAAATAATGCACAGGAATTTATTTTGCAGCTTGTTTATGGGGTGTGATGCAGCTATTACTGTATTCAAATAAAGTCTCACAGTGGAAAGCAGAACAGATGCATTGTGTTGGCTTTGGAGAGGAAGCTAAATGGGGAACGTAACCCCAAGGGCACAGAACAGCAAATCCAGCCTGCAGCAAACTGCTGCATGAATCAGCCCTCAAATATTGTCCTTCTAGACACCACTGCTGTTAGTTTTGTATTTCTGATTGCCAGAGGCACAGAGGAAAAAAAAAAAAAAAAAAAAGAAACATGGGCAGGAAACAACGTGGTTGCTTTTATTTACCTCTGCCATTAGTGTCCACCAAAATCTCTTGCATTTGTATGACATTTCCCCAGGCAGCTCTCTGAGAGATGAGCCACTTTGTGCAGGATGCCATGGCACAAATGTTAATTACCTTGGAGGAAGAGGGTTAAATAATGGTGATGAAGAAAGGCAGGCCCAGAGAAGATGCACCAGCCCAACACAGTGGTCACTGAGGGAGCTGTGCTGCTGCTGGTGTGAAGAGGAATAAGCTCAAGGCTCTCTTAAATTGTTCACAGCTGAGATTAGGGGGAAAAAAATCACCTTCTAGCTGTAATATCAACTTATTAGCTGAGAGCCTGTGCAACAGCAAGCAGCTGCCACCTTCCAGCCTCCCCTCACAGCCCCAAAGCTTGGGAAAGACTTTAGCAGGGAGGTGTTGGATGGAATCCCAGAGGAGAGCACCAAGCTCCCACCAGCAGAAAGAAATGGAAGCTGAACTGCAGCAGCTCAGAACAGAACCATGCTTTGGGGGAAATTCATCTTGGAATGGTAACACCTGAGTAATTCAGCTGGGAATTCTCCTCTTCACACTCAGCCAAGGCAAAAATGAGGGTTTAAGCCACGACCAGCACTAGGCCATGCCACAAACCCACAGTGCACCAACATTTTGAATTCTTCAGGCACCCATTTTTGTTTTAAAGAGGGTACACAGGGATAAGAAGAGGGCAAAAAAAGATGCCAAAAGCATGGCACAGGCTCCAAGCATGGAGCTCCAGAGAGTTTGGGGCTTTTCAGTCTGCACTGACACAAAGCCTTCAGCCACATGGGGAAGGGAATGTGATTTCACTGACACAGGCAGTGTCAGAGTGGGGGGCACAGGGTGAAATGAGCAGGAGGTGGGCTCAAATCAAACAAGCAGATTTCTCCCAGTGCTGTGGAGTTCACTCGCTGCCTTGTCAGAAATTATCAGATTGTTTTAGAGGGTTATCTGAATTTGGTGAGGAATTGATGAGAAAAACATGAGCTTGCCCTTCTTTCATCTTGCACCTGGCCAGAGCAAGGAGTAACAACAGGATGATGTCTGGAAGGAGGCAGAGCTCCCACAGACTGATGTTGTTTCAGTGAGGCACAGAAGGGTGGAGAAAGACCAAAGTGCTTATTTTACCCGTTGTATTCACTCTAAATTCGAACTGAAAGTAGCCAAGCCCCTCATGAATACTCATTTGCATATTAACTTCCACGCCCCTAAGGATGCAAATGAAGACACAACATGCCTCACATGCAGACAACAAAACCCCACCTGTAACACGGGATTGTTCCACCCCTTTGGCAAGGCCAAAAATTATAGTACAGAAGGAGTCTGGATAAAATTAAATATGAAGAAGAAAGCAAAAAAGAGTGGGGGAAACAGCTCTGTTTGCTCAGGATCAGTCAATGGACTGTGCCTCTCCACCTTCATTGAATGTAAACAGATTTATGGTGTTGGAAACAAACTATTTGTGCATCTGTGGAAGTTCTTGTTGAATAGGACCAGACTTGAGAGCTGAATTGGTTTTAATCAAGAATTAAACCCAGCCCTTGTGATCCATGAGGACCAGCAGCATCACAAGAGGGTTATTTTCTGCCAAATTTCCATGCCCTCAACTCACAGGACACTCGATGAGCTGGACCTCGATCCAGCAGAGTCCTCAGGGCAAAATGTGCCTCAGACTTTTCCTGTAAATTCACAAATCCTTCAGATTTACTTTCTGCAAAGAACCCAAAAAGCAGCACCTGCCAATATCCTGCTCCCCCTTCCCCCCAAAATTTATCCTTAGCAGGCTACTTGAAAGCATTAAGGCTGCATTAATAAATGAAATAAAGAAAGCCAGAGGGGCTGCAATTAGTGGGGGGGTGCAGTGACCAGCTAATCAGCTCTGCCCCTGTTATTTTAGGATCCAAACTGAGCTTTATATAGCTTTGCTGGGTGTTCAAACCTCTGTACAACTAATTGAGGCAATTAACATCTTGTCCTTCTTTTTACACTGGCAATTATAGGCCACCATCAGGTCTATGATGAGAAACGAGGGAGAGGATGGGGATTTTTCATATCAAATGCAAAAAAAAACTAGGAAAAATATTTTCAATACCAATAAATTTACATGTCTTTCCATAAAAGTGGGGGGAAAAGACACTAAACTGGTTTTTTTCTCACCCTTTGCAGGTTACCTTTAAAAAGTGGATGGTTTAGTGATTTGCTAACATGAGCTAAAAACTGGATATAACTTTGGATTTTTAACCATTAAGCCTTTTCCCTAAAATGGCATTTTTCTTGGTTGTGCCAGTAAATTGAAGAACCTGCAATTAGGGAGCTGTCTCCAAAATATGAGAATTTTGTTTTCTTTCCTCGAGGATTTTGTTTTCTTTCTTCAGCAGGTGGTTTACAAGACAACAAAGCTGTCCATCTGTTGGAGCTTGAAAATCTAGCAGGGCTGGGGAGAAAGGAACAGCAAGGAGGGTATTATTTTTCTTATTTTTACCTTTATAGGGCTTGTTTGTCTTTCTACACTAAAGCAAGCTTAGACTTGAGGCTTGTCTTGAGTTGAAAGGAGCATCACTTAATATTAAATTAAATGCTGCCCAGTGTGCTGGAAAGGGGAAGGATTTTCAAACTTTTATTAAAAAATGAAGGTCAGCCTGGTCTTGAGTTGTTCTTCCAATCTGAGAAATCCAGAAATTCCATGTCAGTGACTTACAACTTGAAATTGTTCTGCCTTTTTCTGGGGAAAATATACATACAGATCACTGAATTGGGTTGGGATTTTTGGACCATTTAACCACTTCTACCAAGTAGTTATTTCAGAGGAAGCCAAAGCCTCAATCAGTCATTCCTTTCCCTTCCCAGTGCTGGAAAGGAAAGGAAAGGAAAGGAAAGGAAAGGAAAGGAAAGGAAAGGAAAGGAAAGGAAAGGAAAGGAAAGGAAAGGAGGAAAAAGGAAAGGAAAGGAAAGGAAAGGAGTAAATAGAGAAAAATACCGAACAAGGGGGAAATAGGAAAGAAAAATAAAAAAGGGGACAGAAGGGAAAAAAGAAAAAGATGAAAAGGGAGACAAAGTAAAAAGGGAAGAGAGAGAAAAGGGGGAAATAGTGAAAAGGAAATGTGAGAAATAGGAGAGAAAGGGGGAAGAGAGGAAAAAGACGAAATAGGAAATAAAAAGAAAGGAGAGAATGGAAAAAGATAAAGGGGAAAAAATGAAAAGGAAGGAAGAGGGAAAAAAAAGTAAAGGGAAAAAAATGAAAAAG
>WEZZ01037289.1:59859-125379 GCA_013400585.1 Chloropsis cyanopogon
TTAATATATTTATATATTTTTTTTTATATATGATTTCCAGGATGTAAAGGCCTGTTCCTGTTCAGGAATTTTAGAGACCCTGATGTATTTTAAATTAACACAGTCACTTTTTCATTCACCAGCACCCGTGGCTGTGAACAGCTTTAAATCCCTCCATTAGTCACATTAGGTGGATTCTCCCCTCCCAGGGCAGTCCCTAACTCTCCATTTCACTGTTTGCATTGCTGGGAGCTGGAGATTTACACTTCTGTGAATCTGCTTGACATTTAAATTCCAATGTTCACACAGAATTGTGATTATTTTCTAATTCAGAACCAAACTGAATTATTTTTTGGTAGGTTTCACTAACGAGCTGGACAAACAGGGTGGGTGATGTGGTTTTGATAAACTCTGCTGGCTGTCATGGCTTGGCTCCATTGATTTTCATTGATTTAAAGTGCAGAAGAGGCCAAAGGAGCTGAATACAGAGATCCCAACTCTGTTTGCTGAGCCACCACCCCCATGATCCTGCTCTTTTCTCAGCAGGGATGTTCTTCCTCCTCTATGAGCTCCACAGTTTTTTTTCATCCTCATCCCTGTCATCTCATCAAGAGGAACAGGAAAAAAAAATCTATTTAAATACAATTCTTGTCTGAAGGGCAAAATATCAATACCTGGTGTCTCCTTTTGAAAGCTGAAATCTATTGGATGTTTTTTGAAAAGACGTGTCTTGGAGGCTCCAGCCTGGATTCTGTGTTTAGCAGATGTTTCAATTAATCCCTGGTGATCTGGAACATCCCAAGCAGCATCTGAGCAGTGTCCCCAGGGCCCTCACAAATGTCACTGCCTGCCACAGATGCTCAGCCTGGGAGCTCCCTCGCAGGTGGGATTCTCCTGGCAGGTCAGGACACCCCGATTTTGGCATTTCTCTGTGGGTGCCTGAGTGAGCAGGATGGTCTGAGCCCCTGTGGGGTCAGCAGTGAGGGCAGGGTCAGTGCTGCTGACCACTTTCAGGGATAGAAAAATATCCCCACATCATCCCTTTGCAGAGGGAAGCCCCTGCAGCTGCTCTGTGGGGTTGGAAGGAGATGATCCCTAAGGTCCCTCTCAACCCAAATCATTGTAGGATTCTGGGGCTCTGTGATGCTGTGAACAGCAGAATTAAAGTTATCTCATTCTGCACCTTCCACAGGTGCTGTGGCACTTCAGTCCTTTGGCAGGCACCTCTCTTTAGAGATTTTAAGCCTCAAACTGGTTTCTTGTGTTGTCTAAGAGTGAAAAAAAATGAAAGAAATTCCCTCCATGCTGAGCTCTTCCCTGCAGCCAGCTTTATTCCTTACCCAGAACAGGTTTTAGTTCATCTCTCCCAAGTGGCAGCTCAGACTTTGAGGAACACATCCCCTTGCCAGGCAGGAAGGAAATGAAATCAAATTAAATGTGCTGGTTGTGATGACCACCACCCCTCAGAAAAAGGACATAACATATAGCTCTGCACATTTGCACCAAAATGAAAAGCAGCCTCAAGGCTGACCCTCAGCATTTTTATGCACTCAGCTTGGAAATGGATCTAAACCCTGCTGGGGATTATAGCTCTGGCACCTTTATTTTGCCACATCCACCTCTCATTTTAGGTGAATGTGGTGATTATTGTTATATCTTCTACCCCATCCATTTGTCAGGGGAGAGGGGAACTCGTTCATCCTGCACATGGCTCTGTGGGACACATGTACTTCCTTTTCCTTCTCCTTCTCCTTCTCCTTCTCCTTCTCCTTCTCCTTCTCCTTCTCCTTCTCCTTCTCCTTCTCCTTCTCCTTCTCCTTCTCCTTCTCCTTCTCCTTCTCCTTCTCCTTCTCCTTCTCCTTCTCCTTCTCCTTCTCCTTCTCCTTCTCCTTTTCCTTTTCCTTTTCCTTTTTTCCCTTTCCCTTTCCTTTTTATTTTTTTTTTAATTTTAAGTCACCTTTCACTGTCCTCAGGAGTTTCCTGAGTGGAGATTAAACCTGTACCTGATTTAAAGTGCCTAAAGCCACTTCATCCTCCTCACCCTCAGTGTCTTGGGCTCAGTGCTGAGCTGGGCCTGGTATTTTTTGGCTGCTTTAATTTGGGACAACTCAGCAAGNAAGTTTTAAGTCACCTTTCACTGCTCTCAGGAGTTTCCTGAGCAGAGATTAAATCTGTTCCTGGTTGAAAGTGCCTAAAGTCAGTTCATCCTCCTCACCATCAGTGTCTGGGCTCAGTGCTGAGCTGGGCCTGGTATTTTTTGGCTGCTTTTTTCCCGTGTAATTTGGGACAACTCAGCAAGGAATGATGTTTCTGCTTTGCTGCCCTTGCTGAGCCTTGCTGTGTGCTGGGGGTGATGGAATTTTGGGATCCCCTCCCTGAGAGTTCATGGGGTTTTCCTCTTGCCCTGGGGTCATCCCAAAGCAAAATGCAAATGGCAAAAGAGCCAACACTGAGTCAACTCACTTGTTTCCTTCCACATCTGCATCCATCTATTGGGATTTTTCCCATTTTCATCTTGTTTTTTAAGAACAATGAGGCTTTCCCAGCCTGTTTTCACAATAGGAACAGGTTGTCTTTTTGCTTGACATCCTCAGAGGCAGAGAAAAACACTGGGAGAGTTCCCAGCTTTCCAGGGCACCATAAAGAGGCCAGGAGGAATTTCTGATGTGCTCAAATATTGGCTGCAAGGCTGAGTGCATTTTTGGGGGGGATATACGACATTAAACACGTCTGCAGAGCCATGTGGGTCTCAGCCATGACCCCTCTCAAGGAAATTTTCCATCCTTTCTGCTTTTCTCTGCTCCCTGACTCCCCTTGGACAGTTTGGTTTGTGCAGAGTTTCTCTGTGCAAAGCTTTTTTTTCACCTGCTGGAGGTGATGCTTTGTGGTTGGGGTGCAGGAATTGCTCAAACAGTTTTGTTTGCAGCAGCATTTCCAGCAAAATTCAGCTTTGTTCCTCCTTGCCCCTCTCTCTCCTCCCTTTCCAGGGAATTCACACAGCCCAGGGTGTATCAAAGGCTTATCTTTACCTTTTTGTGTGCAATGCAGATGAGGAAAGGTTTTATCAAGAGAAATAACAGCTTACATTGGAATGACTGAAATAGATATTTAAATATATGTATATATATTTATGCTTATAAAAGTGCTTTCAGGTACAGCAATACTTCCTGAGGGATAAAAGAGGAATAAAGGCTGAGTAGCCATTGCTGTGGATTTAGCCTGAAAAACCAATGTTTACTAAGAAGGTAGAATACCTAGATTCATGTATGATCCAACTTGATTTTTTTTTCTGTAAAACTGTAAGTCTATCCAAGTTTTGGATATCCACATGTTAAAAGCACGCTTTTAAATGCTTTAAATTTTTTTAAATGAGGGTGCAGAGTACTAAAATAATGGAGGGAATATAAAATATTACTATTTTATCTGTATATAAAAGCAAAAAAAATCCACTATGAAATCAGAGTGCTGGTTGAGGAGAGTGTCCTGTGGCAAAACCATCACTCCCATCCTTCATGACACCCACAGACCTACAGCCAAGCTCCCAAATTAACATTCCTGGCTCTTCTGGGCACTAAACTCCCCAAACTCCATGGAGATGTGGATTTTTATGTCATACCACAGTTTCCTTCCCACCTGCTGCCACAGAGGTGATAACTCTTCACATCCCCACAAGGGGCTGGCGCTCCCACCAGCTCCTCCCTGCCTGGCTGATTAAGTCTCTGCTGGGGCTAATTGCTCTTTTTTGATTTTTATTTCTGTAATTAACAAACTTGACAGAACTCAGAACAGTTTTTTTCAGACCCATGAAATGCATAGCTGGAAGTTTCCTCGCTGTGTTCCAGGGGTAAAGAGCCTTAAAAGCTTTTTTTCTGCCTCTAGCTGTGCCAGTCAATCCAATAAAAAATTCCGTGTGTCATATATCAGCAGTCAATCACGGCTGGAAGAGCACTTCATAAAACTCTGCTTTGAGATGTTGCTTTTAGAGATCCATTCATCTTGCTCCCTACTTCTTTTGGAGATGGCTCATTGGTGTCTGCCAGAGGCTGAAGGTGCTCTGGAAATGTGTGATCTACACTATAATTACATTTATAGACCACGAGGAAGGGACTCCTCGTTGGTGTGTGTATTTGTGCCTTCCACCTCAGCTGTTGTGTTCATTTGGGTCTTACAAACTTGGGGACATAAGGCAGGAATGACTTTTCTCTCTCCTTAAATTGTCTGCCAACACAGGGCTCCTATTTTAACTCCTATTTATTTACTTTAATTTTCTTAAAATCCACCTTTTTGCTGTGCTGCTTTCACTGGAAAACTGTTCCCAGATCCAGACACCTCTGGTGGTTAAACTGTGTTAGCCAAGCGCTGATGGTTTTGTAGACAGAAAAGGAAATTAGAGTTGGAGCTCGCTGCCTTGGGTCTACTTGACCTGAGCCTCAGAAATGCCTCAAGGGACCAAGAAAATATCTGGAAATCTTTTTAAACCCAGCTATAAAGCTGAAACTTGGGTTGTCTGTGCAAATTTGTTTGCTGAGTGTTGTTGTTACAGGGAGGTGAAACAAAGGCAAGATTTATTGAGGGGACAACTTCCAAAAACATTCAGTTTTGTTGAGGAAGAAGAGCAAAGTGAAGGGTTGAGGAAAGGTTGTGCTTTCCTGGAGGGAAGACCCCTCATGCAACTCAACAGCACTGCCCCTGCTGTTTGGAAAGAGAGATGGGAAGGGAAAAGAATCCATGGGACTGTTGCAGGCTGTGGTGGAGAGCTCAGGGTCTGGCCAGGACCTGTGATCCCAGCTTGGAATTACCTGGGGATGTGGGATGAGGGAGAGGATGGAGGCTGTGGTGACCATGGGCAGGAGTCCTGACCCCCAGCTGCAGAGGGGTTGGGAAGCACAGGGAAATCCACTGTGGGATGAGCTGATCCAGCTGTCCAGAAGCCTCCCAGAGCTCCAGCACTCCCAGGGACATTCCCTGTGCTGGGAATGCTGAGCAGCCCAGGTGCACTTCTCTCTCCTTTTTTCTTTTCCTCTGCAAATTGCTCTGATGGTGAATCCCCCTCGTGTTCCTCTCTGCTGCAGATCTGACAGGATTTGTTATTGCACAGTGAAGCCATCATCATCACCATCATCATCCTCATCAAACAGCAACTGTGCCTCTGATTCTTGCTTCCTTCCCCACTATGGGATTGCTGAGGGTTCAAGTCTCTCTTTCCAGAGGGGGAGTTAAAATATTTGGCAGCTTGATGCTCCTCTCCTTTATAGTGATATTGTGTATGCCAGTTCACCACTCAAACTTCCTGGGCTGTCAGCTCTGAAAACAAGTATTAAATATATATTGCAGCCCTGGGAGGAGAGCCCAAGCAGTCAGGGAGCAATGGACCTAAAAATAAATGCTGATTTCCCTTGCAGAGTAGCCTGGGGGGGAAAAGTACAGGCAAGGAGCAGCATCCACTGGGGCAACCAGCAGGAGAAGGAGATGAACCAACAAATTCAGCTACAGATGGAGAGCTCAGGATAAAGCTGGGAAGTTCAGCTCAGTTCCAGGCTCTGAAAATGAACTTTCTGCTGGGGGTGGTCTTGTGGCTGAATGCCTAAAACCCAAACCAGAAATTAGACTTACTTTTGCCTCGTTTCTTTTCACTTTTTTTCTGCCTACACCCTAAAGGCATTGTAATTAATGTTTGGCTAGATTAGCATTGCTAATTGATGTCATGGGGAGGATGTGCTCACCCCCTACACACGTGGACTCGTGGTGACATTGGGGAATGGAAACATCTTTTTCTTCATGGAAGTGTTAGGAGGAATTTATTCTCTGAACGTGTTGTCAAGCTTTGGAACAGGCTGCTCCTGTTGGTGGTGGAATCACCCTCCCTGAATGTGTCCAAAAAATGTGTAAAGGTGATGCCTGGGGCCATGGTTTAGTGATGGGCATGGCAGTGCTGGGTTTATGATTGGGCTCAATGGTCTCAGAGGCCTTTCCCAACTTTAAGGATTTTGTGATTCTAAAGTAAAGCAGTGCTGGTGCAGGAGTGTTGCACTCTCCACAGGTTCGGATTTAGCTGGGTGTGGGAAGGTTTGCAGCAGTGAGGGAGTGAGATGTGATCTGCTCCCAGTGCTCTGCTCACCCTCCTGCTCTCCTGTCAGGAACACCTTACCAAGGCAGGACCACTTTTAGGAGCAAAGCATTGCTGCAGTTGTGGATCTACCTGGCAGTGCAGCACCTTGTGGCTGAAATCATTTTATTGGAGATAAAACCGTGTCTTTCCTGGTGGAAGTAGCATCTTCTGATGTCCCTTCTGTCTGTCAGGAAAGTGCTGCTGAGCTCCTGTGGCTATTTCAAGGGAATTCCCACAGGATCATTGCAAACAGCACAGTCCAAGACCTCAGCTCCAGCATCTCCCCCAGCATCCCTTCCCCTCCAGGAGCTGGCAAAGAACACAGGGAGATGAAAGCCCTCAGGAATTCAGCCACATATTCACTGGGCCCTTGGAATTTAACTCCTGGCTGTGCTTGGGAAAATGCTGCCCTGCAGGCACCACCCTGGCTGGGATAAACCAGCTTAGCTGGGCTGAGGTGAGCACAGAGGGTCCCACTGTGGGGTTAACGTGACAGGAGCAACCCCGGGGGGCTCAGAGCCACAGCAGCACATCCCAGTGACCCCAGGGGTGTGGGGTGCTCCTCAGGGAACACCTCGAGGGGGTGTGACCCAGCCTTGTCCCTGTGCTGAGCTGGGAATTTTGTGGTGCCCACCTGGCAGCAAGTGTGGGTGATGATGCTTGGGAAGAAAGGGCTCCAAAACCATTGGGGTGGGGGGACCTGCCTGGAATGGGCTCAGCCTTTGGCCTCAGAGCCCTTCCAGGACGGTGAGAAACATTTCAGTTGTCTGTGAATATAAAAACACATGCAAGGAGATGAAATTAAATGTATGGAGATTCTTAGCTCAGGAAATTCCCAGGATTCAGCAAACTAAACTCCAGGAGATTGAGGGAAGGAGCTTTTTGTCTCAACTTTTACAGACACTCTGTGTGTCCTACATGACTTTTCCTGATCCGTAGATGGGGTGAGGAGAGCTCAGGTGGGGCAGTCTGCAAAGGGTTACACAGGGTTTAGCACAGGGAGCTGGGGCACAGCCTGGCTTGGGGAATGGGGAACAGGATTCCAGAGTTTGCCACGTTCCCTTTGCAATCAGTTAAGTGCTCTCACTCTGATAAGCAAAGTATGATTTTAATTAAAAACCCATTCCAGCTGGATTTAATTCTTATGCCATTGAAGAGGCAAATTGCTTTGTGTATAAGGAGAAAAAAAAAGTGTGATTCTCTTCTTGTTCCAAAGAGTTTTAATCCACAGTGGATTGGATCCCAGGTCAGGGATAATTTCCCTGCTTCTCGGAAGAAATGTGATTTTTTCTTTTTTTTCTCTCCCATCTTTAAGACATCCCTGCTCTGACTCCACGTGTTAAAGAGTTCAATGTGCCATCCCACGGGGATGCTGCACTCTGGGGAGACAACCTTGATTTTTTTGCTTTTAAATGAAGGCTTTTCAGAGAAGATCTGCACATTTTGCTGTACTTTGATGCTGAGGAAAGCTCTTCCCTCCATTTCCTATCCTGTATTTAATTTTGTGGAGCAAAGCCTGGAGCTGGTGCTCAGCTGAATCAGGGGACTTCTACCATGCTTGGTAGAAAATGTTTGTTCACCTAGGAGAAAATAAAGATGTTATTTTGCTCCTTATATTGCTCAGTCTTACCTGGCCCAGGTTGAGCTGTGGCATGAGATGCTGCTGTCAAATACCTCCAGAAACAACTGCCTGATATCAGCTTGTGTCACTGAGGAGATGAATGACACAAATCTCCCCCACACATACACAGAAAAGAGCAGAAACACAGCAAGGTGATGGCTAAAAACTCAATCCAGAACTCTGAAAACTCTTGCAGAATAAAAAAATATTAACTTAATTTGTTTATTCACCCACCAGAATATTTCCAGGCTGTGTGACCACAGCTGTGGTCTGGAGTGTCACTGTAAATCACTGGGGCTGGGTCACTGAGTTGGATTTCCCTCCAGCTCTTTGCCAGGCTCAGCTCTGGGTGTGCTGGGAGCTGTGGATGGATGGCTCCATGCCCAGGCTGGGAAAGCTGTGGAAGGAGAATGTTCCCTCCCTGCCTGCAGCCCTGTGAGCGTGGAAGGCACATCCATTACCAGTGACAGTGAGCACAGCTATAATTACAGCAATAACAGGCTTTACATCAGCACACACGCCTTGTAGAAA
Organism: Chloropsis cyanopogon; assembly: GCA_013400585.1. Taxonomy (NCBI): domain Eukaryota; kingdom Metazoa; phylum Chordata; class Aves; order Passeriformes; family Irenidae; genus Chloropsis; species Chloropsis cyanopogon. The sequence continues at coordinate 68,100 of WEZZ01037289.1, forward strand.
GGTCCTAATGATTTCAGCCTTCTGATTTTAGGTTTTGGTGCTTCTTCTCTCTCCTCACCCTGTTCTGCTGCTGCTGTGCCTCATGTGTGATTCCCTGAAGCCCAAACCTGGGAATTTAGGAGTGAAATTAAGGGGCAAAGCTGAATTTCCACACTTGGAGAAGCCAATTTCTCCCCGAAATGCTCACAGCCTGATAAACCTGTGAGGGATGCACAAGGTACAGCTGGATCCTGGTGCTGGTTTGGCTGTGATTTCAAAGTGCCATAAATTCTCATCTACAGAAAACTGGCCCTCAATAATGTGTGCAGGGCTGGGAATGGGATGTTCTGGGCAGGAAGGAACCCCTGGGGGCAGGAAACCCAGTTAGGGGAAGTTGATGGTAGGAAGGAGATGATGGTGAACACAATGTTCACTGCAGTGGGCAAAACACAGGCTGTGGAACAGAAAAATCCTCATTTTTCACTGGTGGGTGGGAGCTGGGAAGAGTTTCTGAAGGACTCCTGACCTTAAACATGGTTTTCCTCTTGGCAAGAGCCTGAATTTTTGTCTGGAAAATCTTTCCTTGCTGGACCAACCTCTGCCATGGCAGTGTGAGCTTGTGCCACTGAGAGGCATTCTCAGCTCTGAGGATCCTCAGGGAAAAGGGTGAACTCTTCCAGAAGAGTAAAACCATTGGGTTGTGAAATCCCAGCCCTGAAGATGCTTTTTAGGTCCCTGCTGCCAGGTTAAGACCCAGATGAGTCTGATAAACCAGGATGGGGCACCTCAGAGAGCAGGAGGGTTAAAGTGGGATCCCAGAGCACATCTGCAGGCACAGGGATTGCACAATCCATTCACTTTTGTAACATCCAAATGGCTCCAGAGGGGCAGATGCAGCCAGAGTTCACTGTGTCCCCAGCCCCAGGCTGGGTCTGTGGGGTCCAGCAAGCCCAGAGCTGATGACATGGATGTTCTTGCTTTGAAGAACAGAAAACAGCAGGAAAAAAAAAAAAAAAAAAGGGTAGGAATGGTGTCTCTTCCCTGGAATTGCAGAACATCTCCTTCATNAAAGAGGAAAAAAAAAAAAAAAAAAGGGGTAGGAATGGTGTCTCTTCCCTGGAATTGCAGAACATCTCCTTCATTCTAGATGGATTCCTTTCTCCCACATGTGGAACAGAGAGAGATGTTATGCAAAGGACAGGAAGACTCCAGGCATTCTTCATTTTTAGTAAGAATAGGATCAGATGCTGCTTTTGTCCCATAAAAACGTCCCCAGGGTGGGACTGGATTGCAGATTAAGATGTCAAACTCTGCTTTTGTGGTCACTGGAGCTTTGAGGTTGGATTTATCTGCCCCCAGGTGGGGCCTTGTGCCAGTTCAGGAAGCTGAGGGCTGCAGAGGGGACAGGTCCCTCAGACACCTTTTCTTGGACCATGGGCTCTCCCAGCTCTTGAGAATTTCACCTGGGACTTGGGCAGCAAACTTCAGGCAAAAGAATTCTGCCTTGGGGTGCAATTTCTCTCTCTATTCCTGCATTGGGACCAGCTCCATGTCACTGTCTGCACTGGTGAAACACCAATAGCTCCTGGTCACTTTTGACAACCTAAAAAACCAGCAAAACCAGCAGCAAAAATCAGGAAATTATTCAGAAAAAAAAAAAGTGGAATTTCACATTTATTTAACAGCCGGATTACAGAAGTTTGGCATGTTTCTTCTCTGTGCCACCAAGGTGACCTGAAGGCTGCTGCTCCTCTCTTGGCTGGGATCACAGAATCATGGAATGGCTTTGGTGGGAAGGGACCTTAAAGTTCATCTCATTCCAAGCTGCTGCTCTCAGCACGGCACCTCCCACTAGACCAGAATGGTACTGACCATGGAAAAAAAGAAGATATTTCAAGTTTCCTGCTGAAACTTTGGGAACTGGCAGCACCTGTGGCTCCAGCAGGATCAATATGATTTTCCTTTGTCTCTTCTTGCTCCATGGCATGGATAGTTAGAGGTTGACCTGGCTTTTTCCAACCCAAAGGTGTTAATCAAAGAGAAGTCACCCTAAAGTAGAGTTTTCAAGGACATCTGAGCAGCATTTCCTCCTCATGAGAACATTATTGAAACTTCATTATTTAAATGTGGGGTTTTTTTTCCAAACAAGAGCAAGAGGGCTTTCATGGATGGAAACCAGCAGCTACTTGGGAAAGTCCAAGGAAAATGTAACATCTCGGTGCCTGGGCCAAAATCTGACATCAAAACCCAGGAAGTCCGTGCACTTGGAGCTATATTAAGATTAGAGTAATCCCTGATGGGAATGACAGATTATTTTATTTGGCAAGTTATTAAAAGCAGCTAATTTTCACCAGTTACCTCCATTAAGTCGAGTTCAACAACCTGTTTCTGATAAAATGTAACTTGTGCTCTGCTGAACTCTTCTTTTTAAGGGGCTGAGACGGGCAGCCCAACACATTTCCCCTGGCCCTTGCTATTATTGGAGATAATCTGGAGAGGGTTATGGACTTTCAGAGGTTTTAAGTTCATGTCCCATTGCGCTTTACTCTGCTAGATTGCATTTTCTGGTAGCAAAGGGCCTCTGAGCACATTCAACACCTGCTTAAGTTGCCAGAACATGCTCCCAGTGGCTACTGAGATAACCTGAGGGCATCCAGGAGGATGCAGAGCTCCTCTACTTCCTTTTGTGCTTCCTTTCCACACCCTCCTCTGGTTTTTATTGGCCTTTTAAAATTCTTGACGTGGTGTCATGGGACAGATCTTCCCAGTGCTGTGTAAAAAAGGAGAATTTTCTTCTTGTCCTTCCTCTCTGCTCAGTTTATCCAGCAAACACTCGTGTTTGCCTTTTCCCAGCAGCATGCACTGGGAGTTCATGTGGAGTTATTTACCTCTTTTAATCCCCAAATTCTCTACCACATCACTTCTTTCCCAAAATCCAGGCTGCCCTACTGGAGGTCTGCACTGAGTCTGCTCTTTCTCAAGTCCAGGTTTTGCATTTGGCTGCATTCAAACAGATCTCAGCCAGCTTTTACAAATGCTCTTAGGTGCAAGTAGTCCAGGCCTGCTAATTTTAAATGTTTATCTCTCGTGGATGCTGTTTCATGTCTGCCTTTGTTACTAATGAGCTGGAAAAAGCTTCTCTGTCATCATCAGAGCCATGCGTGTTGCCCTGCTGCTTTCCAAATACAGATCAGAATTATTTCATGTTGAACTTTCCTCTACTGGAGTGCACAGACTGTAAAATTTTGTTTGTTGTAATGTTTTCGTTAAAAGAAAAATTCCAAACTCAAAAAACTCCCAGGAAACCAAACTCAAAACAAATCAAATTAAAAAAAAAAAAAAACAAGCCCTAAAAATATTATCTTCTCATTAATCTCTTATCTATACCAGCTGCAGAGTTTTCCTGGTATCTCCAGGTTCTCATATAATGCTTCTAAACTTCATGATGCTTTGTTTGTATTTCTTCATCTCTATTTGCCTTGGTTTAGTAAACACTGGGTTGTTGGTTCACTTATTTATTTTCACTTCCGATTCCCCCCTTTTTTAATTCATGGTTGAGCTGGGATGAAGTTTTTACTCCAAGTTAATCATTTCCATTGGGAAACTGTGCCTGGCTTGGATCGCCATCGTGTCTTTGGTGGCCTGGCCCTTCCTTCCAGGAGAACTATGACCTGTGTGCAAAAAATAACCTGGTCTGGGGGAAGGCGTCCCGCCACACCATCCCCAGCCTGCAGGGGTTATTGTGGCCAAAATGCAGGACTGGACACTTGGATTTAATAAACTCCATCCTATTGGACTCTGCCCACCCATCCAACCATTCCAGGTCTCCCTGCAGAGCCCTCCTGCCTTCCAACAGATCAACACACTCTCCCAGCTTAGTGACATCTGCAAATCTACTAATGAAAGACTCAATCATGGCTGGACTCAATGGTCTTAAAGGTCTTTTCCAACCTAAATGATTCTGTGATTCTCTGATGTCAAGGTCTGTTGTTGGACTGGTCCTGTCAGATGTACAAACCCTCAGAGAAAAGTGAAGCCACAGTGGACTGATTGTGATTCCCTGATCACCTTCATTCCTTCAGTGTCCAAACTTCCTGATGTTTGAAGACAATGCAGTCCTTGTTAAACAAGGAATACCCAGGAAATTGTGAAACTGGGTAGTCCTCAGTGAGATTCACCCATGTGCGTGTGAGCTGCTGGGCTGTGTGAATGGAGAGGAACTAAAATGAGGAAATTTTGGCGTTTCTATTTTAAGAATTCCTTTTTTTTTTATCATTTATTGTTGATTTTGCAGGACAATGCTGTGTTTTTACCCTTCTGTTTCAACATGAATACATATCCAAAAGCTACTGGAATATGTGGTGTCACTTCAGGAGCTGGAGGGGATGGAGGGGGATGCCCATCTCCATGATTTTTCCTGCTTTTCCTTGGGGCTGATGTTCTTCCTTGCAGTTCATCTTCCCTGTTCAGCTGTGACTCTGCAACACAAAGTTCACCTGGTGCACTGATATTTTAATTTGCTGAAAGGTGGTTATGTCACTAAGACTTAGATAAGGGACCTGGAAAGATTACCCTGGGTTTCTGTTCCTGACAGAACTTTTTGTCCTCCCCAGCTTTATGCACTTCTCCACCTGCAAAACCAGAATTTCAGAGATGTTTTGATTGTTTTAGTTCATTTTCCACAGAGGTCGGGCTGAGCTCATAGACAACCCATTTTATATTTGGCTGCTGACTGTGTTAGGCTGCGAGTAAGATAAACAATAAACTGGAACCAAACTTTTGTTTTGGTCAAGGGAGAAGAAGCAAATAATCCCTGACAGGCTCTTAACTGGAGCATGTGCATCTGTTCTGGGGTAAAACCACTTGAAACTGGAGTCCAGGCAGGGCCAGAAGAATGATAAAATATCTGAAAATTGCCTTGGAGGAAAAAAATGAAAGAACTGGGGATGTTTATTCTAGAAAATGAAACACTGAGGGACAACTCACAACTTGTCTTTAAGTATTTGATAAAACTTCTGCAAATAGAAAGCAGAAGAAAAAAAAAATCTCCATAACCAATCTGGTTAGAACCACAGATTTTGTAGGGTAGAACTACAAATTTAAGCCTTAAGTTGCAGCAGAAATTTAGAGTTTCAAAACATAGATCAAATCTTTTTGATGGTCAGCAGAGAGAAGCCCAGGAATGGGTCAGGGACTACAAGGACACTGTGGAGTCTCATCACTGAGGACACTGATAAAGGATGGGACAAAAGGCTATAGAAACCATTTCTGGGATTTCTTACTTTTAAACAGGGATAAAATAGTCAGGCCCTTATGGACTGTCCTTATCTTTGTTGGTTTTTTCTTGATAGTTCAAAGAAAAATCCCAAGAATTACACCTTCTCCCTTTACTCTTGGCAAGCTCAACATCATTTTCATGCAGAACCAGCTCAGCTGAGTTCAGAAGGGACCTCTGGAGCTCACCTGTTTGACTCTGTGAAATTTAGTTTCACCTCCTGCAGAGCTCCAAGCAGCAGGTTCTTCCTTGGACCTGCAGTACAAACAATCCCAAATGATTTGGAAAAGACACTCCTGAAAGGCTCTTCTGGCCAGTCCTGCCAGGCAGTGTTAAACCATCCCCAAGCAAAGCTTTGCTTCTAATCCTCATTTGTCTCATTAAAGAGTTCAGTCCCTGGAATTTAAACCCTTTTTTTTTCCTCCACATTAAATAGATATCCTTGGGAAGAAATCCTTTAGGGACTTGCTGGTTGCAATTGATTGCACATTTGCTTTCTCTCTCCCTAAGTTTAGAAGGGCTTTTATTTTAAATTTGCTTTTTTAGTATTATTTTTACCCTAGCAGGTTTTCCAGACCTTTAATCATTCCTACAATGCCATTCTCAGTGGTGAGGCAGGGTGTAAATTGTGCCAGCCACCTGGAAACGAGGTGCAATCCTGCCTAATCCTTCCAAGTCATTGGAAACCTCTGAGACTTCATTTTGTCTTACAGTTTACTCTTTGAAGCAGGCTGCCAATGCAAATCTCGTGGTTTTTATTTGTGAAGGTGAGAAGGGGGGCACCTGGCTGTGTAGATGAACATTTGCTGTGTAAAAAAGGGGAGATGTGGCTCCTCTTTGACCTCAAGGTTCTGCACAAGGTTGTAGTCAGACGGTGCTTGAGGAGCAGCTACAAATAATGCAGTTTTCTGCACTCCAAGGGTTGTAAAACTAAACAGAGCACCCAGAAATGTTGTGCAATCTCCATGCTTGAGGGTTTTTTGGGTAGAGAAACCTGTGGCTGGGCAAGAGTAGCATTGGTGTGAGTCCAGCTTCAAGATATTGGTGTGATCTCAGCCCTCCTGAGATCCCTTCCAGCCAATTTTTCTGTAATTCAGTGATTAGACAGCACCAGGTGCTGCCTGTGCTGGGGTCACCACGATGCCTCTGCTGCATCCTTTCCTTGGGGGTGACTGGGGCAATCCCTGGGCCAGATTTACTGCAGGACAGGTTGTTCAAACAATCAAGAGAAGGGAAAACTCACACCTGGGAGCCTTTGCTGTTCTGTTGGATGAACTTCCAGCAGCTCTGCAGTGGGGAGAATTGGTTAATCAGGCTGTGGTTGTGTTTAGGGGAGGGACAATGACAGTGTCACCAATAGAGGATTGAGCACTTTTTGAGGGCATTCAGCTGCCCAGAGCACCTGGCAGTCTCAGAATTGTGTTGTCAGAGCCACAGATCACTGCCCAGAACCTCTGAGAGAGTGTCAGGAGTTTAAATCAGCAAAAATTGCCACTCTTTTTACTGACTTTGTGCAGGGCTGTGATTTTTTTAAGCATCCACAGAGGGGCTGAGTGTCAGTCTGAAATCACCTCGCCTCAGAAAGGCATTTGGGAGCTGAAATCCTGGGGTGACCTCACAGGGACACCTCCTCTGTTACCCCATGTTACAGTCAGTGTTTGAAAGGCACTTAAGAAGAAGCATAAATAGGTAGGGCTGATTTCTTCCCAGCAGTTTGTGCTTCCCTCCTCTCTCACCCTTCTGGAGGTGACTGCTGTGGAAGGAGATGCTCCCTGTGCTCCTCACTGATATTCTTGGTGCTCAGCATGCTGCTGCCTGTCTCTCAACTAGTTGATTTTACACACTTGAAGGAGTTTTGGAGAATCAGAAAAATTTTTTGCCTTAGTTTCATGCTTTCTGTCTCAGAACCAAAGTTGAATTTAGTTGCTATCTTTTTCTCTCTCTCTATTTTTTTTTTTTTAATTTTCCTTTTTTTTCCCCCCCCTTCTCTTTCCAGTCAGGAAATTGTAGCCCTGCTGCAGGACTGCAGTTTCTGGGGGAGCTGTCAAGTTTTATTGCTGTCCTGATTTGATGTGACCAAGGGATGCTGGGGTAGAGCCAGGGAAGATCCAACTCCTGATGGAAAAGGTGCCAGGCAGGTGGGGGCTGCTAAAACAAGGAGAAGATGGCTGTGAAGGGCTGATCACTCTAAAGGTACCATCAGCATCCTTTAAATTACCCCTCTCTGTCCTTTTTAAGGGTGTTTGCCCCATCTTTAGTTGTGGGCAGATCTGGTTTGGCCATTTTCAGCTGTGTGCACACAAGTGATTAAAAAAAGCTCATTCCAGCCCCTGCCATGGGCAGGGACAGCTTCCACATCCCAGGCTGCTCCAAACTCCATCCAAGCTGGCCTTGGGCACTCCCAGGGGGGAGGAATTCACAGCTTCACTGGGCCATCTCCTTTAGTTTCCTTCCAGTTTTATTAATCCTTCTGCCCATTGTTATGGCAATCATTCCTTTTAGCACAGAATAAAACTTTTTACCAAAGTTTGGAAAGTTTAAATCCACTGACTTTCATCTCTTCCCCCTCAAAAAAAAAACCCCAAACCAAACAATTACTTTATAAAACAACCCTATAAGTTACATTGCCATGATTTACTTTCAACAAACCACATTTTCTGTTTTGTCCCCATCTCCCTTTGCTGCCACTTTCCATCACTCTTTCTTTTGAGCCGTGTTCAAAAGTCTTGTGTATTTAACCCAGATGAACCTGCTGAGAGCTGTCTGGGTCTTTTTCCCCCTCTCCTTCCTACATAGAAAAAAGCTTTACTTTTGTTGACTTTCAGCCAGATGGTGCCACTCCCACCATCCCTCTGAGCACCTTTTTCCCTCTGAGTGGCTTCCACCTCACATCATTTTCCATACCCCTTCACACCCAGCCCTGTTGTTGCTCTCAATTATTCAAGCTAAATCATTTTCATGTGTAACTTTTCCAGTTTGCATGAGTAAAATTGTATTTTCACCTCCAGTTCTTTGGAGAAGCCAGTGAACAGAAGCTGGGGTGGGGCTCCAGTGAGTTCTCCTTTTTTTTGGTGCTATATTTGGCTTTCTCTTGAATTTCAGCTCTTTGCATAGTAATCTCACTTGGTTTCTTTTCCTGTTGTTCTCCTTTCAGCCCTGTTGCTCAAAGGCATTTTCTGCTCAGCTGAGTTGATCCTGACAGCCAGGCTGAGACTTCTAGCAATGCTCAGAGGTTTTCTGCTCCTCCTGCTGCTCTAAACATTGTTTTCTTTCCAAGATCCTCTTTCCCAGGTGTCCTGATCACTGATGCCCATCTCAGGTTTTACCTTCATAATTGCTTAATCTGTTTTTTTTCCTCATATCCAATATTCCTAAATTGAGATTTGAAGTCTTTCTCTTGTTCCCATGGGAAAAGGGCCCAACTCTTTGCTTTCCCACTCCTTTTTCCACACAAATTCTCTTTTTCTGTTGTCTCTTTGCTGTCAGACCAGGGTATTTTGAGGAGAACATTTCAGTATTTCATATCTCTGACAGATGTAGACATCAATGTACACTGGCACATGGAAAGATCTTTTAGAGACATTCAAATGCTGGGAACAGAGAGTGTGAAGTATTTAGGAGGATTTGTTACTGCTTTATTTATTTTTTTCTTTAAGGAAAGAGTTTTTGGAGGCAGAGAGACCAACTGACAATTTTGTTGTGGGTTTTTTGGTGGGATTTGTGTGGGTTGGGGTTTCCTTAGGTTCTCTTAAATTTGGGGTGTTTTTGGTTTTGGTTTTGGTTTTTTTTGGTTGGTTTTATGTGGGGTTTTTTGGGTTTTCTGCTTTGGTTTCTCCATTTGTCAAAAGACATTAAAGACACTACCTTTGTAAAACATTGAGATCTACAGCCAGTGGCATCACCAGAGAGAGAGGTCTGGTGATGGTGTACTACTAAGATTTGGTTTTGTCATCAAAGCACTCACTTTTGTGTCATTTGTGCTCTTCTATATCTTCCCTTTTAACCAGACAAAGCAGAAACATCTTCCCTCTAATCTCTTTCCCCCATCTGTGCTGTTAGCAGGTAAGGAATTGCCTGGGGAATTAAAGCAGATTAATTAATTATCTTCCTGAACATCTGGTTCACCACAAGCTGGTGCACAGTTTGAGGGTGCTGGAAGTTGATTTTGTTGGGGGATGGATGGGAAACAAAGCTCTCACCCAACAGCCAAGCTGGGGTGGTGAATCCCTGCAGGAAGCAAGAGGGTTTGATCCTCCAATAGCTATTGGAAGTCAAGCCTCACCATGGCCCATCCCTGGGAATGTCCAAGGCCAGGCTGATTGGAGCTTGGAGCAACCTGGGATAGTGGAAGGTGTCCCTGCCCATGGCAGAGAGTTGGGATGAGATGATCTTCAAGGTCCCTTCCAACCCAAACCATTCTGTGGTTCTGTGTTTAAACATGGAAGGTGCTGGTGGGGTTGTTTGGGTTTGGAACCTGGGTATTTCCATCACCTGACACTTCACTGGGATCATCTGTCCCACCTGGCACTCTGCTGTGTGCTCAGAAGTGTTGATAGTGGGGATGCAGCCCTGTCACAGCATCCCTCCCTGAGCATGAGGGATGAGGAAGGTGCTGGGAGCTGTCAGAAGAATTAAATGTGGCCCTCAGGCTCCTGGGGAGACGTCAGTGCTCTCCTCAGGTGGAAGAGCTGCGTGCATGCCTGGTTCAGACAGCGTGGGAGGGGAATGATTCTGTGTGTCATGTCCTATTTGTCACCTTTCCCTCTGTGGTTCAGGCTCTTAGGCTCACATTACAACCTGTTCAACCTGTGGCTTTCACTCCCTTTTCAGACCCCAGGAGTGGAACTACATTTTGGGTTATTCTCATTTCTTCATACTGACCCTGCACACAGGACTGTGCAGGGGGAGTGCTGAGAGTTTTGTTTGCTGAGTCCAGTAATGTTTACTCCTCCAGAACTGTTAAATTCCTCCTGAAATCTTCTAAGTCCTGATGAGAATGTCCCTCTTCAGCAGCTGCTCAGGTACATGATGTCCTCCATGTGCACTGGCCATGGGGCACAGGAGGGTTATCAGAAATGTCTTTACTCAAAGCCGGCAAACTTAAATGTCATTAGAAACTTTCCTCCAGGAGGTCCCTGGACAATCAGTGTTCTCCAGCATGTTCTGTTCCTCTGAATCAGCCCTGTCCATGTGTCCAGCCTGTGCTGGCTTAGGTCAGGATCTCTTCACCTGCTCTTGGCGTGGTTTTCCCCATTTTTGTGAATTCTTTTTCTCCATGGCAGCATTGTTCCCTGTAGTTGTCCTAACCTTGCTCTGCTTCACTCATCTTACAAGTGACTTGTCCTTTTGTTTCCCACCCTCCTCAGCCAAAGGAGGAGAGGTGGCCCTGTCCTGATTTTCATCAGAGAAGCTCTTGAGCTTGGAGGGCTCCATACCACTGGGGCACTCTTGACTCCCTCATTTTTAGGAACAATGACTTTTTCCTTTGTCCCGAGGCTGAGAGCTCATCCCAGCTTGTCTTTCTTCCTGGAAGGCACACCTGGATGCTTCAGACCATCTGTGAAGAACCATTCACAGGAGGGCTCTGATAAAAATGCTTTAGAAACCCATGAGTAATGCACTCATCCACAGCCCTGACTGAGCCACTTCTGCTCCAGGAAAAAGGGAACCTTCCTTTTTTTCCCTGATGTCTGAATGAACCAAACTCATCTTGTGCCAACACCTTTGTAATTTCTGTGCTCCCCTTTGTAGGGAAGCAGCCCTTTGAGAGTGAATTCTTTGAAATGAGACGTGTTTGTGGGTTTTTCCAGGAACATACCTGGATTTTCATAAAAAGCTCTGAATAGTGACACAAGCAAGCTCTGTTTAGGGCCACTAGCTAAGAATGGAAGTGATGTATGAATAGTAAAATCATCCTGGAATCTCTCTTAGCTTGGTTTGATAAAAGATGTGGAAGGCACTGATAGCCAAGCAGGTTAAAACCTTTTCCCAAACTGTGTTCTAGAAGGGCACTGTGGTGACTGCTGGATAACAGAGCCCATAGGAAGGATTACTTTATGCATTCCCTTTTTCTTGTTTTCTCTGTTTCTTGTTTCTGTCTCCTCCTGGTTGCTCTTCAGGATGTGAATACTGACACTGAACTGTTGGGGCTTTTGGGGGGTTTTTTGGTTGGGAGATTTTTATTTAAAAGTTTTGTATTAGGATTAGGAGAGATGAATGGGACTTTTCTGTTTTTTAGTTTGTAGTTTATTTTTTAGTTTTATTTTATTAGAAGTTTTGTATGTGGTTTGTATTTTAGGTGTAATATATATTATTACACCTAAAGCTATAAGATGTATTGTTTTAAGGTTTTTTAAAGTTGTTTTATTCAATTAACTCTTAAAACGTATTTTATTTTTAACACTAAACCTTCCACTTTCCCAGGTTGCTCCAAGCCCCATCCAACCTGGCCTTGTACACTTCCAGGGATGGGGCAGCCACAAATTCCCTGGGCAACCTGTGCCAGGGCCTCACCAGTGAATCATTTCCTTCCTAATATCTGATCAAAACCCACTCTCTTTCAGTTTAAAGCTGCTCTATAACATTTCCCTTTGCTGTCCTTATCTGAATGCATGAAAAAAAAGAAAAAAAACACAAAAACCACACAGCGAGAAGCTGTGGACAGGATTTGCCTCCTCTCCAAACAGCCCCAGAGCTCCAGGTGAAGTTGGTGCTTATTCCAGCTCTGAGGGTTTCCAGCAGGAATGCAGGCAAGCCTGGAGTCTGACACTCCAGCCCTTCCTTTCCTGATGGACTGGTCACACTGGGGTCACACTGGATTTCTAGACACTCTCAGGGCTTTCACTTCTCCTAAAAGTTAACAGGAGCTGCCTGTGTTTGTGACCAAAACTTTTGTTCCTCAAAGCAAACCACTGCAGCTTTGCTGAGAACTGGAGAATGCCCAGTTTGCTTTGGCCAGCTCCCTGGTTATACCTAGCACCCAACATCCAGACTTGCAGGAGGCCTCTGGGGTCCTGTTTTCCAAAGGTTTCGTGGATGGGAGGTGTGTAGACAAATCCCAGGCAGTGGGAGAGGTCTGGGGGATGAGGGAGAGGAGGAGAGGAGAGGAGAGGAGAGGAGAGGAGAGGACAGGACAGGACAGGACAGGACAGGACAGGACAGGACAGGACAGGACAGACAGGACAGGACAGGACAGGACTTTGCTCTGCACCCTGGAATTGCAGATCTCAGCACTGCTGATCTCCGTGTTGCAGCATCCCTCTATTCCTGCAACAGCCTGCATTCAGATCCTCACTCTGAGCTTCCTGGAGAGGAAACTCATCCTTGGCTACTCCAGCTGATCATTTGAGGAGCCGAAGGTGCTTACCCAGCCCTCAGAGCTGTCTCCCACTCATTAGAATTCACTCAGGTGCTGCCTCTCTTTTAGTTGTGTGTCTTAAGTGAAACTCCAAGGTGTCACTTCTTCCTTAAAAACCCCAACTCAGCTCTTTTTTTCCACCAGAGGCACTTGCAAGCTTGTCCCTAAGGAGTTAAGGAGCACAGCTGCTCAGCTTCCCTTTCCCTCTGGCTCTCCAAACCCTTTGCAAAACACTCCTTTTTCCCTGATCTCCCAACCCCTCCCTCCCTCAGAAATGGGACAAGCAGACTAAAAGGAGGCTCTGAGCCTCCAAGCTGCTGGATGGACTTGGCCAAGCTGCCTTTGTTTGACAGGATGAGCTGGGAAAGGACATCTGCTTTCCTTGTCAAAGGATGGATCTGTCACTGGCAGGATTTTGTTTGGCAGGAAGATGGAGTGGAGTGGTTGGAGCAGCTGAGTGGGAGTCAGGAGAGTTGGGCATTTGCCTGGACTTCTTTTATCTGGAAAAGGCTCCCAGGGACGTGTGCTGCTACCCATGGTCCCTCTCTGGTGGTTGGTCACAGAGAAACTTATTCACAACACAAGAGAGGTCACAGGAGAAAATAGCTTTTCTCTGTTTAAAAACCACTGGGTTTGCAGATCCTCTTGGACTGATCCTACAAAGGGCACACAGGAGGATTGGGTTGTTTTAATCTTGGATTTATCTTCCATACTATCTATATTACTGATATTTAAAATTTACTTCCCCACATTGTTACGACATTTGTAACGTGGTTTTGGATTCTTACACAAAGGTCCTTCAGAAGAGCAGATAATTATAATACTTCATAAATACTCCCTTTTTAAAATTTTTCTTTTCCCCAGACTCCCAGAGCTCTTGCAGCTTTTGACAGCCTTATTGTTGGAAATTGTGTCACCCATCACTATAGAAAAAAATCCTTGGTGTCTTCCTTTTCTCATTCTTGCACTTTTACACTGGTTTGTTTTTTTTGTGGTTTTTTTTTGTTTGGTTTTTTTTTTTTTGTTTTGTTTTTGGTTTTTTTGGTTTTTTTTTTTTCCTCATTCAGCAGGTTTTTAGGAATAAAGCTGTATTTTCCTAAGGGTGTTTAAAAGGAAAAAAAAAAAAAAACAAAAAAACCAAAAAAAAAAAAAAAAAAAAAAAGCCCAAAAAACCCAAAGCAAAAAAAAAAAAAAGGAAAAAAAAAAAAAAAACAAAAAAACCAAAAAAAAAAAAAAAAAAAAAAAGCCCAAAAAACCCAAAGCAAAAAAAAAAAAAAGGAAAAAAAAAAAAAAAACAACAAAAAAAATCTGGAAATCTAGTTTTGAGACAGAGCTGAATGAAGCAAGGGAAGAAATCAAAGCCAGGGTTGTTTTGAGAGAAGTTCCATCAGTTCTGTGTTCCTACAAATAACAATGGATGAAATAACTCTGGATGAAAGCCAGAGGGAGGTTTTATTTCTGATGCTTCAAATAAGACCTACCTGCTAAAATCTTTCATTTCCTTTGTGGTTCACATGAGAAAGGGTTAAGAAACTTCATCCCCACCTTGAGCAGAGACTGAAGTCAAGTCACAGAAACTCTAGGAAGGCAAATTGCTCTTGGCTTGCTGCATTCCAATTTTCACAGAAGCTCTGGGGAGGTGGGGATGGTGAGAAATTGTCACCCAGAGAACTGGAAGTGAACCCGTGTCCACTGAGCTGAACAGAAATGGGTGAGGGGTGGGGTTTCACATTCTGAAGACTTTTCAGTTTTACTCCTCCTTTGTTTGGCCCCAAATCCTGGTACCACTGTGGTTCTCATCTCCGGGGTCTCCGTCCTGTGAGCTCCAGGTGAGCCCAGAACTCCCTGGGACCAGGAGAAAGGGACACATCGAGGCTCCCAGCCCTTCTTCTGTGAATCCCACCTGCCTCTGAGGTTTCTCCCTCTGGAATGCCCTTTCCAATCCCTTTAAAAGAGATGGGGTTTGGAGCAATCTCAGTTTCTGGCCACAGCAATGGTCAAGGTGTCCCCTCCAAGCTGTCTCTGAGGAGCTGCCACGTGTCCCCTGGATATTCTGGCTAAGACTGAACATTTCTGCAGCTCCTTCAGCCTGTGGCAACCCTTGGAGTTGTATTTAATTAAGGAGTGTACACAAAGGCTTTATTTGCAGCAGCAGACTGCTCAGTAATCCCCCAACAATTCCTGGGATCCGTCGGGAAGGAAAACTCTCATTAATGAAGACTTTGGTTACAGCTCCTGGTTACGTCAGAGTTGAGGCAGAGCTCAGGGCTGCAAGAAATCACATCCAGAAAAACATTCCCTTCATCCTTCTGCTCAGGCATCAGAGGATGAGTGGGAAAACCCCTGACAAACCCACCAGGCCTTTCCAGGGTGTTTTGGGCCTGCCAGGAGGGATTTGTGAGGGGTGGTTACCACATTTCAGCTTCACCCATAATGGATATTCCCAAGAAACTGGATTACACTTCACCCTCTGATGTTAACATGAGCTAACCTTGTCATGCTTTTTGCTTTATATTTACTTTTGGGATGGGAAAACTGAATTCATGTGGTCCCCAGCCCTTTGTCTGTGTGGTCAGTTGCCCACTGTAGTAAAAGAGGCCAAAGCCCAAAATCTCTGCCTTTTTTCCATAGGAAAAAACCCAAACAAAACAACACAACATAGTAAAAAACAGCCTAGAAATGGAGAATTAGTAAAGTGAGTTTGTACAAAGCTGTCTATAAAGTCTAATTCAACTTTTCCAGGAGGAATAGACCAAAAAAAGATCATTATTTATCCCCTCCTCCAGGGAATATCCCCTTTGGCAGGCAGGACTCAGCTCTTGAGGGCCCTTTCCAACCATGAGAATTTCATCACCTGGGGGGGAATTCAGGCAGCTGAATTTGTTCCCTTGCCCACCAAATTCCCTGATGACCCACCAAGAAAAATCCCACACTTTCTGTTTCCTCATGATGCCCAAAACTGTGATAATTTTGGGTTATTTTTATTCCATCTCCCTTTGTCAGGCAATAGCAATGACAGCTGTGACACGTGAGGGTTATTGCTCTTATCACTGAGGAGGCTGAAGGAGGGTTGTTGTGATATTATTTCATTAGAGTTATTTATTTACTTCTTTAGTTAATGTGCAAAATGAGCCATAAACTCGAAGTCCTCCAGTGTGAATCTGTTTGTTGACCTTGATTGAGTGAAAGGTCTGTGGACATTAAATTCACACATCACTGACCTTTTCCAGCTAAGTGCTGGCTGTTTAAGTTTGGAGCCATCCAACCACGGGCGGTGGAGTGGGATGAAAGCCTTCAGAGCTGGTGTTAGCTTGCTCTCTGTGGACTGGGAGGAATGGTTAAAAATCAGGTCAGACTAAGCACAGAGCTCTGACTCAGCTAAAATTGAGGATGATGTGTCCCACTGACAGAGGAGCTGAGATACAGCCCACTCGTTCTTTATGGAATCATAAAATCATTAAGGCTGGGAAAGATCTCTGAGATCATCAAGAGGAGTCATTAGCCCAGCACTGCCAAGGCCACCACTAGCCCATGTCCCCACGTGCCACATCTACGTGGTTTTTAAGTGTCTCCAGGGGACAGTGACTCAACCACTGCCCTGGGCAGCCTGTGCCAGAGTTAATTAACCCTTCCAGTGAAGAAATTTTCCCTAATATCCAAACTAAACATCCCCTGGTGCTAATTGAGGCCGTTCCCTCTTGTCCTGTCACTTGTCAGGGAGAAGAGCCACACTCGGCTGTCCCCTCCTGGCAGGAGTTGTGCAGAGCCACAAAGTCCCCCCTGAGCCTCTTTTTATCCAGGCTGAGCCCCTTCCCAGCTCCCTCAGCCTCTCCTGGTGCTCCAGACCCTTCCCAGATCTATTCCTTTCCCTGGACTCACTCCAGCCCCTCAATGTCCTTCTTGTCATGAGGGGCCAAAAATTGACCCCAGGGTCGGAGGTGTGGTGTCACCAGTGCCCAGCACAGGGGACAATCCCTGCCCTGGTCCTGCTGGACACCCAATTCCTGATCCAGACCAAGTGCCACTGCCCTTCCTGCCCCCCTGGGCACACCTGGGCTCTTGTTCAGCTGCTGTCACCAGCACCCCCAGATGGGAAATGGATTTGTGGAGAATTCTCCAAGCCTGACAGAATGCTCACAGTGTTTGCATCTGTGTGCAAAACTTGAGATGAGAAATGCTGACTTAGAAATGCCATGGAACAGGACAGACATTGCTGAGAGAGAAATGGAACTGGAAACAAGTTCCAAAGGATGGCCTTGCAAATGAGACTGGATACTTTGGAGAAATGGAACTGTGAAAGATGCACTGCAGTGGGAGCCACGAGGGAAAATTTTAGAGGATTGGCTTGAAGGCATTTCCAGCATGGTGTGGCTAAAGCTGATAGGCCAGGAAATGTTTATAATGTAATTAGGAAATAGTTGGCTTCTGATAGTGATGGCGTGAATGATAAATCTGTATTGTCTCACCCTTCTCGTGAGACTGAAAATGGAATAAAAGTTTTTAAAATGCCTCTCAGTTACCCCATCTCTGGGTCAGAAAAGGGCATAATCCAACACCCCAGGACCTTTTCCAAACCCTCTGCCCTCAACCTGAAGTTCTGCTTGGGGTTGTTGTGAGCATCCACCTTCCCTAAAAGCTCACAAGAAGTCAGCACCACCACTACAAAATCCAAGATCTTCTTGATATTTAGCTGCTGGATGCCCTTTTTTCATTGTTTTGCCCAACAGATATATTTTCTTTTTGATTGTATGGCAAAAAAAAGAAAGATGAGATTTTAAAGATTTTATGTATAATCAAGTTTACCTGAGCCACTTTTCAAAACAGAGCCTCAGTTGTTTTTTAAAGGTGATAAAACCAATTACTCAGAAGTTAATATTGGGCCATTGAGGTGACTATTGAATATAGAATTATCCAATTCAGGCATGACATTTTAGAGGAGGGAAGAAGTGGCAGTGAAGTACTTGCTGATGGGCTTGGTGTAAAATCTACTGCCTATAAAAAAATCAGCTATATTGTAGAACTACCGAGTGCTTTGCCAGCCCTGATCAAAGTTACAGTCATATGAATTAATTTATAAAGTGAAAACCAGAGGTATTTATAGATGTGAGATGCATTTGGCAAACGTTTAAGTCCAGAGAGTTAAAACTTCCCCTTGAAAAAGTCAGAATGTTTTGAAAACATTTCAATCTTTATTTTTCCAGCAAGTGTTCTGCAAATCTCTCACGCTTCCCCTCGTGCCTTTTTAAGGTTAAAGTAAAATGGCAAGAAGAACTGTAAATCAAAACAAAATAACTCTATGGTATTTCAGATGAGCCAAGATGAAATTTCCAAAGATCTGTTTCCCTTTGGGGAAAAGAAATATTTGAGGACGAAGACAGCTCCAAATGATTCCCCTTCTTCTGGTGTTTGTATTTTAATTTATTTTCAATTTGACTAGAAAACCACATAATTGTTTGTTTATACACTACTAATCAAGGCCCATTCCTAACCTAAAGGAAATTAAAATCTGAACCAGGCATGGCAAGAAACAGGGAAGAGAGTAGGGTAGGTTAATAGGAAACGGTGAGATTAATTGAATGTGTTCAATTAATTATTATTAATTGAATGAGTTAAATTTGGGTATAATCTTTTTACATCAAATTTACATCAAACAATTGTTCCTTCAAAGGATTGCTGGACTTTTTGTCTTAAAACTTTGACTGGCAAATATATGAACAGAGCAATGCCTCATGCATTTTGAAACAAGACAGGAAATGTTGGGGTTTTTTTTTAAACTTATTTTCTCTGCCTATTTCTGATGAAAATATATGATTATCCCAAAGCCCTCAAGAGGGGACACTGAATCAATCAATCCCTTCTTACAGGCAGAGGTTTCTCCTGTGTCCTCATGATCTGCTCCTGAAGTTCACCCCACAATTTTTCCACATTTCATTGAACAGTGACAGCATAAACTCAAGCCAAGGCTTGGCTCTCTTGACATCATTCCCTTCTCTCCACCTCTTTGCAGCTGGATTTCTGAACAGTTTTCTCCCTGTTGAATGCCTTTTTAAACCCTTTAAAGGAGGTGGGGTTTGGAGCAGTGCCAGTTTCTGGCCACAGCAATGGTCAAGGTGTCCGCTCCAAGCTGAGAGAGCACTGGTGACAAGGGAACACTGAGATATGTGTGAGCTCCCAGTTCCTTTTTCTTTGGAGCAAAAATCACCATTTTTACGTTTTATGATTGAGGCAGTTCATGAACTGCACGTTATGAGGAGTCCACAATTAATTACCTGAACATTTATGGCCACTCTTGCATTACAAACACAACTTGATTAGGGCTGACTGAGGAGAAACCACTTGAGGGGGAAAAGTTTTGTCAGTGGGTATTTCCTGCTTTTTAGTGATTTGATTTGGGGTTTGTTGTGCTTTGAATTAGTGTGAGAGCCAGGAGCCAGGGAATAAACCATGAAGCACAGATCCCACTGCTCCTGGCATGAATATTAAAGCTGCCATCTCCCTGCCCTACATAGCTGGTGGTGTTGGTTAGCCAGGCAGGGTCTCCAGAGCATAAAGCAGCAGAATTGCTCCTCATATGTTGGAATCTGAAATGCAAGGAGCCCTCAGAACTTTGGGCCTGTAAGCCAAAGTTTAGAATTAAACCCAGGATTTGATCTGAGACCTTGGAAAAGGCTTCCAAACGGAGGTGCTAGAAATGAGAATGTGGATTTATGGTTTAAAGCAGGGACACGTTAAGCTAAGGAAAATTTAGAGTTTTAGGGTTTAAGATATAGAAAAAATAAAAGTAGGTACAGAAGTAAACAAGAAGTTGAGAATGCAGTGCTGTGGGTTTGTGTGTCATAACATGATTGGCTAGGAAAGCTCACACTGTAGCATGAGTCCGTAACACAAAATATTTAAAGATTGGGTCAAAAACATAAATATCCTTATTGGCAGTGTTTTATTGGTCAGTAAATCCTTAAAAGGTCTTGTAACTGAGGGTCTTGTGACCTTCTGAGCCATGCAGTGAAGATGTGAGCCAAACTCACCCTTCCTGCCTATGTAGAAGATAAGAAAATAAACCACATCATCAAAAACAATTCAGAGGTCCTGTCTCGAATTCCTTCCAAAATTCCCCACAAGTGAATTATCACACTGATCATCAGAAAAAAATAGGTTGTGGGTTTTTTTTTTTCCCTGAGGAAATGGAGGGAAATGCTGATTTTTCAGCAGGCTCTGCGTTGCTCTCCCTCCTCCTGAGCGAACCTAAAATAAGGCTGGGTGCACATCTGTGCAATGGTCCTGGAGAGCTCCAGCTTGCTCCACGAGGCCATGAATGCCCAGGAATGCTCTCCTGAGGATGGGCTTTGCTCACTGTCTCCTTCTGTGCCCTCCCTGCAGGCGTCCAGCACGCGGCCAGAGTGCAGCATCATGCAGGAGATCGAGGAGGAGCGCAGCCAGTGCCTGGCAGAGCTGACCTGGGACAACCAGACCTCAGGTATGGCAATGTGGGGGGCCTGGCCCGTGGGCTGCCAGGGCCACCCCAGAAAGTCCTGGTTTTTTTCCTGCCCGTTGACAAAGAACAAAGGCCAAGTCCGTCTGCTCGTGTTCAAGGTTGTTTATTGTTTCTTATCACAAACATTTTCTCCCTGAGCTACAGAGATCTGTTCAGCAGCTCAGGTTCAGGTTGACTCCCGGTCATGGGGCGGTGTTTGGATTCGTATAGTAAAATTTACGTACACCAGGTTTACAATAATGTTCCAATACCCATCACCAACATGAAACCACTTGTGACCACCCTGTACCTATCAGAATGTGTCCCTGTCACCACAGAAGATGGAGGGACAGAAGGAGACGAAAGGAGGACAGGGCACGCCCAAATCCCTCGACTTGCCTCCTGAACCCTCACTCTAAAACCCCAAAAATCTACTTTCTCACCCTGTGATCAGTTAACTATCATTCTACTTAAACTCTTGTGGCTTGTAAATCTTCAGACATCGGTGGTAATTTTTCCCATGGGCTGAAATCAAAGGCAAAGGTGTTTTTCACTCCATGCCAAGGTTTCTGCTCACCCAGGACAGTCAGAGGGACGTCCTGGGTTCCCACATGGCAACACTTCTGTCCCTCCCTGGCCAGCAAACCCACGTCCCTCAGCCTCACAGCTGCCTTGTCCTGGCCATTTCCCAGCCCTTCTGTTGCTGGAGCAAGGATTCCTGCAGCTCCTCTTCAGGAGGGAGAGAAATAGGTGCTTCCAAAGCACACTTCAGCCAGTCAGGAGTTCCAGCAGCTCTGCAGGTTCCTTTGCAGCCCCCTGGCTGGGAAAGCCTGACTGAGGTGTTTCAGTGGGTTTAATCACAGCTGTCCACCTCTCTGAAGTGGAATTTTTCCAATTTTTTTTTGGGAACTGAAAGCCTGAAGTTCTTCCAGGCCTTGGATTACTTCAAGAGAAGTCATTGTGACCATCTCCTTTTATTGATCTGCCCTCCCTTCCCTATGCCAAAATTGCTCCTGTCCTGGTAGTGAAGCAGAGGGTGCTCCAAGGCTATGAAGTATTTCTGGAGTCGGGACAGACAGCTGAGATCCTCTCCTTGTTCGTGGAGCACCCACCAGACTGAGAAATCCCTCTGGAAGGGTCTCCAGTCTCCTTAACCCTCTTCCTGCTTCAATGGTCAGGAAAGGAGGAAGGTTTTGGTGCTGCCCCATCCCATCCCATCCCACCCTGTCCTGCAGCAGAGCTGTCGGAACCTCAAGTTAAGACATCCAGTTGGATCTCTCCCTCTCCAAATGCCTCTCTCAAGTTACCAGCCCCATATCTGTCAGTAAAAGGTGTGTAGGAACCCAGGTGAGATCCAAAAAAAAAAAAGGATCATTTTGCTGGGAAAAGGGCTGGGAAGATGAATCTGAAATCCTGCTTGAGGTTTTTATCCCTCCTCTCAAAAGAGGGGAAAGTGGAAGAGGAAACTCTCCCTTGGCAATGTTTGCAGACTGTTCTGATGGAACAGAATCCTGGGACAAGCTGATCCCAGGAGGAGCTTCACTGGATGCCAGGAAGGCTTTTGGCCCCTGCTTTTTTCTGCTAAGGAATGGTTGTCTTTGATTTAGAAGCTGTTTCAAGTGTCCCTGTGCAGTTAAATGGAGCCTTTTGAAGAAATGTTCTTCTGGAATCCAGTGAAGGGAGAACTCAGGGTGGATAAAAACCTTCATCTGAAAGCCAGCTAAATGCTTCATTTGGTTTTCATGGATATTTAAAGAAATTAAATTAAACATAATACATTAAAAGGAGAAAAAAAATAGTTGAAGTGATAATACTTTTTCTGCTCTTCCAAAATGATTTTTCTCATTGGAAAGTATAATTCAAAACAGCTTTTTTTATTTTTTTTTTCTGTAGCAACAGAATTAAACCATTGGAAATATTTTTCCCAATTCTGAAGTAAAGACACAGAGCCATGTTGCAAGTACATAGAAATCCTTTGGAGGGTTTTTTCCCTGATGGAATGCTGAAATATTGGACTGGGATAAATCTGGATTTCCACCAGTCACTACTCATGGATTGGACTGATTCAGAAATTGCAGTTTTGAGCACAGGGAAATGGTTTTGTCCATGGAACAGTACTGGAACTGGAGTGACAGGACGAGGGGGAATGGCTTCAAACTGAAAGAGAGCAGGTTTAGATTGGATATTAGGAGGAAATTATTTCCTGAGATTGTGGTGAGGTCTGGCACAGGTTTCCAGAGAAGCTGTGGCTGCACCATCCCTGGAAGTGTCCAAGGCCAGGTTGGACAGGGCTTGGAGCAACCTGGTGGAAGATGTCCCTGCCCATGGAAGGGGGTTGGAAGGAGATGATTTTAAGGTCCCTTCCTTTGTGGAAAGCAGTTGGCATCCATTTACCCCAAAACATCAGCAGGTATTTAGGAGCTCAATACTTGACTTTATTATCCAGACACTCACAAGTGCCCTGGAAGCAACAGAAAAAACCAGAATTGTTGGCTCTTAAATGAGTGATGACTGTGGATGAGTGTATGGAGGACTCTGTTAGGTGCTGTGTGGACAGATCATTTCCAAGAGCTTACACAGGATGTGTTTCCCGTTCAGAGTGTTCTCAGCATGTCAGCACAAGTAGGTCGAAGAAGGTGTTTTTCTGGAGTGGGGCTCCATAACTCAATAAATGCAGCTGAGCTGTAAAATCAAACTTTGAACTTTGACGGTTGGGGGTGAGGGGGAGTTTGTTGGAGAGAAATCTCCTGAAGGTGATGATATGAGATCGTACGAAGGTGATGACTGTTTCATCTGAGTGTTGCTGGAAAGGGAAATCCTAATAAAACTCGGTGGAAAAAACATGATTTTAACCCAATTCCATCGCCCAGAACAGGAGGATGGAAAGCAATGGAGGTTCCCTGTGGTCTGCAATGTTAAACTTTGATTTTTGGCCAGGTAGTTGTGTTGCCTTCTGCATCTTTTCAGCCTTTTCAGGAAAAGGAGAATCACTTGAGGTTTGATGAGTGATTCGTTCTGCATTCTAATCAAATGAGTGCAAATAAACACAGTGCCTCGGTACATTCTGGAAAGAGAGCTTTGTTTAGGAGCCATTATCAATCGTATTGATCAGAGGGGCTTAATCACTGCTGTAATTTGATGTGTCAGGCAGATTAGTCACTTGTTAAGAGCACTTGATGGTGGTGCTGAGGTTGATCACTGGCTCAGGTTAAGCAGGTAGATTTCCACTGATAAACAACAATGTCCTTCTTAACCCTCTGGTTTGTTTGTTTGTTTGTTTGTTTTTTGTCTTCAAACACCCACCCCTTCCTTACAGGAGCTGAACACACATGAAATCCAGGTTTCTTTTAAGATTAAATTTCTTCCATCCTTGGAACTGTTCAAAGCCAGGTTGGACAGGGCTTGGAGCACCCTGGAACAGTGGAAGGTGTCCCTGCCCTTGGTAGAGGGTTGGAAAGTTAGGAATGTGATTCAGTATCTGTGGATTTACCCATATTTGAGGAGGTTTGACAATTGGATTTGATAATTTTAAAGGTCTCTTCCAACCTTGATGATTCTGTGACTCTACAGCCCAGGGGTCACTAAATATTGCCCGACTCTGAGGAGGAGAAGTTTGTTTAGTTTGTTTTCCAGCACAGGAAAGGCTGCAGAGGATGCAGTGAGGGGGAAATCCACAGGGAAAAGCAGTAGAAGCTGGCAGTGTGTACAGAGGAGAGCCGAACAGCAGTGAGATCAAAGTCTGGGCTTTTAAGGAAGTTTGTAACCATCAGAGGACACCCAACAGCCTCTCTGTAGGTCTGCAGGGAGGAGAGTTTGATGGATTTCTTGGCAGAGCTTGCCCAGTTTCTGGGAGGGTGTGTGGGCTGCAGTTGTGTTGCAGCACAGGGCTGGATTTGGTGAGCAGGGCTGGCCTTGCACTCCCCTGGTGTTCTTTCCACGCTGAAATGACTGGCAAAGACATCAAATGACACATGTGACTCAACACAGGAGTGTTCTTTGCCTGTAAAATCAGGAATAGGCAGAGAGAGACCAGACTCACGTGGGCAAACAGCCATGGCATGGGGATGACTTTTGGTGAGGGATTTTCACTTGGTTTTGGGTATCTCTGGTGTGTTCTGCCCAGGTGTAGGCAGCTCTTTCAGGATGTGATGAATCCTGTTCAGATTGTCTTGCCTGTTGCCAAAATATTTAAAATGAGGAGAATTTTAGTGAGCAGCTCAGGTGTGTAGGGAAAAAAAAAAAAAAAANTATTGGACTGGGATAAATCTGGATTTCCACCAGTCACTACTCATGGATTGGACTGATTCAGAAATTGCAGTTTTGAGCACAGGGAAATGGTTTTGTCCATGGAACAGTACTGGAACTGGAGTGACAGGACGAGGGGGAATGGCTTCAAACTGAAAGAGAGCAGGTTTAGATTGGATATTAGGAGGAAATTATTTCCTGAGATTGTGGTGAGGCCTGGCACAGGTTTCCAGAGAAGCTGTGGCTGCACCATCCCTGGAAGTGTCCAAGGCCAGGTTGGACAGGGCTTGGAGCAACCTGGTGGAAGATGTCCCTGCCCATGGAAGGGGGTTGGAAGGAGATGATTTTAAGGTCCCTTCCTTTGTGGAAAGCAGTTGGCATCCATTTACCCCAAAACATCAGCAGGTATTTAGGAGCTCAATACTTGACTTTATTATCCAGACACTCACAAGTGCCCTGGAAGCAACAGAAAAAACCAGAATTGTTGGCTCTTAAATGAGTGATGACTGTGGATGAGTGTATGGAGGACTCTGTTAGGTGCTGTGTGGACAGATCATTTCCAAGAGCTTACACAGGATGTGTTTCCCGTTCAGAGTGTTCTCAGCATGTCAGCACAAGTAGGTCGAAGAAGGTGTTTTTCTGGAGTGGGGCTCCATAACTCAATAAATGCAGCTGAGCTGTAAAATCAAACTTTGAACTTTGACGGTTGGGGGTGAGGGGGAGTTTGTTGGAGAGAAATCTCCTGAAGGTGATGATATGAGATCGTACGAAGGTGATGACTGTTTCATCTGAGTGTTGCTGGAAAGGGAAATCCTAATAAAACTCGGTGGAAAAAACATGATTTTAACCCAATTCCATCGCCCAGAACAGGAGGATGGAAAGCAATGGAGGTTCCCTGTGGTCTGCAATGTTAAACTTTGATTTTTGGCCAGGTAGTTGTGTTGCCTTCTGCATCTTTTCAGCCTTTTCAGGAAAAGGAGAATCACTTGAGGTTTGATGAGTGATTCGTTCTGCATTCTAATCAAATGAGTGCAAATAAACACAGTGCCTCGGTACATTCTGGAAAGAGAGCTTTGTTTAGGAGCCATTATCAATCGTATTGATCAGAGGGGCTTAATCACTGCTGTAATTTGATGTGTCAGGCAGATTAGTCACTTGTTAAGAGCACTTGATGGTGGTGCTGAGGTTGATCACTGGCTCAGGTTAAGCAGGTAGATTTCCACTGATAAACAACAATGTCCTTCTTAACCCTCTGGTTTGTTTGTTTGTTTGTTTGTTTTTTGTCTTCAAACACCCACCCCTTCCTTACAGGAGCTGAACAGGCGTGAAATCCAGGTTTCTTTAAAGATTAAATTTCTTCCATCCTTGGAACTGTTCAAAGCCAGGTTGGACAGGGCTTGGAGCACCCTGGAACAGTGGAAGGTGTCCCTGCCCTTGGTAGAGGGTTGGAAAGTTAGGAATGTGATTCAGTATCTGTGGATTTACCCATATTTGAGGAGGTTTGACAATTGGACCTGATAATTTTAAAGGTCTCTTCCAACCTTGATGATTCTGTGACTCTACAGCCCAGGGGTCACTAAATATTGCCCGACTCTGAGGAGGAGAAGTTTGTTTAGTTTGTTTTCCAGCACAGGAAAGGCTGCAGAGGATGCAGTGAGGGGGAAATCCANATAGAGGAAAATTGTAGAGGGCAGCTGAGGTGTGAAGAAAAAAAAAAAAAAAAAACATTTCACAGATAATCCCTGTGCTGGTGTTCACTGGCTTGGAGGGGATTTGGCCAGATGAGGTGAAATCATGGCAAGGGGTTGAACAAGATGACCTTTAAAAGTCACTTTCAACCCTAACTATTGGGAGGATTTCTGTATTTCTGTATTTCAGAAGGGAAGAATGCAATCCCAGCCTGACTGAAAATTGGGATTTAGCTCCAGGTGCTTTTCCAGCTAGGACACATGTGTGGAACACGGTGGCTGCTCAGCTGATACTGCACTGAGCAGCAGTAGGGAAGCTCTCCCAAGGGTTGGGATAAGGGGCTTTGCTCCCCAGACTCACCCACAGAGGCAAATCCCTCTCTGTGGAGTGTGGTTGAGCTCCTGAAGGTTGCCAGGCAGGAATCACCACTGCACTGCTTCCTGCTGAATTTCACTTGTCTCTTTTATGTCATGGTCCCAGAGCACAAAGGAGTATTTCTGGGTTGGTTTTTTTTTTTTTTTTTGGAGAAAGCTTCACTTCTCCATGGTTGTAATTTACAAACAGATCAGCTTAAACTAAAGCACACAAATTAAATTATAATAAGTTTTAAAAAGTAGCCCCCTCTTTTTTAAAAAGGCAGGAAAATCAATCAGGTCTAGGTCGGCTGGCTCAGCTCATTGTCTGTTTATCCCATTATTGCTAATTAATTTGCTCTGCAATCAGATACTCTTTCAGAAGCAGGAGAGTTATTTAGGGATAACAGCTGAATGAGGAACCATGACTTGTGTCTGGGTGGGGTGAGCAGGAAGCATGGCCTTCATGGAAACACAGAATCCTGGAATGGTTTGGGTTGGAAGGGACCTTAAAGCTCATCTCATTCCAACCCCTGCCATGGGCAGGGACACCTTCCACTATCCCAGGTTGCTCCAAGCCTCATCCAACCTGGCCTGATACCCCTAGTCCTTCAACACTGCCCTTTTTTTGTTTGCTTTCTAGCCCTATCTGTCTTGGAAACAGAATAAAACCCAATAAAAACAGTCTGAAAAATGGAAAACATGGGAACAAAATAGTGGTATTCCCCCTCCCAATGCCTGTTCACATCTGCTTAACTTGCACGTGCCTCACATGTGTTGTGAGATAAAATCCTGCAAGCTCCTCATCACCACTGTGACATGGAAAAAAATCCAGGTGGAAATGGCCCATGCTGTTTAAACTCTGAATATTGTTTTTGCTGTTCCACAGTGGAGGTTGGCTAAAAAAAGCCAAATTTGGAGCCTGGGGGGGGTCTCTGTCAGTCTGCCCTAAAGAAGTCAAAACAAGTTTGATGGGAGGAGAAGCAGTGAACATATGGAAATTAAAAATCAAGCTAGAAAAAAAAAAACATTGATGAAGTTTAAATTAGGAGCCTGTTTATTCATCACCATCTGTTTATAGTGCAGCAAGATAAGAAATAATTAATAGTTCCTTGCTTGGAAAAGTTCAAGTGAATTCTCACCTCCCAGTTGAATAAGCCCTCCTGGGGCAGATGAGGTGGCAGTGGGATTTGTGGGACAATCCTGCTATCAGCAGCTCTCCAGGTGCTGGAGGAGGCACCACGAGGCTGATCCAGCTCAAGAACTCCAGAGAGTGCCCAAAATAGGGTGGGGGAAACTCTGGATGTGGCACTTGAGGACGTGCATCAGTGGTGAGCGTGGTGGTGCTGGGCTGGTGGTGGGATTTGGTGACCTTAGGGGTCTTTCCCAACCTCAAAGATTCTGTGATTCTGTCATTTCAGAGCTGTGTCGAGCTCTCAGAAGTCTTGTACCATATTCATCCACCTCTTAAAAAATCCTGGGACAACAGGAATGGCATTAAATGGCAGCTGTTGGTCTGCTAAATCAAACCCTAAACCAAACCTCTATCAACATACTCAAAAAAACCCCAGTTTAGCTCAGCCTAAAATATGTTTGATCTTGATGGTCTCTCTAAAGGCAGAAGGACCTGCTGAACTTTTTGCCACGTTCTCTTTTATTAATTTTTAATTTATCTTTCCTATTGCTCAGCCTGGGTGATACAAAGGCCTCTTGGTTTCATTCTTGCTCTGACCAGCAGCCCTGGACAGTTCCCAGATATGACATCAGTCCCCTCCTTCCTTGACAGGGTGATCTCTCCTCCAACAGCAGAAAATTCACCCATGGGACATCAAGACCTTAAACCCCAGACTCTCATGGAGGATCAGTACCAAAGTCAAGCTCCCTTTTATTTAACAGGAATTTTTCTCCCAGTTCTTTGGCAATGGTCACCAAACACAGCAGGGCAGGTCCTTCCAAATCCTCATCTCTCTGGGACTCTTCCCAAACACCTTCATGCTGCAGCTCTTACAGAGGTGGAAACTCAAAATAAAGAAACCTGCCATGGGCTTTTCAGAAGAGAACTTTTGCAGACTCTGCTGTGAAAGCTGAGTCATGAGGAAGGAGCAGCATTGTCACAGCCTGAACCCTGAGAAGAAGCCCCAGACTTTGGTGTTGGCTGCTTTGATCCAGCCTGAAGCTGCTGCTGTTCTTCCAGACCAGGAGTTTCTTTCTAAGAAAACAGCAATCAGCAAAATTTTCCCTAAAAATGCTTCTTTTTCTGTCCATCCTTGCTCCATATCCTTGCCCACCTCTCCAGTGAGCACTGCTAATTCCCAGTTGGATTCTGTGGATGTGATTTAGTGGTGAACACAGTGATGCTGGGTTAACTCTTGGCCTCAATGGCTTTAAAATGTTTTTCCAACCTCAACAATTCCATGTTTCCATCACTGGTCCCTCATTTGCTTGTCTGAGCCCACCCACCCACCTGTCGTGCAAACAGGATGAAATTCCAGCACAGACCCACACAGCACCACATCACTCCTCCCTGTGGAGCTCAGAGCTGATTTTCACCTTGACCTCACCTTTCCACAGATATTAAGATGTTCCAACATCTGTTTTCTGCCTTAAAAATCCCAGCAGGGGTGGAGGCTTTGCCTTGGTTTTGCCTGTTGCTGGCTCCTGGCTGGAAGCTCTCTAACAAGCAGCAGGGTTTGTTTGATTTGGGAACAGCTGTCTCAGGGTTTGTCAGGATTAGCAGCTACTTAGTAGACATAAATTTGTGTTGGAAAAGGCATTTTAGTTTGGAGAATGTGCCACAGTTTTAAATGGCAGCAGAAGTTTTGGTTCCTTTTTTTTTTTTAACATGGGATAATAAATAAATTCACAAAGCCTTAGCCATGCAAAGGTTTTAGAAATAAGGAGAAAGTGGCATTGGTGCAATGGAAAATAAATTCCAAGTATTTTCAAAGCTCTGGCTAATGGCTCAGATTAAATCCATCTATGCAGAGGTTTTGTTTCTGACAGCAGCCTGTGTTTGTTCCTCTGAAATCCCATGAGATTTCTGGTTAAAAAGACTCTCCTTCCTAATATTTTCTCTTCGTTTTTCTATTAATATTGACTGTATCAGAGCACATTCATGATGGTATCCACCCTTTTTACCTGGGATAAGTACCTTGGGGAATATTGCATACGCCAAAACTGAAGTTGGGAAAAGCATTCCTAGAGGTCGAGCCACTCATCTTTGCTATGAATTTCTTTCTGGAGACGCCAATATGGGAAAAAACCATCCAGGAAGGTACCTAAATTCAAAGTCTGATTCTCTATAAATCCAGTTGTCTACAGCTCCAGGAAGAGCAGAGGGATTTGAGTGAGGAAAGCCTGGAATAATCCTTTAAGCATGCTGTGTGCCAGAGCACTGGAGATCTTGTTTAGGGGCTGCTGAGGAGATAAGTCATGGTTTTGGCAATGCCCAGTGTAAAACTTCATCTTAAATCTTGGATCTTTTATTTCAGTTTAGATGTTCTGGAGTTAGGCAGGTCACAAATTTGATTTATGAAAAGGAGGGATTAAAAAAGACGAGTGTTTATTTAGTTTGTTGGTTCTAAAACGCTGAAAGATTACAAACATTTCTTTTTTAATGAAATTGTTTTCTAGTAGATGTTGTTGATGGAAATCTCAGGATTTTCATGCTTAAAAATCACCCTCCAGCAACAGACATTGGTGATTTCTTTCCCTCTAATTAGACTGACTCAGTCTGGGGGCTTTAAGGTGAGCTTTCCTTCTTATGTCTTTGAGTCAAATTTCTGCAAACATTTAGGAAGAAAGTTGTTTTTTAATATATTCCTGTTGAGTGCTTGGACAGCTTCTACTTGCAGAGGTGTAAACCAGGTTTTACAGTAATTAATGGCGTTCTTGTTATAGAATCATGGGGTTGTTAAGGTGGAAAAGACCTTTAAGATCATCAAGTCCAGCTTGTGGGAAAAATTAAATCACAGACTTGCCACAGATATTGAGGCAAAGTCCAAAGCAAACTCTTTTCACTTATCCTGGATTTTGGGATCCTTTTTGCTTTCTGTGATTGCCCAACTCTCTTTTCTCCTGAATTGGAGCTGCAAATCCCTGAGTGAGTGATGAGCAAAGGAGGGCTGGAGGGAGAGCAGGCAGCACAACTGGCAAAAAAGATCCAAATTAAACACAAAGCTGTGGAAAGCTGGAAGGGGAGCTCTGAGGGGATGGGGCTGCTGCAGAGCAGACTGTCAGTGGTGATACAAATAAAAAAGGTGATGAGATGGAGCTGGGGGAAGCAGAGATGCCCAAAGGATGCTGGAGTGTGAGTGGGGCTGGGGACAGGAGGGCACAGCAGTGACTTTCTCAAGGCAGGGAGGGAGGATGCATTTTGTGAAACCTTAGAGCCAGGCTAACCCCAATCTGTCACAGAAAAATGGGGTAAAACTCTACTCTGCAAGCCCAGGGCAGGATGGGGTAGAATTAAACCCACCAAAGATACAAGGGAGAAATGATAGGGAGCTGTTTCCATGCTGGAAGCTGCTAAATAGGCTGGGACACTTCAGCTTGAAGAAGAGGTGCCTGAGGAGGGATGTTAAAGAGGATTTTATGGCTTTTCTCCCCAGGGAAAGGGATACTGTGGTTAGGCTGTGAGTATTTCTGTCTTTGTAGAAGAACTGAGCAATTCCTAGTGAAACCAGCAATGAGCAGGTTCAAAGTGAATTCAGAAAAGAATATAATTTTTCTGTCAGTGGACACTTAAATCGTGCAATGCCTTGGCACAGGAGGTTGTGAATTCTAAAAATTTTCCTGGGTGCAGAATCAAAATCCAACTGCATTTAATTTACAAGATTTATGGGAGAAAAAGAATCTTCTATGGGGTTTTTTTATTATTTCATATAACATTTAAATAGAAAATTATCTCTCATTTGGGAGGTCTCTGCTCTCTGCAGTCTGTGGTGGCAGTAGTGACCCAAGGCTGATGGTGGCTTTTTCTCCACTGAGATTAAATTCAAACTGTCTGGGTGGGGCTGAGTTATGGATTGTTGCAGGCACCAACTTTTGGAGTCTGTTCCCTTCAGTCAGGGAGAGATCAGGGAGATTAATGCAGTGATAATTGGTTGTAATGAGATGCTTGTAAGGAGCCAAGCCAGGGTGAGCACCAAGGCTGGGCTTGTGGGGGGGACAATAAATGTCACCCCGTGGCTGTTTACAGTCCTGAGAGTTTGGAAGCTGCCTGAGGGTATGAAATCAGAGCGAAAATGAGATTTTATTGCAGCACACCAGGCTGAGATGGTGCCCTGGGACAGCTCAGCCTGGCTTAACTGAGCTGGGCCTTTGCCTTGCTGTTATCCCCGAGGGTGCTGAGAGCTCCTGAGGTACCCCAGGCATCAAACGGGGATCTCTGCATCTCAGCAGGGATTCCAGGAGCAAAATGTGTGGGAATGTCTTCCAGAAGAGACCTGGAGTGACCCCATGCATTAAAAAGAATTTGGTGTGAGGGTTTGGGGGGAGGTGATCGATCAGAGGTTGGGCTTGATGGCCTTGGAGGTTTTTTCCAACCTTAGTGATTCCATGATTCAGTGAAAGACTGATGTGCTGAAAGGGATTTTCCCTGAACTGGGAGTTCCCCTGGCTTCAGAGGGTGCCTGGTACCAGCCTGCTGCCGTTCATCTCTGTCCTCAGCCAAAGCAAGTCCCATCTCAGGGCTGTGCCAAAGAATTCATGTTTATTCATGAGGGAAAGTCATTCTCTGCTGCTTCCTAGATAAGCTTTGCCCTCGATTTGCTGTAAGTGTAGATATGACTCCAACAAATGGGTTTTTATGCTCCAGCCTGCCTGTCCTGCAAACCTGGTGAGAATTGCCCTGGTTTGTGTTTATTAACCTTTCAAAGGGGGAGGAAATGAGAGCTCTGATCCACTTCTAGCAGAGGCAGTGGGAAAGGCTCCTAATGCCCTGCAGCCAGCACTGGGTCACTGCTCTCCAGCTACTTCTGAGCCCTTAGAGGAGGGCTCTGGGTGAGGCTGATGCAGCCTTGGCTTGCTTGGGCGGTGTTTGGCTTGCAGAGGGGAAGCTGAGCTGCTGGACAGAGGGATCTGAGCTCCAGCTTCTTCAGAGGCATGGAGGATTTCTCCCTGCAGCCCTCCAGAAGAAGATATTCAGCTCCAGAGAGCACTTCATGGTCTGGCAAGGAAGGGCAGGGTAAAGCTGGGGGTGTGGGAGTCACAGTTAAAATAATTAAGATGGAAAAAAAACCCCTCTTCTTTTTAAAAATATTTATTTAAATTTTTTTAAAGTTTATTTTTATAATGACAAGAATTTAAAGACAGCACCTGAGACACCCAGAGAATTGGTAAGTGCTGGTTGGAAAAGCCACACACTTATTTTTGTACAGCTCCTCCAGATTCACCTGGGATCCTTCCCAAGGCAAAGCACAGCCCTTGGCTGTGTGTATCCCGTGGTTTTTTGGGACAGGCACATGAGCAGAGCCGTTCTTTTGATGGAAATGGAGAGAAGGTGTGTTTTTAACTCATTGGCACTTGCTGCACTGGGTAAGGATTGAGAAATGCCTTTGCATCCTCCCTGCAGACACAGAGTGCAAGGTAGAAGACAGCATTTATAATTAATTATTGGGGAAGCACTTATCAATCCCCAAACACAATGTGATCAGGTCAAACTTGTAATCTCTGCTACATCCAAGTGATGCCACAGGGAAGAGAGGGATTTCCTTCTTTCAAGGCACACTGCAGCTGTTTCTGCCCGTTTTTTTCCTGCCAACCCCCCAATCCCAGCAGTTTTCCAGGATCAAGTCTATCAGTTTGGGAGGAAGAAAAGCATTTTCTGGAAGGTTCTTTGATCAAGGTTGTCTGTGTGCTGGGTCAGATGAAAGGGCACAAAGTTTTACCTGAACTTGTGATGAGATGATTACAGCATTGGACTGTGCATGTAAAGCATTCTGCAGGCATCAATTTTCAATTGTTCCAATTCTTTAAACTCCAGTCATTCTCTTCTATTCAATAAAATTATTGATTTTCCTGCACTGCAGATAATTAGCACAAGAAAGACACAGACCTGTTAGAACAGAGTGCCCAGAGAAGCTGTGGATCCCTGGAAGTGTCCAAGGCCAGGCTGGACGGGGCTTGGAGCACCCTGGGATAGTGGCAGGGATTTGGAATAAGATGATCTTTAGGGTTCATGCCAACCCAAACCATTCCAAGATTGGCTGATCCTGTGGTGACAGGCACTGCCAGCCAGAGTTCAGGTTTCCATTGCCTTCTTTATTTATTGCAGAAATATTTTCAGCATGTGTGGGGCAGCAGTGGGGAAGATTGGTGAGGTAAGAACTAACAGGCAGGTACAAGGTGGGTTTACAGAAGCAAAAATTTATAAAAATACACTTTATGTGTCTTGCAAGGCCAGTTTCACTTTCTTTTTATCAGGAAAAAAGCTTTAGATACAAAAGTGAGCACTTAAAAGCTTTCTTCACACATCAGAGGTGGTGCTGAAAAATGTCAACAGAGAAAAAGATACAGATCACCAAAGCTCTCAGAGTGCATAATTCAGGGCATTTAAAAAGCCATCTGATGCTATCTGGCTTTTATTTTGTATTCTAACCTATCATGAGGTAATGGCTGCACTCTAATTTATTGCACTTGGTGGAGGAAAAGATTGTAGAACGTGAAATATTCCGTCATGGAATCATTTTCCATGGAATCTTTAATATCCTGACACTTTTGGAGCTGCTGGCTGTTGGGTGGGAGATAAGGGTGAGGCTGTGAGGACTGAGCTGGGCACCTGATCCAAGGACCTGAAATCTGACTTTTAATGAACCCTGCAGGAGAGCTGCAAGAAGGAGATACCATCAGTTATTCCATTTTCCAGGCTCTGATAAACTCAGCTCAGGACTTTATTATTTGAAAAGTTCAGTTTGTTCATGAGAGAAGAGGGGGGGAGAAAACCTGTAAAATCACTTTGAAAGCGAGCTAAGGGTTCTTTTTCAGCTTCAAAGCATTTCTGTGTGCTCTCTATTGATCTGAGACAGATCTGCACAGGCTGGGGGTGACACCAGCCCTTTCCTCAGCTCAAGGAGTAAAAGATGATTTGAAGGAGGAATTTCAGAGCAGGGTGTAATTACCAACAAGTGCAGCCTGACAGGGGTTTCACAGCTCCCTTTGCTGGCACAGGGGAAGTATTTCCTCAACATTTTGTCACCACTTTGTTCTAAACATCCCAGTCTCTCTCCTGTGGGCCTGTTGACCTCAAAAGGACGTGAGTCACATTTGGGAGAGCGTTTCCATCAAATAACTGAGAGCAGAGGTGCTGGAAAAAGGGAGCTCTGCTGACAACCCATCCATCTCACCCAGGCAGCAACTGAAGTGCCAGGCTGCTGGAAATATAAAGCAGTGGGGGGAAAATGTCAAAATTCTGCTAAGAATTCTAAAATGGTGACATATTGATGTAAAAATATGTTTGATACCTTTTTTTTTTTTTTTTTNCCCTCTTGTTTTTAAAAATATTTATTTAAATTTTTTTAAAGTTTATTTTTATAATGACAAGAATTTAAAGACAGCACCTGAGACACCCAGAGAATTGGTAAGTGCTGGTTGGAAAAGCCACACGCTTATTTTTGTACAGCTCCTCCAGATTCACCTGGGATCCTTCCCAAGGCAAAGCACAGCCCTTGGCTGTGTGTATCCCGTGGTTTTTTGGGACAGGCACATGAGCAGAGCCGTTCTTTTGATGGAAATGGAGAGAAGGTGTGTTTTTAACTCATTGGCACTTGCTGCACTGGGTAAGGATTGAGAAATGCCTTTGCATCCTCCCTGCAGACACAGAGTGCAAGGTAGAAGACAGCATTTATAATTAATTATTGGGGAAGCACTTATCAATCCCCAAACACGATGTGATCAGGCCAAACTTGTAATCTCTGCTACATCCAAGTGATGCCACAGGGAAGAGAGGGATTTCCTTCTTTCAAGGCACACTGCAGCTGTTTCTGCCCCTGTTTTTTTCCTGCCAACCCCCCAATCCCAGCAGTTTTCCAGGATCAAGTCTATCAGTTTGGGAGGAAGAAAAGCATTTTCTGGAAGGTTCTTTGATCAAGGTTGTCTGTGTGCTGGGTCAGATGAAAGGGCACAAAGTTTTACCTGAACTTGTGATGAGATGATTACAGCATTGGACTGTGCATGTAAAGCATTCTGCAGGCATCAATTTTCAATTGTTCCAATTCTTTAAACTCCAGTCATTCTCTTCTATTCAATAAAATTATTGATTTTCCTGCACTGCAGATAATTAGCACAAGAAAGACACAGACCTGTTAGAACAGAGTGCCCAGAGAAGCTGTGGATCCCTGGAAGTGTCCAAGGCCAGGCTGGACGGGGCTTGGAGCACCCTGGGATAGTGGCAGGGATTTGGAATGAGATGATCTTTAGGGTTCATTCCAACCCAAACCATTCCAAGATTGGCTGATCCTGTGGTGACAGGCACTGCCAGCCAGAGTTCAGGTTTCCATTGCCTTCTTTATTTATTGCAGAAATATTTTCAGCATGTGTGGGGCAGCAGTGGGGAAGATTGGTGAGGTAAGAACTAACAGGCAGGTACAAGGTGGGTTTACAGAAGCAAAAATTTATAAAAATACACTTTATGTGTCTTGCAAGGCCAGTTTCACTTTCTTTTTATCAGGAAAAAAGCTTTAGATACAAAAGTGAGCACTTAAAAGCTTTCTTCACACATCAGAGGTGGTGCTGAAAAATGTCAACAGAGAAAAAGATACAGATCACCAAAGCTCTCAGAGTGCATAATTCAGGGCATTTAAAAAGCCATCTGATGCTATCTGGCTTTTATTTTGTATTCTAACCTATCATGAGGTAATGGCTGCACTCTAATTTATTGCACTTGGTGGAGGAAAAGATTGTAGAACGTGAAATATTCCGTCATGGAATCATTTTCCATGGAATCTTTAATATCCTGACACTTTTGGAGCTGCTGGCTGTTGGGTGGGAGATAAGGGTGAGGCTGTGAGGACTGAGCTGGGCACCTGATCCAAGGACCTGAAACCTGACTTTTAATGAACCCTGCAGGAGAGCTGCAAGAAGGAGATACCATCAGTTATTCCATTTTCCAGGCTCTGATAAACTCAGCTCAGGACTTTATTATTTGAAAAGTTCAGTTTGTTCATGAGAGAAGAGGGGGGGAGAAAACCTGTAAAATCACTTTGAAAGAGAGCTAAGGGTTCTTTTTCAGCTTCAAAGCATTTCTGTGTGCTCTCTATTGATCTGAGACAGATCTGCACAGGCTGGGGGTGACACCAGCCCTTTCCTCAGCTCAAGGAGTAAAAGATGATTTAAAGGAGGAATTTCAGAGCAGGGTGTAATTACCAACAAGTGCAGCCTGACAGGGGTTTCACAGCTCCCTTTGCTGGCACAGGGGAAGTATTTCCTCAACATTTTGTCACCACTTTGTTCTAAACATCCCAGTCTCTCTCCTGTGGGCCTGTTGACCTCAAAAGGACGTGAGTCACATTTGGGAGAGTGTTTCCATCAAATAACTGAGAGCAGAGGTGCTGGAAAAAGGGAGCTCTGCTGACAACCCATCCATCTCACCCAGGCAGCAACTGAAGTGCCAGGCTGCTGGAAATATAAAGCAGTGGGGGGAAAATGTCAAAATTCTGCTAAGAATTCTAAAATGGTGACATATTGATGTAAAAATATGTTTGATACCTTTTTTTTTTTTTTTTTCAATTCAGATCTGCCAGCTCCTTTTGGCTTCAGAGTTAATGTTATGTGATCCAACAATGCAGCATGCATGGGGTATTGTTGGAGTTTATAATACCAACAGGGTATTATTAATGCCTTTTGAGAAATAAAAGGGCAAAATCAGAACATTAGGAACCTGTGGAAAGGACATGGCATTTTTCTTCCCACTAAAGCTTTGATTCTACTCAGAAAATCTTCAGCAATGCCTCATTTTGACAGAACTCTGTGTTTTCTCCCTTCATTCCTGGCTTGGATAGCTCAGGATGTGCCACCTTCCCTCACCCTTCCATAGGGATCATCTCCTGGCCACAGCACTGTCCCTGCTCAGCCTTCAGCAGTGTTTTGTCACTTTCCCTTTTTTAAGAAGAAAACTGCTTCTGGTGAAGGGATTTTGAGTCCTTGATCCCTCGATTGTCATCTGTGTCCCCTTCCTGCACAATCATTGCAATGGGAAGGAAAAGGTGATGGCATCTGGGGGAAACAGAGAAGGAAGGGGACAGTGTCTCACAAGTTCAGATCAGGTGTTTTAATGCAACAGGGAGCAACAAGGGCAAGGAAAAGAGATATTTAATTAGGAATTTCTGCCTTTTTAATCTAGGAGAAGACACTGTTCTTGTATCAAGCCTGATTTGCCCTATTTTTTGCCCTTATCTGCTGCTCTATCCACACTGATCTATGGAAAATTACGTGCTGAATTTTAGGGTCTGTTTGAGCTAAAAGGAAATATTTCCAAAAGCTGCCTGTGCCTGGGTGAGGGGCTCTGCACACCTCTGCAGAGCTGCTCTGCTGCATCCAGCACCCCTGAGTGCTCCACCATCTGCTTTTCTCTCTTCCCCAGGCTGCAGGAGGCAGTGGGACAACATCACGTGCTGGCCTGAAGCAGAGGTGGGAGAAGTCGTGGTGCGGCCATGCCCCAAGTACTTCAGATTCCTGACCTCCTTCCTGGGTAAGCAAATCCCAAATCAGCTCCACAGCTTCCCTCCCTGTGGGGTTTCTCATCATTCCAATATGGGAAATATCTCACTGAAGAGGGAGAAACCAGCTCCTAGCCCGAGGTAAAGGAGGTTTCCAAGCCAAACATGAATTCCCAAACATCAAAACATCCTCCCTGCACTTGCAGCACCACTGCTGTGGATCACAGGGATGCAAAAATGGCTCCTGGTGAAATCCAATAGTATGGATGTTGTGCAGTGAAAATTGAATCAAACTGTGGAACAGTTGTGTTTGTTGTGCAAAATGAGCAGTTCAGCACAATCATTAATTAAGGCTCTGACAGAAAATAAACAAGCTGGAACTGTACGTAATAAAGTTTTGGGGTTTTTTTCTGATGGAATGACAAATCTGGCCACAGGCCAAGGAATTAACCTGACAAATAATGGGCAGGGGAGGTTAGTGGAGGAGGTGGCTGAGCTCACTGTTCAGGGTGTTCTGAGAAGCTTTAGTTTAAAACTCAGGTCTCAAGGGACCGTGCAGCAACAGGGCTGATTGTGCCTCCTGGTAGTTTAGAGTTATTTTTCACTGTTTTTATTTTAGAAGCCCTGCAGGCCTTAACAGAGAATTAAGTTCTTTTGCACAGGAAATCCTGCATTTATGGAGATCCTACTCTATTTTTAAAGCCTTGTAGTGCAAACACACAAGATAAATTAGGAATGGGGGTAGGGACACAATATCATCCCTGTTCAGCAGGCCTGGGCACTGCACTCATTAACCAGCACATGCTGATTACAGGACTTGCCCAAGGCCACACCAAAATTCCTTGCAGGCACAGAGGGGAAATTCAAAACCCCTGGAGTCCTATCCTAGCACTGACTTCCTAATTTCCAAAATTCCCTGGTAGCTCATCACTCCTGTGTCAACACCCAGAAGAGGCAGAAGCTGCTGTGATTTCACATCTTGCAGGACAAGACCCCTGAGCATTGGATCAGCCTTGTGGAATAATTTCCTGCTGTTCCTGCTCCGTGCCCTCCCCTGAGCACAGCATTCACTCACTGGGTTTTATATACCAGCAGAGTTAGTAAAACACAAGGAGAAATCTCTTAAAAATGCTTTCTAGTACATCATCCCACCAGAGCTGAGCAATAAGGAGAATATTGTGTATATTTGGTCGTATATAGAGGTGAAGCACTGGAGCAAGCTGCCCAGGGAAGTGATGGATTCATTGTCCAGGGGAGTGTTCAAAAATAGGAGCATGGTTTAGTGTGGGCCTGCCAGTGTTGGGTTAATGGTTGGACTTGATGTTCTTAGAGGTCTTTTTAAACCTCAGTGACTCTAAGATTCCATTTTATGTGTATATATATTTTTTCCTTTTAAACCATTGGGACTGTGTTGGACTTAAGCTTAGGAAAGTGGGATATCTTTAATTTTGTGGCAGGATGGGCTTATGAGATTTAATAAATTTGCGTGCTCAGGTGGTACTGCCGTTCTCTGAGATGTCCCAGGACATCCTGGTCTCCAAGTTCCCCTGCAGAAAGGTGCAGATCTCCCATAGTTTCTGTGTCACTGGATCTGTCAGGTACTTCAGAGTATCTCAAAAACCTTCAGTTGGGTGAGGGCTGGGCTCTGCTCCCAGGGAACAAGGGACAGGACAAGAGGAAATGGCCTCAAGCTGTGCCAGGGGAGGGTCAGGTTGGACATCAGGATAATTTTTTTTTCATGGAAAGGGTGTTCAGGCCTTGGAACGAGCTGTTCAGGGAGGTTTGGAGTGCCCATCCCTGGAGGTGTCCAAGGAAGGCCTGGAGGTGGCACTCAGAGCTCTGGGCTGGGTGACACAGTGGGGATCAGTCACAGGCTGGACTCGGTGACCTTGGAGGTCTTTCCCAACCTGAGTGACTTTGTGATTCTGTGTAGTGAGTGATTCCTCTTCTGGGAGAAGCCCAGACTTCCCTCAGAGCACTCAGAGCAAAGTTTGGCTCTCTGTGCCCTCATCTCAGTGTGCCCAGCCAAGAAAGAGCCTCAGACATGACCTGCACACCTCCGTGGCCAGCTGGGCTCCTCTGGGAGCCATGACCTCAGCAAATGTCACCCAACCTTGCAGCTGGCAGGGTCAGCAGCCTTCTGGGGCGATTCCACCTTGCTTTGGAGGAGTTTCCTCTGGTTCAGTGTGGTTCTCTGCAGCTGAATGTCATCCAGGGATTCCAGTCACTGGAAAGCTGGCTGGTTTGTACAGCGGTGATAGAACAAGAGGGAATGGCTTTAAACTGACAGAGGCCTGGGTTAGATTCGATTTTAGGAAGGAATTCTTCCCTGTGAGGGTGGGCAGGCCCTGGCACAGGGTGCCCAGAGCAGCTGTGGCTGCCCCTGGATCCCTGGAAGTGTCCAAGGCTGGGTTGGACAGGGCTTGGAGCAGCCTGGGACACTGGAAGGTGTCCCTGCCCATGGAGGGGTGGGATGAGATGAGCTTTAAGGTCTTTTCCAACCAATCCATTCTATGATTTTATGGTTGAATGGTTTGTCAGTGATTGATCTCAACTTGAATTAGCCATTTACAGTGATCAGATGAACAGCATGAAAATACCAGTTTGGTAAAGCTCAGGGTGAAATTCTTTGGAGAAAGCAGAGTCAGGACTGCTAATTTCTGCTGTTAGGGGTGCCTGCACAAGGCTGGTGTCCAGGACCCCATGAATGTCCACAGAAATCTGCTCAGCACTGGCCAAAGACACTGTGGAGGTACCTGAACAGCTCTGGAGGTGCCATGGGATCTATTGATAAATTTTCTGTTGACTGGAGTAGAAATGCAGGTACTGAGCTCACAGAGAGGCACCCACAGCACAGACACTGAGGGCTCCATTTAGGTTTTTTACCATAAATATCTTTGATAAATGCTGTTTTAACCAAAAACATTTGATAAATGTTGGAAGATCTGACATCCACGAGGATTCCTCAACTGGTGTTTAGATACCTGTACTCAGGAAGCCAAATTTCCAACCTGAAATGGCATTTGTATCAACTGATTTTAGAGTTTTCCATCAGTCAGCCTATCTCTGGTTTTACAGCCAGAGGTGAGAAACAGGCTCCTTAGAGGTACAGTTCAGCTGGTTTTTAGATTCCCACTCCAGGATGAGTTTAACACCATCCATAAACCACACATTTCTCTCCATTTGCCATCAAAATATTGTGGAGTGGCTCTGGCAGATGGGAATGTCTTCCAGCAGGAGGGAATTCTGCCTCAGCAGAGCACCAACAGAGCAACTGATGCCATTCCCAAAGCAGAATCAGCAGCTTTGATTCTCTCTGAGTCACTTTGTACACAACCATCAACCAACAGAGCAAGCAGTGATGGTCTTAAATAAAGGGAGGGGAAGATTTTCTCCTGTTTGATAGGATTTGTTGCAAAATTAATGCCATTAAATGTTGTGAAGCAGCTCTTCCTTTGTAGCAGGGTGTCATTGAGCAGCTTTCAAGGAACTCAATCATCTGGGTAATGTTTGTGTCGTACTCTTTGATCCCTTTGCAGGAATGGGAAAGCTTTTATCAAGTTGTGAGCCAGAGAAAAATCCTTTTAATGTATTTATAGCGGGAAAAGAGTGAAATACCAGGAAACAAAGAGTTAATGTGATTTTCCTGCCTCATGGAGAATAAGCTTTTCAAATGACTAATATCCCATCTCATGGTTAATAAAGGATAAAACATCTCATGGCATTTAAAACCTTAAAGTGTCCTGATGTCATTTGACATTAATTTTTTATGGCATTCACAGATCCAGAAAATTTTCATTATTTCATGACGTTTGTCAGTGCCATGTGACGGAGATGGATGAAAATATTTTTAGCACCTTTCATTATTAAAGTGCATTGCTTTCCACCCCTTGACCAGAGTGTTCCAGCTCTCTTTCAATACATGGAAGATGACATTTTTAATAGGGATTTATGTCTCACAGTTTCTCCAAAAGCAAATTGTCCACCATGCACAAGTTAAATTTGCACTGACAGTTTTTAGG
Organism: Chloropsis cyanopogon; assembly: GCA_013400585.1. NCBI lineage: Eukaryota > Metazoa > Chordata > Aves > Passeriformes > Irenidae > Chloropsis > Chloropsis cyanopogon. The sequence continues at coordinate 110,145 of WEZZ01037289.1, forward strand.
CTTCAGCTCTGAGATTAACTAACCTAAGGGAGTGGGGATGGGCACAACCAAGCTCTGGAATCCCACTCAGCGAGGTGAGATCCATCTGAGTTTTGGGCTTGCCAAACTCCTTTTTTCCTTGGGTGCTCTAAATTTATTCCCCCTCTCCTTTCCTCTCCTTCGTGAGCACTTTTTATTCTGCATTGCTTCTGAAACTGGAGCAAAAATTGAATAAAATGAGGACAGGGATGAGCAGAGAGCAGCAGATGAGAAGAAGAAAACACCAGTTCTCTAAAGAACCCCAAAATTAACCATACCCATTATTTATTTGCTACAAATGGTCATTCAAATACCCAAGAAATTGAGTGGGTTTTTTTGTGGAGTTCTCTTCACTGAGAGCCCTCAACCTGCTCAGGTGCTCTGCTGTCCACATCTGCCTTCATATCAGAAAGGCAAAATTACCTGGAGAAAAGGAGTCTCAGGTAATTTTCTCCTGAGAAAATAAGGAGAAAATATATATATATATATATTTTTTAAATCTAGTTTTAATTTTTTTAAAAATAATTTAATTTAAAAATTAAAATTAAATTAATGGCATCACCATCCCTGGGAGTGTTCTAAAATGTGTGGATGTAGCACCTGGGGACATGGTTTGATGGTGACAGTGTGGGGTTAATGGTTGGACTTGATGATCTCAGAGGGCTTTTCCAACCTAAACCATTCTATGAATCCATGATTTATTTGCACCTGAGGTGTCACAATGCTTGTGCCCCACTCCTCTGAAGGATTGGTGCTACACCTCCACCTCTACCCAAAAATGTTCATCTTTTTCTCATAAATGTTTCCTGGACTCTTATAATTGCAGGATCAAAAGCTCTAATGAGAATTTTGTCCTAAAATTTGGCAGCTCTGTTTTTAGGATGAGAAAACAAACAGTTTACAAAAGGTAATCAAGGGGATTCCCCTAATCAAGGGGAACATTGTTATCATTAAGAAAGGAGGAATTATCTGTATTTATTAAAGGATCAGGATCTTCACTCTTAGAAGTGAAATGTGCAGGAAGGGGAAAGGAAAATAAGGGAAAATTGAGTTTTGCCACAAAAACAGGCTGCAGGAAGTTTCAGGGCACTGGACATGTGGCAGTAATATTTGCAGGCCAAGTGATGTGAAAAACAACAAAAGGAGAAAATTAAGTCAGTCTTGTTTGATGTGCTGACCCAATGCCACAGGTTCTACTATGACAGGAAGTTATGAAATACAAAAATACAAAATAACATTAAACCCTGGGCAGAAATTGCACTGAAGGAATGATCTTGTGAGACCACAGCTGAGGCAGAGGAAGCAAATTGGGAAATTATCCTGTCACGACTTTCCCCACAAGTTTTTCCCAGGCCTAAGCACTCCGGCATCCAGCTAAGTGCAAGCTGTCTACAAGTTTCAAGTGTTTCCCAGGAACAGTGGGGCAGATCAATAATAAAAATGAAAGTGGAGATGTGCCAGTGGGCTCAGCAGTGTCTCAGGAATGGTAAATAATAGAAATGTTACAGCTTTAATAGTTTCTGCTTGAAAAAATCGATTTATGTCCGTGGAATATGATGCTAGAGAAGCAGGACTGATTGCTGGGCAGAGCACACCTTCCCCTCTGCTTTAGAAGTTGTTACAGAAAAGGGCAAGGAAAGCAAGAGGGGGGCAAAACCCAACAGCCCCGAGCCATGATTGACCTCAGATCTCTTTGTCTGAATTCAAACTCCCATTAAAAGCCAATAAGAGGGTTTTTTTTTTTTTTTCCAAGAAGATCAAAGAGGTAAAACTTCATCTGTAAGATGAACTTTCAGACATGTCTCATAGTTTGAAGGGTGTGCTCGAAACAGATGAGAGGCAGAAAGAAATTAGGTAAGAGAAAAAAACTAAAGAGCAAGACATAGGCAACAGCTCCGTGCATTTATTCAGTTCATCTGCTCAGTGTTTAACTCCCACCCAGATCAAACACCTCTGATAAAGAAAATGTTCTGGTTTTATCTCTGTTCCACAAACTCCTCCCTGCTCTTCTGCTGTGTCATGACTAAACCATGTCAAATGGAAGGAAATTCCTCTCAGTGACAGCAAGGAGGTCTCGTGGGAGGTTCCCTGCCCATGGCAGGGGGGTGGAACTGGCCTTTAGAGTCCCTTCCAACCCAAATCATTCTGTGATGATTTATGATTCTGAATTCTGAGACAGGATTTGCTTGTGCAGTCTCCATCCTTGAAGGATTCCAAGAATATCCAAAAGGCATCTGGTCATGCTTCTATCTTAGGTGGGCACACCTGAGCAGGGGTTTGGGGCCAGAGGGCCTCCAGAGGTCCCTTCCAGCCTCAGCCATTCTGGGATGCCCTGAAAGCAGGACACTGAGCTCTTGCAAGGCATTATGAGTTTATTATTAAAATAAATGAGAGTTAGTTGTGGCTTTTTCAATTTTTTTTTTAAAATGGCAAACCTCACCTCATTGCTTTTAGGAACAGACACACTAGTTTGGCAGTGGTAACATTGATCAAATTAAATACAAACCCCACCAAAAAAAAAAGAAAAAAACAGATTAATTCATGGCTTTAACTAATACCATGAGAATGAGGGGACTCTGTTCTCACCAAGGACTTGGCTCTTCTTTTTCCACAACACAGAGGAGAGCCTGGAGCACAAACTTAATGGCACTGGGATGTTTCCCATCTCTCAGTGAATCTCCTCCACTCTGCATTGCTAATTACATGTGGTTCTAAACCCCTGGTCTCCTTTCTCATTAAATCTCCAGGAGTACAGTTTGAAAATTTTAGCTCCAGTCTGATAGGAAGTGGGAAAACTTGGGAAATCTAGTGAACTTTGAAAGGCTGGAGATAAATTCCAAGTGCAGAAACTTTGTGTTTTCTGATACTGACAGTTTCAATGTATTCCAGATTTCAATGTATTCCAGATTTCAATGTACTCCAGATTTTCTATGTACTCCAGATTTCAATGTATTCCAGATTTCAATGTACTCCAGATTTTCAATGTATTCCAGATTTCAATGTACTCCATTTGTGCTCATTTTTGGGAGAACTCGTGTTACACAAATTAGTGAGAAACAGCTCTGGGAAATGGCAAATACAACTTCTGGTGCTTTGAAAAATTTGTGTTTCCACTGACAAATAATTAGGCTTTATTACCAAAGTCTGGAAAAACCAAGAGCCATGGTGACCACAAGAACTGGCTCATTTTTGTCAGGGATCTGTGGCACAGCTGGGATTTGACATTAGAACATAAAAATCTTTGTAATACTTCAGTCTAACCTGAGCCTGTAAACCTCAGAGGAAAGCTAAGCTTGTGGGGCACTTTCCCAAATTTTATGCTCATTTTCAGTATAGAAAGTGATATTTTAAATAGTGGTAATTAGAAATGTTATTTGGTCTGAGGAGAGACATCATCCGTTACTTGAGGCAAGTTGTGGTGTGATAAAATCTTTGTTTTCTGACCTTGTACTTTTTGTACCTCTCAGATGTCTGAGAGGTTTTAGGAAGGTGTCTTGTATCACACCATGTGTGTGAATTTCCACATCTAAAAGTGACATGAGCAGCAAAGGGTGATACAAAAACTTCTCTGGGAAGTGAGTTTCCCTAAAATCAGAGTAATTTTTATTATTATTATTATTTTTTAAATCCCATTGATGCTTTTTCATTGTTCTTCCCTCTACCTCGGTTTCCACATCTGCTAAAGCACTGGGACAACTTTTGAAAGTATTGAGAGNTGTTCCACAAACTCCTCCCTGCTCTTCTGCTGTGTCATGACTAAACCATGTCAAATGGAAGGAAATTCCTCTCAGTGACAGCAAGGAGGTCTCGTGGGAGGTTCCCTGCCCATGGCAGGGGGGTGGAACTGGCCTTTAGGGTCCCTTCCAACCCAAATCATTCCATGGTGATTTCATGATTCTAAATTCTGAGACAGGATTGGCTTGTGCAGTCTCCATCCTTGAAGGATTCCAAGAATATCCAAAAGGCATCTGGTCATGCTTCTATCTTAGGTGACCACACCTGAGCAGGGGTTTGGGGCCAGAGGGCCTCCAGAGGTCCCTTCCAGCCTCAGCCATTCTGGGATGCCCTGAAAGCAGGGCACTGAGCTCTTGCAAGGCATTATGAGTTTATTATTAAAATAAATGAGAGTTAGTTGTGGCTTTTTCAATTTTTTTTTAAATGGCAAACCTCACCTCATTGCTTTTAGGAACAGACACACTAGTTTGGCAGTGGTAACATTGATCAAATTAAATACAAACCCCACCAAAAAAAAAAGAAAAAAACAGATTAATTCATGGCTTTAACTAATACCATGAGAATGAGGGGACTCTGTTCTCACCAAGGACTTGGCTCTTCTTTTTCCACAACACAGAGGAGAGCCTGGAGCACAAACTTAATGGCACTGGGATGTTTCCCATCTCTCAGTGAATCTCCTCCACTCTGCATTGCTAATTACATGTGGTTCTAAACCCCTGGTCTCCTTTCTCATTAAATCTCCAGGAGTACAGTTTGAAAATTTTAGCTCCAGTCTGATAGGAAGTGGGAAAACTTGGGAAATCTAGTGAACTTTGAAAGGCTGGAGATAAATTCCAAGTGCAGAAACTTTGTGTTTTCTGATACTGACATTTTCAATGTATTCCAGATTTCAATGTATTCCAGATTTCAATGTACTCCAGATTTTCTATGTACTCCAGTTTTCAATGTATTCCAGATTTCAATGTACTCCAGATTTTCAATGTATTCCAGATTTCAATGTACTCCATTCGTGCTCATTTTTGGGAGAACTTGTGTTACACAAATTAGTGAGAAACAGCTCTGGGAAATGGCAAATACAACTTCTGGTGCTTTGAAAAATTTGTGTTTCCACTGACAAATAATTAGGCTTTATTACCAAAGTCTGGAAAAACCAAGAGCCATGGAGGCCACAAGAACTGGCTCATTTTTGTCAGGGATCTGTGGCACAGCTGGGATTTGACATTAGAACATAAAAATCTTTGTAATACTTCAGTCTAACCTGAGCCTGTAAACCTCAGAGGAAAGCTAAGCTTGTGGGGCACTTTCCCAAATTTTATGCTCATTTTCAGTATAGAAAGTGATATTTTAAATAGTAGTAATTAGAAATGTTATTTGGTCTGAGGAGAGACATCATCTGTTACTTGAGGCAAGTTGTGGTGTGATAAAATCTTTGTTTTCTGACCTTGTACTTTTTGTACCTCTCAGATGTCTGAGAGGTTTTAGGAAGGTATCTTGTATCACACCATGTGTATGAATTTCCACATCTAAAAGTGACATGAGCAGCAAAGGGTGATACAAAAACTTCTCTGGGAAGTGAGTTTCCCTAAAATTTGAGTAATTTTTATTATTTTTTTTTAATCCCATTGGTGCTTTGTCATTGTTCTTCCCTCTACCTCGGTTTCCACATCTGCTAAAGCACTGGGACAACTTTTGAAAGTATTGAGAGAGGTGAGAATTTTAAAATAACCATAAAATTCTGAGGAAGTGCAATTGAAAAGATGAAACAGGAGAAAAATAAGCTGAAAGAAGCACACCTTAGCTCACTGAGAATAAGAAACAAAGATTTAAAACCACCGTGAAATCCTAAGCCGTGCCCAAACAGAGGGGATGAGTTTTGAGCAGGAAATGGGAAGCAGCGAAGTTCAGATAATGGGATCCATTGTAACCCAGAAGAAATAACAGAAATTGCATAACCTCAAAAAAGCTGAAAGTACTGAACAGTCCTGCCCTCGATTTGTTTGCACAAGATCCTTTATGATCCCTTTCTGAACCCTGGTGAAAAGAACTGCCAACAGTGGCCGTGCAGGGGAAGCCAGGGAGCAGCAGCCCACAGAGCTGTGCTGAACTTGCTTCTGCTGCAGCAGCTGTGAAAATGAACAAAGGCACCTTGGAGAGCCCTCCCAGACCCAGATCTGTTGGAAAGACAGATGAAAGGGGCAAGTTTTGGTGTCAAAATCCATCTGTCACAGAGATTTGATTTTTTTTTAATTGATAAATGTCTAAATAATTGTATTATTTAATTCGAGAAGTGACTTCAGTGATTGTCTGCTGATTTCAGTGCAGAACAGGCCCATGGCTGGGAAGATGCTCAGATGACTCAAGTGTCAGAAATTGCTGGTGGTGATACTCAAATATTTTTGTGACTCACAGCTGCATAACTGATTTGGTCCCATTTGCAGGAGTTTTCTTACTCTTGTGTGCAAAGAGCTGTATTGTTGGAAATGTTTGCCAAGCTCTTTGGCCGTCACTGGTGTCATTTCTCACCTTGAGAAGCAAGGTTTGACTTCTGATTGTTCATTCTGGTGTATTGACCAGTTTTCCAGTTTTGTGTGGTGAATGCCCCAATAATGGGATCTTAGTGAGGTGGGCACTGGTGGTCAAAGAAGGTGTTGGGGGAATTTCCAATGTGCTGTTGGGTGTATTTCTGCTTTGTTTATTTTTTGGCAAACCCATATCTTGTCCTTTTAACCCACCAACCTCTTGGGGTAATGCTTATCCCGAGTGCTGGTCTCTCCTCCTTTTGCTGGATCAAGCCGATGTGGGTTTGAGGTCCAGCTGGGACAGGAAGCAGGGAGGTTTTACAAAATGAGAAGTGCTTTGCACTTACAATCCTGGATGGATCAGGCCATTCTGAATACCAAAGAGCCACGTGAACTTCAGTTTTGACAGTTTGGCTGAAGGAGTGAGATGTTCTTGTGTTAATTAAAGCTCTTTTTAGCTGGTCAGAGGCCCCAGGTACTCAGCAAGTTTGACAGTCCAGGAAATCTTCCTGCCCTGGAGTATACAAGTTAAAACAGGCAATACAGGTTGTCAGTGTGTGGATTTTCTCCCTTCACAGCCAAATTTTGAAGTGTTTTGTTCAGAGTGCAGTACATTTCCCAGGAATCACATTTGATCAGGGCTCAGTTGTAGGCAAGGTCTGGGTGTGGAGGACTGGATTTAGTTCCCAGACCCCCAGCCTTATCTGCATGGTGTGAAATGAGCACTTTATCTATCCCTGTCCTGGCTTCTCACAGGCACAGTGAAAGGCATAAATACTTCACTGCTCTGTTTAGATAAAAATTTTCCAGGAACAAAGTCAATGTGACAATAAAACATTCAAACAATATTGGTGCAGTGCCAGCAACCAAAGGTCTGGGTACAACTGCCAGTATGGTACCATTAGAAGAGATGTTTTGTGTGCACCTCTGTATTAAAATGTACTTTTTAATAGAAGTCTGGACGTTAAAGCAATGGATGCCTCTCATTTATGAACTCAGTGTAATATTAAAATTAATAACAGTGAAAAAGTATGAGAGTTTTACTCCAAGTGTTACAAGAATTGTGCTTTGGCATTTATACCACAGGAGGCAGAAGTTGTTTTAACAGTGAGCTGAAGGTTTCTTTTTAAATCGTGGTTTTATTTCTTTTCTCCCAGGGAATGTGACCAGGAACTGCACAAGCCAGGGCTGGTCAGATGTGTACCCTGCACCCTACGCTGTAGCTTGTGGATACGATTCCAACAGCACTCCAGGGGAAGAGGTTTGTAAACCTGGACACGAAGATTTAACGGGGATCAATATCAGAACTGTACCATCTTCCCATGCCCAATTTTTCCCATTCCCCCTTTGATTCCTCAAGAGGAGCCTTGGAAGCAGAGTTCAAATGTTTAGTCAAGGAAATGATCTTCCCTTTGATGTCATAGAGTCATAAAATTATGGGATGGTGTGGGATGGAGGGGAACTTCAGGATCACCTTATTCCACTCCCTGCCCACCTTCCACTAGACCAGGCTGTTCCAAACTTGGCCTTGAACACTTCCAGGGATGGAACATCCAGAATTTCCAGGATGTCAGGAGCTGAGCAGATCAGACCATTGTCTATGTGATGCCCACACATAATTCAGGTACACTTTGAAACAAGCCCTCCACATTTATATTTATGCTTAAGTAGAGATGGTGATCCCAGGCTTTCTGTGGCAACATAAGCATCTAAAGCTCTAAAGGGATAAAAATTATGTTTTGCTGCTCTGCAGATCTCAACCAGCTAAATATCTAGATCAGTGTAGGGAACACTCATTTTCATGAAATTTTACTAGATTGTGATAGAAAATCCAAAAGTTCTCTGGGATATTGTTTGTGTATAAATTAGTAATCACTGACCTAGGTATAATTAGCTTTACAGAGTATTGTCATCCCACAGGAAGGAGTTTGTTACTGGTTTGCTGCATGCTGAGACATGAAGGGTAAAGTCTAAGGAGGATATCAAATGTTAGAAGCAAGATTCACCTCACCTAACTCAAAGTTCAGCATCTAATCTAAACTAATCACCTGTAGCAGTCCCATAGTCAACAAGAAAAAAGCTTATGCAAGAAAAGTTCTATTTCACTGAAATCACACGTTGCAGTATTTGTATTTTAATATAATAGGTTGATGCGTTTATATTAAACCTCTGCCCATGTTTTTTGTTGTTGTTGCTGTTTAAGACATACCTCAGTGTTAGTGAATGTTGGACAAAAGAATCTCAATAATTAATTAATATGTGTTCCCAGCTTTGAAAGGGGGCTTACAAAAAGGCTGGAGAGGGATTTTTCACAAGAGCATGGAGTGATGGGACAAGAGGGAATGGTGTTAAGCTGAAGGAGGGCAGGTTTAGATGAGATATTGGGAAGAAATTCCTCACTGTGAAGGTGGTTAGGCCCCAGCACAGGTTGCCCAGAGAAGCTGTGGCTGTCCCATCCTGGGAAGTGTCCAAAGCCAGGTTGGAGAGGGCTTGGAGCAACTTGGGATAGTGGAAGGTGTCCATGCCCAGGACAGGGGGTGGAATGAGATGATTTTTCAGGTCCCTTCCAAGCCAATCCATTCTGGGATTCTCAATATGGTGAGAGTTCTCTATGCATGGTCACACACTGCCAAGGCACTCCAAGAGTTAACAGGGGATCTGAGCAGACCTGAGCCAGCTCTGAGTGTGAAAGAAAACAGAAAACAGCAAAAGGAGAGATGCACAAAGAATTTCAGGGCTGTGCTGAAGAGAGCCTCAGTCTGCCTTCAGTGTCAGCCAGCACTTCACATCCTCAAGTGTCCATCCCTCAGACTGAGCTGAGGGGCTGCAAAAACCAAATCCAGAGCTCTGGTTTGTGTTCCTGCTGCACAGGGGATTTGGGAATTCCTGGGACATGCTCCTGCCACCCAATGGGTTGCAGCATTGCCAGAGGGCAGCGTTACCAGGAGAACCTCTATTGTGTTCTTTTAATTCTTTCTTAATTATTTTCCCTTGATTTCCACAGTTTTTTCCTGCTGTTAAAGTCCAATTTGTGTGAAAGGTGGCTGAGGGGGGTGAACATGCAGTAGCAGCCTGTGAAGAAGAAAAGATTTTTGTTCTGTTGTTGTTGAATTGGCAGTGAGTTTGGGGAGCAAGAAGTAAAGGGAATATAAAAAAAAAACCAGCAGTCTGTACAGGACATGAAGTCCAGGAAAGACTGATAAGCTTCCAGGAGTAAAAAACTTCATGAACTTTTGCTCTCAGGTCAGAAACAGCAAGAAAAAACATGAAAAATAAATAAGGGCAGTGTGTAAGGTTTTAGCTGTGAGTTCTGGCCGTCCCTAAAGCAGCAGATGATGTAGGCACCAGTGCTGCTCCTGGGGTCCCTGCAGTGGTGATGAGCCCTTCTCCAAGCTGGGCACTGGGGATGTTATCCTGCTCCTGTCAGATGTGGTGCTCTTCTCCCTGGTGTGCTTCCATCTGCCCAGAGGGGCCAGCCCAGGGTCTCTGGAGGTTCTGCCTGGAGATGGTGAAATAAAGAGACACTCCAGAGGTCAGTTCAGCCCACATTTCTCTCTAAAGAAATTTAATTTACTCTCAAGGGAACCCCAATGACTTTGGGCTGGATGACATGAACCCCAAAACACTTGGCTCCTGAAAGACTTTATATCAGTATTTCTCTTCTTTTTCTCTCAAAATTGTAAATGTTTCCCACTGTCAACCAAGGGACAAATGTTGAGGTTACTGAATAGAAACCGAGGAAAATAAATCTCAGTTAATCTCAATTTAGCACCTACCTCAAATAATTGTTATTATCACACTCCTGTGAAATTAAGCAGAACCTTTTAGAAGTCAAAGAGACAATGATGAAGTTGTCTGATTTCATTCTGCATCCTGCCATGCATTGCCTTCACTTATCTACATCCCTTTCTTTTCTAATAAGAATAATTTATAATCTGGACCCTGAGTAAAATTTCAGTTCCATTTATGATCTTGGGTCAAATTCTCTGTTTTGATATCTCTGAAATAGGAACCAATTGCCATTAGCAAGTGCAGTGAAGAGTGAGAAGTCATGATGTGCTGTTTCCAGAACAGAGATGACCCCACATCCTGCACGAAAGCTGAATGCAGAACCATCCCTCTGTGCACAAGAAGGATTAATTACCATAAAATATGAGGGAAAAATAGGGAATTGCTTGTTGGATAACACCAGGAACCTTCTGTGCATAACTTGCTCCTGGGAATAACTCTAAGAAGCAGAAAGCCAACTTTTCTCTGCTCTCCTAAATGAAGTGTGGGACAACATCTTCCTCCTACAGTCCCCTACCACCAGCTCCTTCCTTCTGCTGGCCAAATATTTCCTGGAACAGTTCTGCTCTGGTGCCATCAAAAACAGAGATAATAGAGAAAGATGAAATCAACATCAGGGAGGCTGACTGCTTTAACTAGAAAAGTCAGAGCTGCCTTTGGCATCCCAAACTCCAGGAAGGCTGGAAAGAATTTATCTTGAGGGTGCTGGTGGATGAGAGGCTGGACCATGTGCTGACCATGTGCACCTGTAGCCCAGAAATCCAATTGTATCTTGGGTTCATCCCACAGCCTGGGCAGCAGGGACAGGGGGGATTCTGCCCCTCTGCCCCTCTGAGGTGAGGCCCCACCTGCAGAGCTTTAAATGGGCAGGACCAGGCAGATGAATTGTCCTGAAAATGTTGAATTATCCATCCAGAGTGACCCAAAGCACTCAGTGATGTGGCTGGAAGGACACAGTGCTTTAACCAGCTCTGAGATCTGTGGTGGAAGATGTGACCAGTGTTATCTCTGAAATCTCTTGTTTTAACACCCCCTCCAAGCTGGATTTGCAAATGCTAAAGGATTGCAACTCATCCCAGCCTCACTGGTTCTGGAAAGTAGCAAATACTTGTCAAAGCCTGTGAAAATAGCACATAAAAATGTCAACTCTCAATGTTATGGAAGAGTATTTCTCCAAACAAGGTTGGGTTTGGATTTTCTGTCTAACCTGCTCTTTGTGGTTTTGGTAATTTGGGTTGTTTATAGAAGATGGTGACAAGGAGGGCAGAGGAGGGTCAATCAAGAGCTGGGAAAAAAAAAATTTCCATAAACTGAGCTATATTCTCATACAAACTTTGATTATCTTTTAATTGATAAATGTCTACATAATTTTACCTCTTGATATTTTCTTTTCTTTTTTTTTTTTTGGGCTGAAAATCAAAATCTATTGATTTAGAGTGTTGCTAGAGAGCTTTGGAGAGCTTATTTGCTCATTTTATCATTTTATTTAGACTGGGATTCCCTGTTGGACCCAAGCCCTGTGGTGCACCATTCTCAGAACTTCCCTCTGTGTGCCGTCAAAGAGAAAAACCATGAACCAATTTCCAGCTTAACACATATTTCTGCGTTAACAATGAGAAGATTTTAGGTTTTTACTTGCCTTAACACAGTGTAAATCCCACAAAAGCAAACCAATTTGCCAGACAGTTCTGCCCTCAGACCTCCTTAATAAAATGAATCCCACCGCTCTCAGTTGCACTCTTTAGCTGAACATTGGTCACCCCTGTTCCATGAGGTTTTAGGCTGTAGCTGTCTCTGCAGGTGTCAAATCAGCCTCCTTCCAGCAGGAACCTTTCCCCTGGGTAACTTTAACCCGGGTTTGGAGTGGTCCAAGCCCTGCTGCAACCAGATGAGTTCTCCACGCTCACACCGGCGGTGTTTGAGTCACGTGCGCTACTGGATGGGATTTTAAAGGGTGAAGGAGGCAGAGGTGTTTTAAGAGAATGGAGGAGGATGATTTCCTGGTCCCAGCAGTCAGTGATGCTGTGTTTGGGAGTACATTTTTGGACCTCTTTGAAAGCCCTGTGTTCTTTCTTTCACCCCAGCAAACGGCGTTCTACGGAACGGTCAAGACCGGCTACACCATCGGACACACGTTATCCCTGATCGCCCTCACGGCTGCCATGATCATTCTGTGTCTCTTCAGGTAAGACCACGAGCAGAAAAAGGCACAAAGGGCACTTTGGTGGCTCAAAGGCTGGTAATTTACAGGCTATGATGTTACAGGAAGATGCCCAAGATTTCTGTGTTGGATAGAGGAGGAAGGTTCCTCCAGCTTTAAGTGTCACGGTGTTTTGGTGTGTGATTGGTAACATTTGTGTGAGGGTCATAACCCAAACCCAATTATTTGGGTGGATTCATCTCACCAAAGGCAGATTGTTCTCTGGTGGGTCTCTGTTAGAGGGTTACAGTCCATAGAGTCCTAGTCAGAGTGCTGTGTGTGGATACCATGGAATTTCTGCCTCAAGTAGAATTCAAAATGGTATCCAAAATTGCATCCAAAAATATCCAGCATCACAAAATCCCAGAATGGTTTGGGTTGGAAGGGACCTTAATGATCATCTCATTCTACCCCCTGCCATGGGCAGGGACATCTTCCACTATCTCAGGTTTCTCCAAGCTCCATCCAACCTGGCCTTGGACACTTCCCAGGATGGGACAGCCACAGCTTCTCTGGGCAACCTGTTTCCTCCCAAAGCCTTCTCCAAAAACACTTCTTGCTGCCACTCTATGGCAAGACAGAGACACTCAGAGCCATTTAAACTTGCTGGTGTCCCCGAGATATGCACAAGTGTGGCAGATAGGATGCAGGGCCTTCAGAAGAGCCAGGGCCTCATGGACAGATGGGCAGACAGTCTGCAGCTCATCAAGTGGCATTGGATTCCCAGACTGCAGCAAATGCATTAATTATTGCTCTCTGTTTTTTGCAATAGATTCAGGCATCTAAATTTGGGTGCCTCCAATGAAGAAGTCTGCATATATGTAATCTCCTATCATAAATTCATTTATGTACAGGGAGATCAGCAAAAAGCTGAGCTGGAAGAACCCTTTGGATGAGGTTCCATCTCCTCATGTAAGACAGAGCACCTTTTCTAGGGTAACTCACACTGAGGCTGGCCTCACCCTTCAGGAACTTAGCACTTCTCCTCCCAGGTGCTCTCCCCACTCCTCTTACAAGGGAGGAGTCAATCAGACACATGCCAAATACCTCCACAAGGTACAAGGTGCCAGGCTGGTGAAACCATTGAGGATCCTGTTTTTCCTTCGTGGGAAGCAGCTTAACCTGACTTGCAGGCACAGATGACCCAGCTCAGCCCCATTATTTTGCCACGATCAGTAATTTGATTGCGTTGCTGAGTGAGGTCTGGTGTGGTTCTGGTGTCTGTGCAAAATACCCATTTCCAGACTATTAAGCCTTTCGCTTTAGCTGGTGTAAAGTCTCTCTTGAAAAAAAATTTCCTACTTGAAAAAAAATTTCCTACTTGATTAGAATTCGTCTTCAAAATATTAGCGGGCAAGGGATAGAAAAACTCTGGTGTAGTTCTCAGTATGATTAACAACCAGTAATTTTTAAGTGAAAATATAGTTCATAATGCTTTGGAAAGCCTGTAATGTGTGTTAATTCTGGCAACAGATGCTAAAAATTTATTTGCCTGCTTGAAGAGACGTTTCACTTTGAAAAGAATTATTGTGGCAGAAACATTCTGTAGAAAAAAGCCCTATATCATGAGCACAGTCTGCTCAGTCAAAAACATTTCTTTTCCAGTGGAGAGCAGTGGGATGCACCTGTTTTCTGTCATCCTGTATTTTTTCCTGTTTTTCTGAGGATTGAAAAAGCAGCAGTACTGCTGGAGAGACATGGATTGCCACGTTCTGTGGAATTAAAGAGGCTTAAGTGGATTTGTGGTGACATTCATCAGACCAGAGCCTGTCTCAGGGTTTCTAATGTTCAATTTGGACTCTATGTCATGGTAGAAGAAACATGCAAATATAAAAAATAATGCTTTTGAGAAGATTTGCTATTCAGAAATGTTTCATTTCTTCCCACCAGAAAACTACACTGTACTCGAAATTACATTCACATGCACCTCTTCATGTCCTTCATCATGAGAGCCATCGCAGTCTTCATCAAGGATGTCATCCTGTTTGAAAGTGGGGAGTCCGAGCACTGCTTCGTGAGTTCAGTAAGTAGCCTTGCACTCCAAATTTGCACCAAAAATTACCTTGGAAATGCATGTGAGGTGGTACTTGGAAAAGATTTCAAATCCTCTTCTCGTTTGAAAAGAAAAAAAAAAAAAATCTGTTTGCTGCTGTTTGACTTCTATGGAGAAGGAATAAATTGATTATCGGAGTCCAAAATGGATATATTTATATTTTATATCTGGTCCTTTCTGAAGTTGGACTTGATGCTCTTAGAGGTCTTTCCAAACCTTAAGGATTTTATCAGATCAAACCCACAAGTGAGGTTGTACAGGATTTTGTGTCTCCTGGCAATCCTGTGTCCATCTCCCAGCCACATGCTAATTTCTTGGATATCCTGGTCAAAGGAGCTTTGTATTTAAGGATTCAATAAAACCTTTTCCTTCTGTGAGGATGGCAGTCAGACCCAAACCCACATAACTAATTTTATTTATCGATGGGGTAAGTACTTACACACGAGCCATGTGTGTTGTGTGCATCCATAGATAGTGGGCTCTAATTAATCTGTTCCCTGGAGCCTGGAACACTGTTCAATCCTTTGGAAGAAGGCTTGAACAGCATTCCAGGCTCCAGTGGGTGATTCTCTGGGCTCCAGTGACCAGATCCCTGCAGGACTTTAGAGAGGAAATCTATGTGCAGACACCATCATCCATTTTTCATCTGAATCAGTATCCCACGCTCGCTGCCTGCAACTGTGAGATTTCCCTGCTGGGGTGATAAATAAGGGGAATAAAGGAGTTGTGTTATTTTTTTTGCCTTTCAAACTCAGTGTTATCAGCTGGAGCAAACATTAAGGAGGGAGAAGGGCTGTTTATCTTAAGGTCATGCTGACGTAAGAGGACACCAGCCATGAATAAATTCAGGCAGGAAATTGAAATCACCAGAATGAGGAGACGTGATCAGAAGTTATCCAGGGGAAAAAAAAAAAAAAAAAA
>WEZZ01037289.1:125387-150727 GCA_013400585.1 Chloropsis cyanopogon
CGGGGAAAAAAAAAAAAAAAAAAAAAAAAAAAAAGAAAACCAGGAACCCTCCATAGTAAATTCAGAGTATTAGATGAGCTGCTTGCTGAAAATAGCAGGGGACTGGGCACAGCACTCCAGCAGATCCCTCTGGACCTGTTTTTTATGTCATACAGCACCAGAAAATAAGATTCTCTTCTCTTTTCTATCCACCCAATTTCTTCCTTGCTTGCTGGCTTTCCTGTACCCTTACCCTGGCTCCTTTCCTTGCTGTTATAATGACATTTTTGCTTGAGCACCTCAGTTGAAACCCAGAGCAGCCTCCTCTCAGCTTTTCCCAAGAACTGTATGCAGCATGATTCCTTCCCTTTGAAATGTCCCTGTGTGCTTCTTCCTCCCTGTGATTCACTAGGATCTGGATTCTTGGAATGGGATTTTCCTGTGAAGGTCCATGAGTGGGTAGAGAGACATGGAAACTGGAATAAATTGCCACAGATTAATTGTCAATACCAATTGGCAGAACAGCCAAGCCAGGACAGGCTATGGAGTGTGAACCAACCTCTCATCCCTGTGGGACTTTGTACTGGATTTTGCTGGATTAGGACTGAGGCACAGCTGCAGAGAGCTGAGTGAGAAGTTTTTGCTTCTCATCCATCCAGAAACATCTCTGGGTGTAAATACAGAATTTTCCTGCAGAATCCAGAATACCTGCGCTTTCAGGTAGCCCCATAGCTACAACATTTTTGTGTTTCTCCTCACAAGAAGATTTTTGAGTTAATTGCCAGCTCAGGGTGAATGGCTGGATGATACATAATGGTTATAAAATTATGTGGGACAAATCTGTCTCCACCACATTAGGCTGAGCATACCCCTTGCAAAATCTGCACCAGTCTCGAATCAGCATTTTGGAGAACTTTTTAGGTCACAGCCTAAAAATACTGACACAAAATGCCTCTCCCAACGTTCATCTGTTAGGAAACATTGTTATAAAATCCATTGAGCTCCTGTGGGCTTGGTTGGGTTAGGTTAGGCTGGCTTGAGTTAAGTTTGTGCTCTGAACTTGCAGGATAAACTTGACTTGGGAGACCTGGTGCTAATTCATATAGTCAGGATTTTATACACAATTCACTGAAGGTTGTGTGTGTAATGGCTGGATGTGGCCTTGGGCTCGTTCAGTCTGGGAAGAGATTTGAAAAAACAATTTGCTGAATGCTCTCACTGCTACTCTGGTTTAGAACAGGGCAAACCCAAAGCAATAAAAATGTTTCATTAGAAGAGAAAGTACCTCACTTGCTTCCTTTAGGGAATGAAAGGTTAAAGACACCCCCTACCAGAGCAGATTTAGGGTTATAAAATCTAAATGAATAGAAACCTCTCCCAGCATTTGTGAGGAAGGCACCAAAGTCCTCAATTTAATATTACCTGCTGCAGTAAGAAGACTTTAAATGATGTTTTGTGCTCCAGCCACACAGAAATACATTAAGCTCTCCACCAACAAATGTGTCAATGCTTCAGTCAAGTAGGAGCTCCAACACAGGAAGATGTATGTGTAATAAAAACCCCCTTTACTGCATTTTTACTTCATTTTATCTCAGTTTGGGACACTTCAGGTGTGGTGTTAACTCTCCACCTTTTTAAACTCAAAGAGCATTGGATTGCTACTGAGTTCAACATGAAAAAACACTCTGAAAAATTAATTTATTGAGCATTTCTATGGGCCACAGTGCCTGAGAATGGGGCTGTATGCATCTCAGCCAAAATATATGTGGTGAGCATCACTGAGAGATGGTGTGAGCCAGCACTGGGTGATGTTTGCAGAGGGATGTGTGGCATTTGTAGCCTCCTTGAATTCCTTGGTCCTACTTTATGGATAAACTCACTCCTGGGGGAAAGAAAAGTCTTGCTGCTTGGGTGCAAAAATCAACCTGCTTTCATTGGGCAGAAAGCCTGAGTTGACAAGCAGGGCTTGTTTTTTTATGAGTAAATGGAGCAGGTTTAAGTGATCTTTAAACGCAGAGCCTGCACAAGGCCCCTTGTCCCACACCAAGGAAACTCAGCACTGGTGGCTTTGTAAACATCTCTCACTCCTTCTCCTCTTCCCAGGTGTCCAAATCTGTTAGATTTGTTTCTAGGCACAATGAATGAAGGAATGAACACAGCCTCAAGGCCTGAAGAAGGAACATCTTTGCAAGACACAAACCCACAGGATGCAAAGAGAGAATTAGTCCCATTTCCTCGTATTCCAAGAGTCATCTCAAATGATAATACAAAAGGTCCTTCAAGAGACACTCCAAATTCTACCAATTAAGCAGAGATTAGAAAAAAAAAAAACATTAAAGGAAGGAGATTTTGACATGACATCAACACAAATGATAGCCACACCAATAAAATATGGCAAACAAAATAAAAATCCCAAATATGTACCACCGACACACAGCATAATTAAAGACTTGAGACAAACAATTAAAGAGAATGGCATAAGCTCTCCCTACTTCAATCAACTATTAAAAAACACTTTCAGTAATTACAATCTAGTGCAAATATAATTAATATAGTTATTATAATATTAAAGTTATTATCTAGTGCAAATATAATTTATAATATAGTAATTACAATCTATGACTGCAAATATATTACCACACAAAATCATAACAGAGTCACAATACATACTATAAGAAGTCAAATAGAGAAGAACTCTCACAAAATTAATAGACTTATACTAAACCTCATGGCTCATGGAGGATCCTTAGACTGACCTCTTCCAAAAGTGGATTTTTGTGGGATTTTCCAGTAAGAAACAAAATGCTGCAGGGAATTTTCTAGAGGAGTGTGATGGCCATGCACAGACACAACATTCTGCTGAAGGTACCGTGAGGAGACCAAACCCACTTCCTCCCTCTCTCTCATAAAGTATTTGTGGAGCTTTTTAATTGCAATTATATGTAACTGAATCATGCTATTGGCTTAAATGGATTAAAAGCAGGCATCTGCTGGAGCGTGTTTGTCAGCTGGGGTTTCAAGCCCTTGGATGTGGAGATGATCAAGCTCAAGGGCTCTGTGGGACCACCCACTCGGACTTCTTCAATAATTCTTCAATTCAGCTTCTTCAATATTGGTTTTGACTCATTCAGGTTATGTTCTGTCTCACTAATTGGTCATTTCTGATGGAAAACTCACCACACTTGTGGCTTTGTTACATCTGCAAATTGTTCATTGTGTGTGGAAAATTGCACCATTTTACAGTCTGGATTTGCCTTCATTTTTTCTGGTTTGTTTTGGTTTTTTTTTTCCCTGCCAGACTCTAGAGAGGCCTCCTTAGAAGTTTTAGTTTTTCACACTAATTTCCTTAGGTTTAGTGCCCTTTCCTCTTGGCATTCCCACAATTCATCTTCTCCTTTTCTTCTCTCCCTGGGGAACACCCTGTAAAAAAACAACAGTCAAAACAACAAATGTGGTAGAATGATTGAACCTCACGCTTCAATTGTTGTTTTATTTAATTTTTTGTGGGTTTAGGGATAGGTTTTGATGTAGTTTCATTACTGTCGTATCTGGATGGCATAATAATGATGAACCACTCACTTTTCCAGCCCTGCTGAAGACAAAGCCAACAGTTTGCTGTAAACAAAGATAAGGTTCTACAGATTAAATTCAGGCTGACATTTTTTTCTGAGCTCTGCAAGTTTGTGCTTGCTGGAGATTCAGCCAAGGGAGATCGCATTATTTATCTTTTCCCTTTTGTATTATTTCAGTAAAACAAAAAAATTCCAACACAAAAATTATTCTTTGCAAAGGAGAGTGGGAGTTCAGCAGTTGAGAATTTACATGCATGTCTCATATTTTCAGAGTGAAAAATTGGTGTTTTTTTTTACATTAATTCCCTCAGGACAAACTGATAACAGCTACAGGCCCCTAAATGAATTTTATTTTTGGAAGTTGAAGACAGTTACATTTTCATTTCCAGCAGTGAGGCTACTCAGATCCATGTGGGAGCACCACGATATGCAGGCTGATGGAGAAATGGAACAGTAGAAGGTTTTTTATACCCTTGTGTTAAAGCAAAACAAATATCAGAGAGTCAGCTGTTTCCTTGGGTGATATCTGATGATCACAGCTACAATCTATGGTTTACAGCAAAACAGAGGGGAAGGAAAAGAAAGAACAAAACAAAACAAAAAAACCCAAACAAGCCCTGGAGAAAGGTCCTGTAAATGATGCAAAACAACAGAAAGAAAGCAAAGGGGAGGAATGGAGGCATCCTGGAAATAACCCAGGAGTGAAGGCAGAAGGTGAGGCTCCGGCAGGGCTCTGGAGGAGGAATTTTCTTTACTTAAGTGACTCTGTAATCCTGGACACAGCAGTGCCACCATCATGGGCTGGCACTTAACACAGCAAAAAAGAGAGGAAATGGGAAAAGTGTGAGGAAGGGCTTTATTAAAACCATCTTCTCTTTTTCGTTGCTGCCTTGTGGTTGACTTGGCTGATCATTGCAGATGTGCTCATGAGTGCCATTACCCTGTGCTTGACGAGCACAAAACAGGCACAGTTTACCCATTTACCAAGATAATTCTATTTTTACACCTGAACTCAACTCTGAGTCATCTGACATCCAGGTTAGACCAGCCAGAGCTGTTCAGCATCTCAGAAATACTCACAAGATGGCTCCCAAAAATCCAACAAGAATTCCTAAGAGACAAAATAGGCTGAGTCCTTCAAGACTGACAGTTACACAACCCCTGTTAAAATCAGCAAAGGGAAATTCTTAAACAGCCTCGAGGATCACAGTCATGGGGCTTAAAGTTGCTTCTCATGTGAGGGAAAGCAGATTTAAGAGTTTCTTCATGAATCCAACAGGACAGAGTTGGATTTGAGGAAACCTGCATGGGTAGTGGGCAAGGCATGAAGAACATCCATGTGCATCACATTTTTTGTCAGTGTAAACTGGTACAACTCCATTTATTTTAATACAAAATTCACTGGTGCAACTCCATTTATTTTAATACAAAATTCACTGGTGTAACTCCATTTATTTTAATACAAAATTCACTGGTGCAACTCCATTTATTTCAATCAGTGCAGGATCTGCCCCTGCCGTGCTTTGCACGTGAAATAGAGGTTGTCTCATGTAATTTCCTTGTAAATCCTCACCTCATCCCTGGAAGTGTCCAAAGCCAGGTTGGACAGGGCTTGGAGCACCCTGGGACAGTGGAAGGTGTCCCTGCCCATGGCAGGGGGGTGGCACTGGTTGATCTTAAGGTCTCCAACCCAAACCATTCTGGGATTCTGTTTCTATAAATGCCATGCCATTTTCAGCTGGTTTTCAGCTGGCACTGAGGAGGTGAAACTACAGAGAAAAGCCAAGCTTAAACTGGCTTTAAATTAAGTCTTGGGACTTTGGATTTCATAACTTTGAATGGAGTTGAATTGGGACTTTGGATTGAGCTCCTTCTGCAGCAATAATTCTCCAACGAGGGATACAAGGCTCCATCCAGGTTCATTAGTGACCCAACCTT
The DNA here is from genome assembly GCA_013400585.1 of Chloropsis cyanopogon. Classification (NCBI taxonomy): domain Eukaryota; kingdom Metazoa; phylum Chordata; class Aves; order Passeriformes; family Irenidae; genus Chloropsis; species Chloropsis cyanopogon. The sequence continues at coordinate 130,877 of WEZZ01037289.1, forward strand.
GTTGCAGGGGGAAGAGGCACAGGAAATAAATAGATAGAAATAGGAATAGAAATAGAAACTGATCCAAAAGCTTCTTCCTGGTGTCTCCATTGCTCCACAGTTTTGATGGGAGCAGGACAGCAGCCTTACCTGGCTGAGGCAGGGGGTCTGTGCCTGGCTCAGGCTGTACAGCCCAGCTCGTCCACCTGGGAATGGCATTTCTGCTTTATGGAGTGGTAACAAATCCACGAGCCCAGACACAAATCCAGCTTATAATGGCTTCATAAATTGCCCAATGACAGCTGACATCAGGCAAGTATTCCAGGGCGTGCTCCTGGGGCAGTGATGGGTGCATGAAAATGCAATGGATTGTGACCTGCAGGAAAGCAGGTTAAGATAAATTGAATTAATTAGCCACTGCTAAGGCTTTAGAGTGCACTTGCATAATGTTTCTGGGGCACCATGGGTGCAGAGCAGGGAGTTAACAGGGAAAATGTGGGTTTGGGACCCCTTCTCCCTGTGCCTAAGGTAGGCAGTGACCATGAATCCAGTTAAATTGATCTGTCTGTACTGTTAATAATATATTTTACACTTGGAGTTGAAGCCTCTGAAAGGTTCATCATCAAGACATAAGATTACTATTCCCATGAAGGTCTTTTATTTTTCATAAGTCCTGATAGATCATAAATTGCTTTAACAGAGGCTTTCTGTGTGCTTCCAACGTGAGCCACTTTGCTCGTGTCAAGATGGCCTTTTAGGAATTCCGTGAATCACATTTCTTCATTCATAGATATTGTTCTTAACATCCTAAATTTCTGTGTATCTTCCAGGAAAACCTGCAGAGCCACCCACCAGTGCAGCAATTTATTGTTTCAAATTTCCTGATGTCACAGCCCGTGATAGGGAGGGAGGGAAGGAGTCAAAGGCACCCAGTTGGTTTAGGAGGAGTTTTCTCCTTGGAGTATTTGAAGACAATTCACTTTCATTATTGAACATAAATTTTGTGGGGCTTTTTTGTAGCCCACCTGTTTGAATCTGGTCTACAACTGCAATTAAACTGAGGGGAGAAATTAAAGTGATGGCTTTTTGCCAGGCAGTCTGGCTTGTTTGTGTTTTAATTTGCTTTTTTGCTGTTGTTGCACAACAGGTTGGGTGTGCTAAGCCCAAGTTAGCATAAGTCAGTTTTTCTTTTTTTCTTTTTCTTTTTCTTTTTCTTTTTCTTTTTCTTTTTCTTTTTCTTTTTCTTTTTCTTTCTCTTTTTCTTTCTCTTTTTCTTTCTCTTCTTCTTTCTCCTCTTCTTTCTCTTTTTCTCTCTCTCTTTCTCTTTCTCTTGGGGACACAGTTTAGTGGTGGCCTTGCCAGTGCTGGATTGACAGTAGGACTCAATGATAATAGAAGTCTTTCCCAAACCAAATGATTCTCTAATTCTGTGAACTAAAAGTTAAATTAAAAGCAGAGAAAAATCCCCCATGAAAAGAAAACAAATGTTTGGAAGTTAAGTCTATCCTGACACCTCCATGCCACATGCACAGAAATTAATGGGCCACGTTTAGCCATGGACAGAGCAGATAGACCATAAAATTATTGGGAATTCAACACTTTCATGAATTCCAGTGCCATGATAATGAGATGGGGAATGAATCCTGTTGTGTAACCTGACGAGCAGAGCAATTATTTGGTTATTGGATCATTATTGCAGATTTCATTATGCTTTGGTTAAAGTGGATGTCTCAACAGAAGGGGTGGGGTGGGGACAGCTCAAAAGTGATGTATTCCTGAATTTAATTATGATTATGACTGTCTAAAGTGGAACTGTAGTTATGGACATGTAGGGTTGGGCCAGTCCCTGTGCTGGAAATTCTCAATTTCAGCATCTCCAAAGCAGGCAATACCTGACCATCCTCCAGGTCATGAGTGGGATCTATGAAAATCTTTTAAAATTTTTAAATAAGGTCAAGGAAGCCTCTTGGACCAGCCTGGGGAGAAGATCAGCTCTTGCTGTGTGCAAATGCAGCACGAGTCAATCAGCAGCCCTTCCCACAGCTCATGTCTTCTGGGCAACATCAAACAAAAGTGCTGGATAAATCTGTCACAGGGAAAATGAGTTTTTCCTCAGTCTTCTGTGGAAGAGACCTGCAGGAATCTCAGCGAAAATCTCTTCCTGCTGCAGTGCTGCTGGTAGCCCAGGTAACAGCACCAAAGTACCTTAAAGGAGGATTTTGAGGTCTCCAGGTTTCATGATTGATGGATTGAGGCAAATCTGAGCCCACGTTTTTGCTGGATGCACTGTCCCAGCTCCATAAATAGTGCCAGGAGCTGCAGCACTGGCCAGGATTGCATGGGATGCCTTCAATACATCTTTAGGGACAGGTCAGGTCTTGTGGTGGGGATTCTTGTGTCTGGGGCAGTGAAACTCCAGTGTTCAGCTGTGGCAGGTGGGATATCAATCACTCAAGTGCTCCTTTGCTTTTAGATTTCTTTGGTCTAAATCATCCCTGAACACAAATCCTAAACCTGTAACAAGCCATATCCTATTAAAGAGGGCAAGGGAGGCTTGTGTTGGCATTTCTGTGGAGTTAATTGCCTTTTTTTATAGAGTTTTTTTGCATTCACAGGAGGCTGATCGTGGATGTGTGTTGGGTGTGTGTGTACCTCAAAAACTCATTCCAATTCCTGTCCAACAAATCTGCTCATATCGAGCTTGAGAAATTCATCAGCTGGTCCAGACTGACACCTTTCAGGAGTTCTGAATGAGTTACTGCCCCTGAGGAGAATGATACATGGATATTTAGTGCAGATTCAGCTCTGAGCTAATTCCTGCCTCCAGCATCTGAACTGTATTTTTACAAGTGGGTCATAAAACTGATGTAGTGCCCAGTTGACCCATCTAAAAAATGAAGAGAAAGATGTTTTTCTCAGGGCTAACATTACTCGAAAGTAAATTGTGCTGCTGAGCACAAGGAAAAAGCCTGGCAGGGTTGTCTCTCAGCCTTCTTGTTCCCACCCTTGTGTCCCTTCTCTTTCCCTCTTCCTCTTGAAAGCCCTCCAGCAGGTCTAAACCAGGCTCCATCCTCAAGCAAACTTCCACAATAATCAAGATTAAATGTTCTTATTGACTGTGAGGAGTTGGCAGAGAAGCACAAACGTGTTGGGGTCCAAGAGGTTGTCAGGAAGGGTCAAGAGCCCAAAGCCTCCCTGGCTGGAGGCAGAGTCCTTCCCAGTGTTCAGCCATTGGGAGCACACCTGGAAAGGGAGGGATTTCCATGGGAAAAGCAAATGGCACGTGCCTGATGCAGCTCTAAAGAGAGGAACAAGAGAGCCACTGTGGATGTGCCATCCTCAAAATCAAGGGGAAAACCACCTCAGTGCCACATCTCCTGTGGACATGAGCAGAGCAAGATCCCTGAAGAAAGGCAAGGAAATAATCTGTAAATGAGCCTGTGGAGGAAGAGGGAGTAGAAAAAGCAGTGATGTAATTCAGCTTTTCCTCTTGGAAATGTCTGTCCTAAAAATAGCCCATGTTAGTCTTTCAACAGTGACACATCGTGAGGTCTGCTCTTTATGAAAAAATATAAATTCTAGAGATGTAATGGCTCATCTCTGCCCTGTGTCTGTCATCTAAAGGGTAAGACATCTTACATAAAAGAGGATTTTATTCCCCAGCATTAAACCAGCCCCTCTTGAGGCTGAGTTTAATCAATCAGGAAGGTGGAGGCCCATTACCAAGTGCTGGATGGAATGAGGCCTCCCAAAAGCCAGGAAGGGCTGTTTTCCCCATGTGCCACTGCCAAAGAGGATCAATGGAATCATCAACAATCAAACTGCACCTCTCATAGAAATATCTGCTTTAAACTTACCCACTTTAGGCAACAGTAGCAAGCCCAGGCAGTGGGAAAATATCATTATTTAATTTTAAGGACAGGACAGTGCATCCAACTCTGTTCCAGTGCAGAACATCCTCGTGCCACGGGGGATCCCTGGCTGCAGGACATTACTGCCATGCACTCCAAATGGTGCACAAAAAGGTCTTTTCTCCAGGTAAAACCAAAAATTCCAGGAGTGGTAGGAACTGCTCAAACAAGCAAATATCCCTCAGCAAGGAGCAAAGAATTAATCTGCTACAAGTCCTACAGAGAAGTTGCCAAAACCCAGCTGCTGCCCGTGTGCATGGAGAAATAAAACCATAAAATAAATGAATAAAATAAAACCCTAGAATCATTAAGGTTAGAAAGACCTTGGAGATGATCAGATCCAGCTGCTAACCATGATCCACCTCAGCTTTGTGAGAAGCCACCACCCCTCTAAGGGAGGAATTAGGGCCAGGGACTGCCACAAAATTGATGTTTGCCAGTACTGGGAGAAGGGGATGGATTTGGATCTGCAATTTCTGCTGCCACAGCCTGAGTTCAGCGCAGCTGAACTCTGTACAGCAACAGCTCTGCAAAGTCAGGCTGGAAATCCCTTGCTGAGAGTCTCTGCTGGGCAGAAATCAGGTGCACTGTTTGTGAGCAGCCTTCCCTTGCCCTGTGAAGCCTTGCAGCCCCTTGTGCTGTGCTCAGCCTCCTGCCTCTGCCATGAGTTCACCCAAAAGTGATCCCCTGGTGTACAATCCCCAAAGAAAATCCCTTTTTTACAGCCAGGAGGTTGAGATGCATCAGATCAGCCCCCTTGAACCTCAGGTCTCACCTGGGAGATGCCATCATTGGGATGAGGCTGCTGCAAGCTCAGCCTTTGCCAGCCCCGTGCCACCTTCCCTCCCTGGCAGTCCCTGGAGTCACACACAGAATATTCTGGGTTGGAAGGGATTTCAATTCCTGCTCTGCCTCCACCTTTCCCCATCACCACCCCTCAGCAAGCCTGTGTTTATGCTGTGCCTCACAGGAGGGAGCTGATGTGCACAGAAGTTGGTTATCAGGAGCCCATCAGGGTCACACTCTGATGAGTTTAGGGTTCAGGGTGGGCACAGTCCCTCTCAAAACATTTGGCTTTGAAAAAACTCTTCCCACTCTTCTTTTTTTAACCAGTGTTTCACAGCAACTGCTTTCAGCAGGAGAAGAGTAGAGGGGGAAATGGGGTTTTGTCACTGGTGCAAATTATTGCTCTAAATTAAACATTCTACACGTGCAGGACACCAGGGAAGTGCCACCAACATGGGGGTGAGAGCAAACACTTGCCCCAGAAAATGCAGGATACCACCCAGGCAGAGCCACTGAAAGCAGCAGGGCAATTGCTGAGGCAACACCTGGAGGATGTGGAATGATGCAGTGGGTGCAAAGTGTCAGAAATTTCCATTTGTATTTATTTCTCTGCTAAGGGAACCGTTCCCATTACCTGTGCTGCAGTGAAATTTCCACCCAGCAAGTTACTGTGTTTAATTATTCATTTCCTGAAGGTAAACAATTCACCTTCCCTTTTCAAATCTCTCCCCTTCCAGGGCAATGAAAGCTGTGCATGCTTTTGTGTGCTTACCCTGCCTATCCTTTATCTTAAAAATACATATCCCAGTCCTTCTTTTCCTAAAAAGGAGCAGCTTTTTTGTAGACTCAGCTTTTCACCATAGAATTCATTCCATAAGGAGCTCAGGTGCTGCACAAAACAATCCCAAAGATACACCCAGAGCAAGGGTCACTGGTAATTTGGTGGAAAATTCTTTCCTGTGGGAATGTGCTGCAGTTCCTCACACAGGGCACCACTATGTGAAATTTTTTGGTGTTTTTTGTTTATTTTTTGTTTGTTTGTTTGTTTTTGTTAAGGTTGGGATGCAATGTGCAAGATGGTATTTCTTGTTTGGACTTGGATGTTTATTAGTTCTTGTTTATATTACAGTCTCATAAAGTGTGAGTTTTACCGTACTTCTTTCTAATAAGTTAAAAATGGAGCTGTATCTTTTTCTTTGTAAGGTTTTCTAAGGATAAATTGTCAAATTAAGAAATTACACTTAAATTATTTTTACTTTTAACTTAATAACTAACTACTCATGGTCTGTAACGAGGATTTTTTAAATCTAATTACATAATACTACTGAAACTCATGAAGAAGAAGGTGAAGAAGAAGAAGAACTAGCTTCTGCTTTAAAACCTCCATCTTGCTTTATATATATCACTATATTCTAAAACTTTAAACTCTATATTTCTACCACGTGATATTCTGCACTTCTATTCAAACTCCACACCCACAATCCCAGTTCTGTCATTCAATTTTGGAAGCTTCAGGTGAAATGCAGTGTTCTCCTGGGGGTCAGTGCCTGGCAGCACAGAAAGTCTCAAATTCTCAGCATCCAGGGTTCCAGCAGTTCACCACTCTTCATTTCTTCTCTTCCAGGTGGGCTGCAAGGCCATGATGGTTTTCTTCCAGTACTGCGTCATGGCCAACTTCTTCTGGCTGCTGGTGGAGGGGTTGTACCTTCACACCCTGCTGGTCATCTCCTTCTTCTCAGAGAGGAAATACTTCTGGTGGTACATCCTGATCGGCTGGGGTACGCATCTCCTCCAGGGTGGACGCCAGGAGGGGACCCTGCTTGGCATTTTTAGCAGGAATTTAGCACAGATACCTGGGGGCTCAGGTGGGGCTGTTGTAGACAGCACCCAGCCCACCCTAAGTCCCAGGAAGGATTTGGGGTGGCTGGTGGATGAGAGGCTGGACATGAGCTCAAAACCCAACTGAGTCCTGGGCTGCATCAAAAGAAAGGTGAGCAGCAGGCTGAGGGAGGGGATTCTGCCCCTCTGCTCTCCTCATCTGAGGCTCCACCTGCAGAGATGAATCCACCCATGGGGTCCCCAACGTTAGAAGGATGTGGAGCAGCTGGGGCAATTCCAGAGGAGGTGAGAGAGCTGCTCCAGGGCTGGAGCCAGGCTGGGAGAGTTGGGAATGTTCCCCTGGAGAGGAGAAGGCTCCAGGGAGAGCTCAGAGCCCCTGGCAGGGCCTGAAGGGGCTCCAGGAGAGCTGGAGAGGGACTGGGGACAAGGGATGGAGGGACAGGACACAGGGAATGGCTTCAAACTGACAGAGAGTAGATTTAGATTGGATATTGGGAAGGAATTCTTTGATCCTGACTGAGATCCCTAATTTGATATCATGCATTGACCTTAAATTGTAAGGATGGATCCCAAGCAGAACTCCTGGACTGAACCAGACACTGAATTCAGGCAGCTGCCCTGAGATCCCATCACCTGTGTGCTAATGCTGATAAACTTCTCCTCACTGCATTGGAGACTTCTCCAGCCTTAATGCAAATCCAGTCTCAAACACATCAAATAAAATTAAATTAAAACCATATAATGAAAATAAAATAAAATAAAATAAAATAAAATAAAATAAAATAAAAAGACAAGTTTTCCTCACTCTTTTCTGTAGATATAATGAAAAAACACTTAAAGTGATAATCAGCTTTCTGCCAGGCTGAGTTGCAGAGANATAAAACAGCAAAACAATATAAAATAAGAAAAATGGTAAGGAAGAGAGAATTAAGCTCTTCACAAAGTAACTCACAACTGAATTGCTGACTTATGCAAATTAATCCTACCAGATCAACTTCTTTTATTTCTCCAAAAAGGAAACAGAGATATTTTTTCCCCTTTCATTACATTTAGTTGAAGATTTATATTTAAGTAAGCAAATAACTTTCTACTGCTTGTNACCAGACACTGAATTCAGGCAGCTGCCCTGAGATCCCATCACCTGCGTGCTAATGCTGATAATCTGCTCACTGCATTGGTGATTTCTCCAGCATTAATGCAAATCCAGTCTCAAACACATCAAAAAAAACTAAATTCAAATCATATCATGAAAATAAAATAAAATAAAATAAAATAAAATAAAATAAAATAAAATAAAATAAAATAACAGCAAAACAATATAAAATAAGAAAAATGGTAAGGAAGAGAGAATTAAGCTCTTCACAAAGTAACTCACAACTGAATTGCTGACTTATGCAAATTAATCCTACCAGATCAACTTCTTTTATTTCTCCAAAAAGGAAACAGAGATATTTTTTCCCCTTTCATTACATTTAGTTGAAGATTTATATTTAAGTAAGCAAATAACTTTCTACTGCTTGTTTTCAATAGCCAAAACTGAGAAATAATTAGAGCAGGGAAGAATCTTGAGAAGAAAAGGTAAAATAAATTTGTGCCATGTGCAGGGACGTGCCTGGGCTCAGAATTTGATCAATTATCCATGGAGTAACTCCCATGGAAAGTGACAGGAGCTAAGCTCAGCTTCACCCTGCAAAGGAGAGATGATTCTCCATGCTCTGGGCACAAGGAGGGATGATGGGAGCAGGTCTTGTCTCAGTTACTCAGGTCAGAGCTTTGTTAAACTCACCTTGTGCTCCAGATATTCTTTACTTCAGCACTGGAGAGCTGGCAGGTTTTAAAGAAAAATGCACGAGGGAAAGGATTTAAATCAAAGGAAATTTCTTGCACTCCTAATGTGTCCTGAGGTCTCTTGGATGGAGAAGGGCAATTCCAGAACATGGCAATGCTTGAGGGAACTTCTGGCCTTTCAATCATCCAACATTTGCAAGAGCATCAGGAATGGATCTGGAATGGATTACGGATGAATTAATAATTTGGATGCGCTAATTACAGTTTTTACTGACTTTAGTATGATTGCATTTGGAAATCACTGGTAATAAAGTGTACACAATCTGTGAGGAACTCAGAGCAAAGAGATGGGTCCTTCCTGGAGCATTTCCAACCTAAATCCAGTCAAAGAGAAGAGTCAGAGAAAAGGGCCAGCACAAGGATGGGACAAGAGCACCCTAACCTGGCAGATCATGGTGTGAGGAGCAGAGGCAGCTTCACCTGGCCAGCTGCAGACAGCTGTGTGTGAACTTGGCACCCCAGGCTCCCTTACAGGGCAGAAGAGTGCAGGGATATTTCATTTTTATTGTTCTAAATCAAACATTTAACGTAGCTGGATGACCTGTGTGTGAGAAACACACAGTTCTGCCCCTTGATGGCAAGGACAGCCTGTTGTGACCTCCTTAGGTACAGGTGTCCACTCTGTGGCTGGCTCAAGTGATCCCTATTCCTTGCATTTCACCCCTGGAAGGTTTTTCTAGGCACTGCAACAGGAATATCAACGTGCTGGGAGCAGTTCCAGAGAGCTGATCTTGCATGGCCACAGGGAGGGAAAGGCAACGTTGCCTGTTTGGCATGTGAGGGTTGAAAATGTGAAGTATTTTCCCACCCCTGAGGGAAGGATCCCCTCAGTCACTCAGGAGAGGTGGAGAGGGAGGGAGAACAGCCCTGAGAAATGAGGCAGATTTTAAATAATCTGGTAATGACACCAGGTAACCATTTGATCATGATTTCTGACAGGAACACCATCTCTTCTCTCCTCAGGTGCCCCCTCCGTGTTCATCACTGCCTGGACAATTGTCAGGATTTATTTTTTCGATGTTGGGTAAGCCTGTGCACTCAATTATCCTTCCTTTATAAATCTGCTTTCCTTTATGGCCAAGGCAAGCCCTGCAGCCTTAGCAACCCAAAACCCACCTGGTGGCACCTCTCCCCTGCCACCAGGAGCCAGGAAACGCTCCAAGGTCTCCCTGAAATGTCATTTTAGGGACATTTTAGGGACAATCACTCACCCTCTTTGCTTCCCAGTGCCTTGATCAGGATATTTGCAGGGAATTTGTCAGCAGACCTTGATGGTTGCATTTGGCCCCATGCTCAGAGCAGAGCTTTGCACCCAGAATTAACACTGAAAATGCACCAGGGAATTTATAAACACACCCAATTCTCTCCCACACAAAAAAAGCTAAATAATTTTTTTTTTTTTTCCTCATGCAGATTTTAGGATCTATTCTTCATCCCTTTTAACCTAGCAGCAGCCTTTGATATTTTGTATAAGAAGCAGATAGAATGCAGCTAAGAAAATGAGGCAGACAGCAGAGTTATCCAAGGATATGTGCAAGTAAAGAGGATTTGATCCTGAAATCCTCGTTCTTGCTTTTATTCAAGCTTTTATTCACACTGCAGTAATTGGAAAGGGTTTTACAGGAAAACACCCCAGAGAGATGCAGAATTAAGTGCTTATTCTGTCCTCAGTGTGCATTCCCTCACTTCTTGCATTTGCATCCTGGATTTAAGTCCATTTTCTCCCATGCATTCTTCCCCTCCAAATGTGTCCTGATTTGCCCCTTTTTCACACCGAGAAGCAGCTCAGAGTTCTCACTGCATTTTTGATTTATAGTCATGCCAGCACATTTCCTGAGGGCTACTCACTTCCTTTATGGTTTCACTCTATCTGCATAAAACTGACCTTATTTACTCTGTTAATAAATGGCCTCTACAATGAGACAGAGACAGGAGGATTTAACCATTCTGGACACCAGTTTTTCTTACTATGTATTCCCATTCAGCTCCAACAGTTCTTAATAAAAATACAGAATTCTCTGCATTTCCTGGAGGCTTTAAAGCCCTACATTTTTGTGCTGAGTAAAACAAGAGCATGAATTTACAGAATATATTAATACCTAACACAGATTTTTTTTTTTTATTATCTGCAGAGAAAAATTACAGGAAATTAATCCAGATTAAATAAACCCTAATTAGGTAAGATTGCTTAAACAACACTAAGACTTTATTTAAACATTCTAACTCCAAGTGAACGTGACCTTCATTCAGACCATCTCAATTTACTTCAAAAATGAAGTGCACTAGACATAATTAGGGCCACTTTAATTCTAAATGAAAGGGCAGCATACACCTAACTGGAAGCATCTGTATGTGAGCAATTTGCTCCAGCTCCCTGTGGAGTTAGGGCAGATTTTGGCAGTGTAGTCCATGGAGTGCAATTTTTATCATCCTAAATTTGATGCTTAAACTAGGTCTCAGGAACTGTGCCCTAAAAGTGCCTCTCTTCATCTCCTACTGCTTTCCTTGCCAACATTTGGAATTAGAGGAGCTGAATCTGGATGAAATTGTCTACAGCAGGCTCAACTAATCTATTCTTACATGAAAGCAGCCCAATTTCCATGAGTGCTTTCCTAAAAATGCACCTTCTATCACCTGAGTGTGCAGATAAATGTATCCCAAGCAGTGTCAGTCATTTCCACATCAGTCCTTTCTTCTCATTTCCTCGTTGGCTTCAAAATGCAGTCCCAGGAGAGGGGTGGTGTGTGCAGACAGGGTGAAATAAATCCCACCCTGGACCCTGTGGGCTTTTCTAACTCCATCCAGAGCTCAGGTGCAGCTTGCTGGATTTAGTGGGACCAACCCCACCACTGGCTGGTGTTTTTTTCAGAAGGACATGATGGTTTGGGTTTGGTTTTTTTTCTACTGATGGCAAATTTTTCTGCTGGTGCCAATTTTTGGTGGAGAGCACTGGAGGCCTGGTGAATCTTTTCATAGATTTNGGTGCTAATTGCTCTGTGCTTATCAAACCCTCTCCATCCAGGATGGTGGAGAGCAACTGGAGCCCTGGTGAATCTTTTCATAGATTTTGATTGATTTTTCAATAGAATTTCCCTGCAGCAGAGCTCAGTGCAGGAGAAATTAAGAAAATCAACATCCTCTCCCACATTCACCCTGCCCAAAATCCTCCAGCCCATTCCATGGCCAAGGGCAAAAAAAACTGGCATTACATCTGGGATATCTTCTATCCACCAGTGCTCACAGCACTGTTTTGGCCATCCCCAGTCCATACACACGAGGTTTAGTCCTCCTCACACAACCCAGCCTAGCAAAGCTTAGCTTTTAGGGAAAGCTGAGAAGGTTACAGACCTGCTTGCTTGCTGTGCTTGATGTTTTAAGTCTGGCTTTGTTTTTTTTTAGGTGCTGGGAGGAAATAGTGGAATCCCCATTCTGGTGGATCATTAAAACTCCTATTTTGGTGTCTATTTTGGTAAAGTATCAGCACGTTCTGCTGGCTGCAAAGCCATCTTTGGTCCTAACTGGGGAGGGGTGAAGGGGTGTTGAGAAGTGTCCTGTAAATGTCCATGGAAAATGCACTGCCAGGTAAAACCCCACTGTACACTGAAGATTTGCTTTAAGGTGAGGAAATTCCTCCTCCAGATAAACACCCTCACCTGCAGCATTGACCAGGGGAGGAGTTTGAGTGACCAGGCCACCAGGGTGGAGCTCACCTGATGCAGCTTTGACCACCTCCGTCTCCTTGGTGGAGTGGCCATGGGAGTGTGGGGCCAGAGGAGACTGAGGAATGTGGTTGGACATCCTGGAAAGGCTCCTTTTGCCTCAGGAATCAGGGGATGGATGCCTGAATTCCATCAGATGACCTGAGCTAGGAGTGGTTTTGTTTCTCTCAGCTGATCAGGATGACATGTGCAGTTGTAGATGTCAACACGACAAATTAACATGAGATGAGTCCTACCATGAATTTCCACTGAGATAAAAAGGGAGTAGATGAATTCCCTCAGGAATTTGCCTCTTGCATTCAGTACAGAGTTGCATTCCAGCTGTGTATTTTTGGAGTAAGTTCTAGATGAGTTTGGCTAATTTCCAGAAAAATCAACAGAAGTGTTTTATTTTAACTCTCTGGATATGATCAATCCCGACCAGAGAAACCAGGGCACTTCTCAGGAACTCTGGGTCCTTCCACCCTTGTTGAACATTGCTCTGTTGGGCATGGATCCAAACCTTAAAATCAAATGAACTGGAGTTAAACTTAGTTTTGAGTTTTTTTAAATGAAGTCAAGGATGTGGGAAGGGAAGCAAAAAAAAAAAAGCAACAGAAATCAAATCAAATATATCTCTTTTAAACGGAAACCTTTCCTTAGACATCCTTCTTATTCCATGTACATTATGACTTTTACAAGAAGATTTTTTTTTTCTGTAGCATTTATCATGCAGGGATTCCAGACTGAAAGTTTCAATAATGACATCTTGCTCTGTTTACCTCACAGGAAAGAAATACAGCAGTTAGATCACACATCTCCAAATATTTATATCATCCTGGAAAGCTATAGATAGTATTTTCCCTTTCCTGAGATAAGCTTTCAGTCAAAAAACACACTCTTTTATCCTCTTCAGATCAATGGGTCTGTATTTTCTTTTGGCCAATAAATCTTTTCCTGATTGCCAAACAGAATTTACCCAGGAGTTCCTGATTTTCCTTCAGCAGATATCCTATAAATTTGTCCTAAAGGAAGGGCATGATAGCCACTGGCTGATGAAGAGCAGGATTCTCCAGGGGGTAATGCAGCATTTCCTCCAAATCCATGAGAATACAGCTGATATCTCAGTGTAAGGAAGAAATACATATAAAAGATCTATAAGATCTTTAAGGTACAAAAGATATATCTTGTGTACAAGGTGTTAAGCTATGGGAACACATTGATTACTGTCTTGGTTTGAAAAGAAAGGTTTCTGTTAAGGAAGGCAGGAACCTCCCTTGAAATGGAAAATGCAAGCCCCATCCCTCCGAATTATTATAATTTTGAAATTAAGGGGCTCTCAGGCAAAGAGATGGGAGTAGGAATAACAGTTTTTTATTAGGAAAAAAATGAAAAAAAAAAAAAAGAAAATATAAAAATAGAAATGCAGTAATACAAACCAACCCAGCCAGAGTCAGGCAGGCCTGGCCCGCTGTGCTCAGGGGTTGCTCAGCCCCATCCCATGGGGGCTCAGCCCTCCTGCAGTGCCAGCTGTGGCTCTGCTGGAGCAGGATCCTGCACAAGGGGGGAGTTTTCCTCTGGAGCTCCAGGGCTGCTGGAGATGGGCCTGGGCTCCCTCTGGGAATGCAGTGGAGCAGAAAGCTGCTCCTCTGGGAATGCAGTGGGAAAAGGCTGCTGGGGTGTGCAGGGTCAGATTCTATCCAGGTAGGAATGCTCGGCTCCTCCCCTGGGCGGGGCCTCTCCCATGGGATGATGTCATTGTATCAGCCATGCAGGGACACTCACTGCCCATTAACAGGAGATAATTAATAATTAATGGCCCATGATCAGGAGATATCTCCTGGAGGGAGGATTGGTTGTGGGAGAGATAAAGAAAACTGCTCAATGAACAGCAGATAACTGCCCCACCTCTGACAGATGGTGATAGAACACACACCCCAGCCACATCTTGCATTTCCAACCTAAGACAATTACCTTTAATAACCCTCTAGGGATAAAAAATAATCTAAACAACTTCTCCAATATCATGATTCCTGTATCTTCTGCTGTGGAATTCCAAGGTTATACCAAGCCCATTTATTACACTCCACTCCATGTTTGCTCTTGACTGCTCCAAGCCAACCCAGTCATAATTCAATTGCTCCATTCTTGCCTTCCTTGCAGCAGCTTGTGTGTGTTATCAATGATCATTAGTGTAGTTGATCTAAATAATACTGGTTTGGACTAATAAATTTCACTTCCCAGCAAATCAGACACATAAACCATTTTTTGAGGAAATAAATAAAACCAGAAACTATGATAAATTGCTCAGGATAGGTAACAAGTGATTAAGCAATGCATCATAACCAAGAAATGCAATGAATATCCAACCAATCATAGGCTTTGAAAAAAGAGTGTCTATTTGAGAGATGGGCTTCAGTCTGTTTTATTCATCTGTTGTTGTGATAAGTGTAGGAATTGCTGGAAGAAATCTTAAAATCTCTTTTTGCAGGGAATCAGATTGGCTGGTTTAACACAATCCCTTCCAGCTGCTGAGCCTCTAGAAACTAGAATCATTTGCACATTCACTGACCATGAAAGGATAAAGAAAGGGGTTGTGTGCCAAACTAAAACTGAACGAAGTCCCCAGAAATCTGTTGTCACTTTTCTGTTGTCTGTGTTGCATGAGTAACAGGATGACTCAACAGAGAGGACCTTCAAAGATGCAGATCTGCATTCAATTCATGCCATCAGGACATTCCCATTCCTAGCTCTACACCTTTGCTTTTAAATAAGGTTCACATTGCTTGAGTACATTGGGAGAGCTCTGTGAGATTTTGGGGTGAAAAGAACCACCTAAAATCTGTGTATCAGCCAGACTGCTCTGGTCTAACACCCCAGGAGGGAACGTTCCCCTCTGCCTTGGTGACGTCTATCCCTTGCTGCACAAGGTCTCCAGACAGGACATGGCCAATATGATACCTTAGAGTGAAACAGAGGCTAGACAAGATTAAGAGAATAAAAGTGGGTATTTATTAAAGGCCTTCAATAGGTTCACCTTGGGCAGTCAGAAACCTCCAAGAGGGGCTACAGTAAGGATGGACAATGGTCACGAGTTTTTCATACAGTTACAAGTTTGGTCCATTTACATACCAGGGGTTGATCCTCCAATTACAGCTTCAGGTAATGAAGTCATTTACTCCAAGTTTGCTCATTTTTGTTTATACTTTCTGGGGCTTGAGGCAGCCAGGTATCTCTGAGTTTCAGGCCTAGAGAAGAATTGTTTTGTCTGAATAAAACGGGAGCTGACAGGCTCAGGAGTTTTAGAGCTATACACCAAGGCAGTACAGGGTCTGAAAAACATAAAAGCCAAATCCTACAGCATCAAATAGGATTGAGCAGAGGCCTGCTGGAGTGGATCCTGTGGTTTGGTTTGGTTTCCCTGCTCAGCAGCCGGTCCCATGCCACCGCCTCGCGAGCCGCCGGGCGCCGCGGCTCCTCCCCGCGCGCGCAGCAGGACGTCGTGCGGAGCTGTGCTCTATGGGCTTGACATCATCATACTTGGGATGTATGACACGAAGTCCCAAGCAGGCTGATGTCAGGCCCAAGATGCCATCCTGTGTCGGTTTTCCATGTGCTCTCCCCGCCCCCGGGCGGGGCTCTCTGCTCATGGCTTGTTAAACGGCAGCTCCTTCCCTGGCAAAAACATTCCAGTGGGAGGAATTCCCCGCTAGTGGTGGGCTCTTTTCCCTGGAGAAAAATGCTGATGTTTTACCCCTCTCTTCCCGTCTCCACAGGTGAACTTCATCCTCTTCATCTGCATCATCCGTATCCTAGTCCAGAAGCTGCATTCCCCAGATGTTGGGCACAACGAAACCAGCCAATATTCGTAAGTCCCAGACTTTTCCAACCCTGTCCTGTGTTTTTTTGGGAAATCTACCTGGCTGCTTGGTTTTATTCAAGTTCATTATTGCATCTGTCTGCACTGATCAAAATCAATTAATTTTAATTGCTTAAAGCAGATTAGAAATCAGGAAATGGAGCATTTGTAAAACAGCTGGGCAGGTTTTATGTCAGTTTGTGGCAGGTGAGAGGGATTTCTCCTGGGATTAATGATGAAGAAATGAGAGTAATAATTATGATCATGAAGCCAAATATAATCTTTCTTTGAATATTTAATATTTATTGGATTCTGAAGGCAGAAGGACCCTGACGGAAAACAAAAAATTGCTCTCCACAGTGTACAGGCTTTTTTTTTTTTTTCCTGACTCATTTTTAAAGAAGGAGAGATCTAGAAAATTACCATTCAGTAGGATCTATGACAAATTTTCCTTATCCTAAAAGAGATCTCTAAACAAGATTGGATTAACTCAATACATTTCTCTTCTCTGTTGAGAAGGATCACTGTCTTAAAAGTTTTACTTGACTTAATGCTTTTATTCTGGGGATATGAGCTTGACCCTAATGGGGCTTTATATAATGAACAACATGCAAGAGAGATCAACTTCTCTCTCAGTGGCCGAGGCTGGTCTCCGCTGCAGTATTTTAAGAGTGAAAGAAATGTCTATCTGCTTGGATTTATTCTGGCTTCAATGCAAATAAAATAAAAGTCCAGACCAGGTTATTTTTGACTCTTCCCACTGTTCTGGCTCTGCTTTTCAGCTATCCTGGATATTTATTAAATATTTCCTAGAAAATAATTAAATGAAAATAGTCCAGTGTCTTCACGGTCACTGCTCATAAATCTTTGTCTTTGGAGGGAGCTTTGATTTGGGTACCCTGAAAAAACTCAGTTCATCCTCCTGCAGGATGGAAAACAATAACGATATGTTCCTTAAATCCTGCCCAGCCACGGCACTGAGACTTTCTCTCTGGTGATGGTGAATTATTCATTTCATCTGCCTCCAGAGATTCTCAGATTTATGAAAGGAAATGCCAGTTTTTGACTTTAATTTTCCTGGCAGCAGCCAAAGCCAATTACCTATTTTTCTGTCATCACAACACACCAACATGACCAGACCTTGTGCTTTCTACCACCTGCCCTTCTGGATTTCCAATTGGGAATTTTATCATTGCACCCCAGGTTTGCAGCAGGTGCATAGATTAAATCAGCATATTTAAACACATTCTAGTACTGAGCAGCGTCCTGGCTCTGCTGGCTCCTGTTCACCTCAGCAAAAGTGCTGCCAACGTGCATCTGAAGAGTTATGCCCAGATTATCTCAGAGGTTATGCTGGGCTTTGGGTTCAGGACACATTTTCCAGTGAGGTGGGAGCTGCCAGGAAATCTCTTTTTGCCGTGTAAGCTAACACAGGACATGTTGGTAAAACAGAGTTCCCCTCACTGACCTGCCCAACAGGGGGTTCTGCTGAGGGACAACTGATCCTGACATCCACAGATCCTCACCTTCCTTCGCCACCTGGAAAGATGGCTCAGTTCCATTAGGGAATGAATCAGTTGCTCACTTCACAGAATCATGGTTTTGGTTGGGAGAAACCTTAAAGCTCATCCATGGGCAGAGTTACCTTCCACCATCCCAGGTTGCTCAGAGCTCCTTCCAACCTGGCCCTAAAATTTGGGGTTTCCAAGCCACATGAGGTGCTTTAGGACACTTCCAATATTTGCATGGACATGTCACACGGGACATAGGACCTATGGGACACTTGTCCCCTTGTACAGTGGCACCTGGCCACCAGCCACATCTGGTTGGGCATCTGGAAAACTCTGTTAACTGTATTCACTGCAGTAGGTACCAGACACCACACTTTCCTATGGAAAAAGATATTAATTCTCTGAAACTGAAGAGTTGACCCCACCAAGGCAAGTTCTCAGCATGGTCCTAAGATTTTTACTTTTAGACAGAAGTCTGTGGAGCCTTCTGGGGTTTGAGTGCAGGACCCAACAGTTCTCAGCAAAAATACTGCTGCTGAAATGTTGAGGGAGCTGGGAGTGTTTAGCCTGGAGAAGAGGAGGCTCAGGGTGACCCTACTGCTCTCCACAACTCCCTGAAAGGAGGTTGGAGCCTGATGGGGATCGGGCTCTTCTCCCAGGCAACAAGTGACAGGATGAGAGGAAATGGCCTGAAGTTGTGCCTGGAGAGGTTCAGGTTGGACATCAGGAGGAATTCCTTCACCAAAAGGGTTGTGAAGCATTGAGAGAGGCTGCCCAGGGAGGTTGTGGACTCCTCGTCCCTGGAAGTGTCCAAGGAAGGCCCTTGGACTCTCAGTGCTCTGGGCTGGCAACAAGGTGGGGATCAGGCACAGCTTGGACTCGATGGTCTTGGAGGTCTTTCCTATCCAATGATTCTGTGTGGGTTCCTCCTGCCAAATCTGTTTTAAACTAACAGCATCCTGGATATCCCATTTGCATTTCTCCCTCCCTCTCATGTGTATTTTATATTGTTTATTTTCTACAAACACAGCCTGCTGACATGCTGACAGCATTGTTCAACTCCAAAAGGTTTGAGTTTAGCTGCAGGCTGGAAGTTCAGGTGGGCTGCTGACTCCCTCATTAATGCTGCAGACAGGGAACTGGGCTTTCATGTACTGGAAGCTCTAAAAACAACTCTCCCAAACCAGTTTTCTGGAAATGACAGGGACATGTGCAAGAACGGGACAGCAATATTTCAGGCAAATAGAATTTGTCTTCTGCAACAGAAAACTTCAGCAAAATTCATCTCTCCATTCTGCCCATGTCCGTGGATCAATATTGTCATCAAAGTCCTCTGAGTAACTTTTCCATTATGATTTCAAGGAGCGTGACTGAAATGTTGATTCACTCTTGCCCACTCCCAAGGACTGGAGCAGGTTCCATGCAGGTTAATGGACAGGTGTTTTCCCAAAATTACCTGTCACCACGTGTATCTGTCAGAGAGGGCAGGTCTGGGATGTGCTGGGAGTGGGAGTAATGAGGGGTTTGAGAATCTGTGGTTTCCAGCAGATTTAACCAGCTTTGGCCAATCCCCCAAGCAGTTCTGCCTCCTGCACAGCCAGGCTTGAGCTTCTTGGGAGAAATTATGCTTTAGCAGGGTGATGATCTTCCTGAGTGCAGTGTTTAGGTGCTGGAGTCTTTTAAAAATCACAGAGCCCTTGCCTTGATGCCAAAATAAAATCTAAAGCTCAGTATCGGGTGAAGCTCAGTGTTGGGAGCATGAGACTGGTGTGGGGTGTGCAAATTGGAGGAGGGGGCTCAAGTTTTGTCATTTATGTCCTTTTCATTACCACAGTCCAGCCAGGAGGGAAAATATTGTAATTAAGGCCCCAGTGTTGCCTGTAAGGATGAGATAAAATTTTCTAATCCACTGGAAGTTGCAAACAGCATCTCTGTCAATGTGGTACACAAAAGGAGCACCACATCGCCTCCTCTAGGCTGATGTCCCTCAGAGACTGGGGAGAGAGGAGAGATCTCTGCAAAGCCATTGTTGATATTCACTGAACTGCTTGGGAAATGAGTGGATTAGGGCTTGGTAACACCAGCATGGTCCCACTGGCCAGAGCTGCTTCTGGAGGGAGGAACAGGGAGCACTGATGATCACCAGAGACAGTGACAGCCCAGTGGCAGAGCAAGGCACCCAAGAGAACTCAGATTTTNCTGATGTCCCTCAGAGACTGGGGAGAGAGGAGAGATCTCTGCAAAGCCATTGTTGATATTCACTGAACTGCTTGGGAAATGAGTGGATT
Source organism: Chloropsis cyanopogon (assembly GCA_013400585.1). Classification (NCBI taxonomy): domain Eukaryota; kingdom Metazoa; phylum Chordata; class Aves; order Passeriformes; family Irenidae; genus Chloropsis; species Chloropsis cyanopogon. The sequence goes on from WEZZ01037289.1 coordinate 150,596, forward strand.
AGGGCTTGGTAACACCAGCATGGTCCCACTGGCCAGAGCTGCTTCTGGAGGGAGGAACAGGGAGCACTGATGATCACCAGAGACAGTGACAGCCCAGTGGCAGAGCAAGGCACCCAAGAGAACTCAGATTTT